>OW285240.1:8983032-9583032 GCA_935421215.2 Melolontha melolontha | reverse complement strand
TATCACTAGTTTAATTAGATTCTCAAAGCATAACAGGTAAGTTAAAATACCATATAGTATTACATTTTCATTAAAAGTTACGTGATTCGATATAATAGAAAAGTAAGGTTAAATGTTGTTATGAAATTTTTATAACTCAAATATTTAAAGTATGTAACACAAATTCAAAGTAAAAAGAACTGTATTTTTCTGTATTAACTGTATAGTGAT
This sequence comes from Melolontha melolontha, assembly GCA_935421215.2. NCBI lineage: Eukaryota > Metazoa > Arthropoda > Insecta > Coleoptera > Scarabaeidae > Melolontha > Melolontha melolontha. Next base: position 9,582,822 of record OW285240.1, on the reverse strand, counting down.
CAAAATGCTAATATTTAAAGAATTTAAATGAAATATAAACGATCTTTTTCGCAATGTAACAAATAAAATTTTATATTTTAGGAGATTATTAAATAAATACTCAATTTTGATGCTGGTGGTTTATCTGTACGGCTGTTGGATGTTCGAGTCTTGGTACACAGGAAAAACGGGTTCAGGTGCAGGAAAGAACTGGTTTTGGTTCCAAATTCGGGTTGGCGTCCTTTGGAAATTGGAGTTTTTGTAATCGGTCTTCAGCGGGATCAGGTGCAGGTAACCTTCCGTAAAAACGATGCTAGTGAATCGGGAACTTATAGGATATCTTTTTGGTAAGGTTTCGTTAATTTATTTTAGGTTTTATATCACTTTATTCCATTATACACTTTTTAAAACGTTAGACGCGTTGTACCAATTTTAATTACCCAAGCGAACTCTCTATTGTTTTTTTTTAATTCTTCCAGGCATCTTATTCTCAATGTTGTTTATACTTATTTAATCTCGACAATAAATTACTCAAAATAAAATATATTACTAGAATCAATCGTTTTGACATTTCATTAAAATTATTGTATTAATTTTACAATGGATAAAAGTTTATTTTAAATGTTCAATTTCCGCTAATTACCTATTTTCATTTTGGGATAATTCCCGCCTTATTTGAATTTAAAATAGGTACAGTTATGATCATAATATGTGACATATAATTCCAATCAATTAAGTTAAATATCTTCGGAAAAATGAAAATGTAAATGAAAATGACTAACTTGAATGGTTACAAGAAATACAATAATTATGTGAAACAAAATTGATAAATTAAAAACGCGGTATTAACTTTATTGATATGGCATGTGAAAAATGCAGTTCTAGCAAACAAAACTTATACTAAATTAACAATTTTAAATATTTATGCTGTATTTTTGCTCTAGGCCCCTCATATACATGGTTAGCCTCATCACAAATTCCCCATAATAAAAGAAGGCTGATATGTGGTAACAAGAAGACTTCTTTTGTTATACCACTCGAGGTCCTAAGAAGCAAAAATATCAAAAAATTCAAGAATTACAACGTGATATATTATTTAGTTTAAATTAAGTTAATATATTGTTAGTTTACAATTCTTTTATTATCTATATGTATGTCTTAGTTTTTATGTGTTTTTCTTTTAACTTTAAACTCGTGTAAAAATATTATTTATTTTGTTTTCGTCTTAATAATTTTTCTCTTATATAAATTCTCGTTTCATTGTGTTTGTCGAACTGGTAACTACCCCTTTGCTGTTTAATTCCTTAATGTTTATTGTAATTTTAGAAATTATTTATTAGTTTTAAATTTTCTTATTGTTATTTTTAACGTTTCATTGTGTATATGTATTTTTAGTGATAATCATTTTATATTGTGTAATCCTGAAGCATGGATATGTGGTATCTACCTTTTATAAATTCAGTGTTAGGCTCAACTAGTTCATAGGTATTGTATCCTAGTTTCTGGTTAATAATATATGGACCTTGATAAGCTTTTAATAGTTTTCCCATGATTTTCTGTTTTAAATTTGACACTCTTAAACTTCTCACTATTACTTGATCTCCTATTTCATATGTTTTATATTTCTTATTATTTTTGTTTTGTTTCTTTTCCCATTTTCTCTTGCGTTTAATCAATATTTGTCTGACTTCCTCTGTACGTTCTGATAAATTAATTAAATCTTGGTCAACCCATGGTCTATGTGGTGCTTCTCCTGTAAATATTGTTATAGGGCAATAATTATGTACGGTGCTTGGAGTATTATTTATTATAAATTCTATTTGCGATAGATGTCTGGCCCAACGATTGTGATTTTCATCCAGTAAGATTCTTAAATACTTTAAAGTTTCGCGAATGTATCTTTCTGTGAGATTTCCTTGTGGGTATCGGATAGATGTATAATAGGTTTTGATGTTTCTAGTGTGTAAAAATTCTTTGTACCGATTGTTCGTAAAATAAGTTGCATGGTCTGAGAGTATTGCTAGCGGAGTACCATATTGTGCGAAATACTCTGTGAGTGCTTGTAATACCGTATCTGTGTTACACTTTTGTGTCGGTATTAATTTAATGTATTTCGAGAAAATGTCACAAATGACTAAAATATGTTTGTATCCCTTAGTGCTGGGAATACGATTTGACAAGAAATCTATAGTTATAAGCTCTAATTTGTCATATGCAATTATGTTACTACTCCAATTTGAGTTCGTGCGATTCTTATCTTTCGCGAGCAAGCATGTTTGACATCGTTTAATGACACTTTTGATTATTCTTTCATAGTTAGTACAAAAATATACTTCTCTATATATAATCCAACATTTCCTCGCTCCAATGTGAGTGTAGTTGTTATGTAGGTATCTAGCTATTTCTCTAGTGTGTTCCTCGTTTATGACATACACCTCATTTTTACCTATATTCTTAATTATAACTCCATCTTTAATTGACATTCCTTTCAATTGGTTACCCTCGCTTAGTATCGTTCGTAATTGGTCAAATTCCTGAGTTGATTGTGTCAGTTTCACCTTATCTAATGAGAATAATCCTTCTTTTTGTAATGTTACAAGATTAATGCATATGTTTTGTTTTTTAACCTCCTCATCTTTTCTCGTTAGCACGTCTGCTGTGATCATCTCTTTCCCTGGCTTGTACTTTATCTCGAATTCATATTGTTGAATCAACAAAGTCCAGCGATAGATACGATTATTATTTAACTTGGAACTCATGATGTTAATCAGCGCTTTGTGGTCGGTTTCCAGAATAAATGATTTACCAATTAAATAAAATCTTAGCTTGGTTAACGCATATACTATCGCTAGCATTTCTTTTTCGGATATGGTATAGCGAATTTCACACGCATTCAAAGTTCGTGAGATGAAATGTATAGGGATTTCCACGTCCCCTCTTAGTTGGACTAGTTCGGCAGCAATTGTCTGGTGTGACGCATCTGTTCTTACAATGAACGGTAGTGTAAAATCTGGGTGGTGTAATTTCAAATTTTCGACGAAGTTTTCTTTGAATTCAATGAAACACTTTTCACACTCCGGTGACCAACTCCATTTTGTATTTTTCTTTAAAAGTTGTAACAAAGGTAATGTTTTTTCGCTGTAGTTAGTGATGAACTTACGATAATAATTCAAGACTCCTAAAAATCCTCGTAATGTCCTTAAGTTCTTAGGGCGGGTGAAGTTTTTAATCTCATCCAAGCGAGTTGGGTCAAGTAAAATGTTGTCTTTATTTATGATGTAGCCTAGGTAATCTATTTCAGTTTTAAAAAATTGACATTTGTTTAAATTTAATTTTAGGCCTTCGGTACGTAAAGTAGTTCATATTATTTCCAAATGTTCTAAATGTTGTTCTAAAGTTTCGGAGAAAATTATTATATCATCTAAATAATGCAAGGCGAAATTATCGTATTTATCTAAGATGCGGTGTAAAAATCTTATCAGTGCAGCAGGTGAGGTTTTCAATCCGAACGGACAGACTCTAAATTGGTATACGACTCCATTGATTAAAAATCCACAATATTTCCTAGAATTGGGTTCTAAATTTATCAGCCAAAAAGCGTTTTCGAAATCTAGTTTGCTGTAAAATCTCTTGTTTCCACATTTAGTTAATAGAATATCAATGTTTTGGGGCATTTCGAATTCAGGCTTGATACGTTTGTTTAGTGATCTCGCATCTAAACATATTCTTAACGTTAAATCTTTTTTCTGTACGATAACTATAGGATTAATAAAATACGTATTGGATTTCTCAATGATACCTGATTTTTCTAATCTATTGAGTTCTATATTTACCTTTTCTTGGTAATGGAATGATATGGGATAATTTTTGCTCGATAGAAGACTATCATTATCTATTTTGATTGCGTGTTGATAGTTTCGGGCGAATACTACTACATCATTTATTAACATTATGTTGTCAGTTAATATTTTAATTAATTTCGGTGGGATCATTTGATATGGTATATTTTGTTGTTTTATTGCTTCTTCTATATCTTCTAACTTATTTACTGGTCTGAGGGTATTTAATTCCTTCCTAACTTCCATTTCTTCTTCAATCTGCATTCCTAACCTATCTTCTATTTTCCCATTCCATATATATAATTATTATTATTCAATTCAATATTTGTACCATCTTCTTTATTTATCCATTCATTTTCATTACTATTTATATCGATCCTTTCTTGTAAAATATAATTAATCTCCTTTTGTAAATGCTTATCTTTAAAATTCTTGTAATTGTTTATTTCTTCCTCAGATAATTGTTTTTCCATCATAATCTCTACTTCATCTATCTTTATTACTTTTCTTTTAAAATCTAATATCATTTTCAAGCTTTTAATATTATCAATCCCGATAATGCAATCATATTGCAATTTTCCTATAAAGTAGCATTGTATTTAGTATTCTTTATCTTTCACCATTATCTCGGTGCATATTCTCTTTTGGATTTTACCCATTCTTTTTCCATTTGCAGCAATTAAGTCGGTTCCTTTAGTTTTAATAATTTTCTTATCGTAGGTATCAATTAAAATAGCCTTTTTCTCTTCTATTAACGTTATTTCTGCCCCAGTGTCAATTAAACAGTTTAATTCTATGTTTGTAAATTTGATTTTTATAATAGGAAGTGAATGTGTGTCAATATAATGGGTTCCAGTGTATTCAATATGTATAAATTCTTCAGGGGGTTGGTAAAATGTTATGTTATTTAATTTTAAAGGGTAGTTACAGTCGAATTCGTTTAATGGCTTTGAGAAGAGGTGCCCGGTGTTGGATTGGAATACAAGTCCGTTTCCAAAATCGGAGTTTTTTTTTGTACATCCTTTGGGTCTATTCGTGAGGGCGATGGTGACGAAGGTCTCCTGAAGTAGTTGTTTACACGTCCTAGACTTCGATTACGATAGTTATTCATACCTCTTCTAGCAGGCTGGTTATTGTTATGATTATAGTTATTCTGGCGGTTAGAATCATATGAACGCGTATTACTGGGATAATTATTTCTCGGGGGTGGACTATTCGAAATATTGGGTCTATTATTATAATTGGTAAAATGATTTGAAGGATGGTTACCGTAATTTTGATGATTGTTGTAATTTGTTGTAGGGTTTGGGGTGTTGTGATAATTCGTGTGATTATTATTATTTGTGTGATTCGCCGGAGGATAATTATAATTCATTCTGTTATTATTATTGTTATAAGGGACTGGTTGTTGTGAATAATGCGGACGGTTGTTTTGAGATTTGGGCTGTCTAGATGGTTGATTTTGCGTTGGATTATAATTATTGTTGTAAGGGCGGATATTAGGTGTGTTATGCTGACTATTGTTAGCGTTTCGTTGCGATAGAGGGAAGGGTCCACGATTACTTTCAACGAAGTCGTCCAATCTTCGTAGTATTTCTATCAATGAATCCATATCACTAACTCGCTGACAGATAATTGCTTGTCTGTCGGAATATATAAAGTGGTTGAGTAATTGTCGGGCTATTACCGATTCTTCCGCTACGTGTTTGCAGAGATTATATATTCTTGATGCGTATATTTCTCTAGAGACAGAGCCGATTCGATATTTACCTGTTAAGAGCCTGATTTTCGCTCGGTTTTGTTGAGCTTCGTCCCAGAAATTTCTTTTGAACAGCGACACGAATTGGTCCACATCCTCGCAATGGTCTTCTATTCGTAAAAAACACTCTTGTGCGCTATCTTTTAGAGTAACTCTCATAATATCCATTTTTTGTTTAGTATCGGGTATATCCGTTAAATATCGCAGAATACCATTCAAGTATAATATGGGGTGTACATGGGTTATATCCCCGTCAAAATGCGTAAGATTCTCTATTTTTATAGTTGGACCTCCAGTATTTATATAACTGGCAGAAGCGGCATAACTTTTGAATTTATTGTCTATGTTTCTCAACTCAGCTTCATGTTTTCTGTTGTTATTGTCCTGGTTAGTTTTAATGGTATCAAGGTTGTCTTTAAAAACGTTGAATTCTTGTTCACAACATGTTCGGTGTTCCCCAATTTTAGTATTAATACTGTCCGAAAGGTTCTGTTTCAAATTTAACGATGTAATTTCGTTACTTAAATTGTAGTCGTTTAATTGGCTCGTTAACTGGGCGCGTGTATCGTTAATGGACTTTGTTAGCTCTGTTTTTATCTCATTGTTCGAGGTAATAATCTTATTATTAGTTATTTCGTATATTTCATTTGATGTAGTTTCCAGCTGTTTAGCCCATTGTAACGTTTGAATATTTAGGGCTTCGTCCATTTTTAATAAACCTTTTTCTCATTTTCCTTTAGTTTTTTAGTTTTTCATTATTTGTTTCTATATTTGTGTTGTTGTCTGCTATAAATTGTTTTAAACTTTCATTATTCTCCGTCATTGTTTGTTTAAAATTTACGTTACTAGTTTCCATGGATTCTAATTTTTTGTTATTTGCATCTAATTTTTCGGTATTTTCCGCCATGGTTTGTTGTATATTCATTATTAATGCTGTTAAAGTATTAAGATTTATTGGTACCTCTTCCTTTTGTGTTTCTGGTTGAGCAGTAACTGTAACAGAATCACCCTGATCTGTTTCTCTCTCTGCAAGGTTTTCCCTGGACTTGCTCCTGGTGCGTTTGTCCATTTTATTATAGTTATTGTAAATATGTGTATTATAGTACTTTTGTTATGGGTTAAATTAGTTTTATGTATATAAATTGTTTCTTGTTAAATTATATTTGTCTGGACCCTCTTTAGTTAATTATTCCAATATTTATATTTTAATATTTGTATTTTATGTGTAAATTAATTGTAGGTAAATAAATTGTTATCCTGTAAAATTGTCTTTGTTTTGAACTTTTTGACTATTTATGTAAGTGTTAATTATAAAAACAATTACCCCTTGTAAAAATAAACTTACAAATCCCTGCTCCTGAGTACAGATGAAGGCTCCAGTACATTAAAGAACTACAAGCAAAAATACAGATTTACAAGTACAATAAATCTTATATAACTTAATAATAAAATATTTTGAATACAGTTCTTCCTAATTTGATTCCTCACAAGATTTTAAATACTATTTTCTATCAAACACGTTTAATACGGCCCCACGTTGGGCGCCAAATTAATATAAATCAATCGGGCTTTAAAATTGTGCATATAATTAAGGTTATAATAATAATTAAATTTGCCCAAAAATAAAATATGTATGAATATTCGCGTATACGGAGTTATAGATGGGTTATGTAGATGGCGTTAAAGTTATATTTTTACAGTTGTCATGTATGTAAATTATATGTACTTGAATACAATAATAGAACAATGTATACTTAACTTCTTTTCAGCCTCCTTTACGTGCTAAAGTTATTACTGAGTACTTTATGGGTATCTTAATCACAATATGGCTAGCTCAGATTATCGTGAACAGGATTAACGTTGAAGTCGGTTCGGTGTATTGACAGAAAACAGTTATTTGTTTAAATTAAGATATGCTAAGTGAATGATTTTCCAAAGTTGTTAACGGAATAAAATAAAAGGATAAATGGTAAATATCACTAGTTTAATTAGATTCTAAAAGCATAGCAGGTAAGTTAAAATACCATATAGTATTACATTTGCATTAAAAGTCACGTGATTCGATATAATAGAAAAGTAAGGTTAAATGATGTTATGAAATTTTTATAACTCAAATATTTAAAGTATGTAACACAAATTCAAAGTAAAAAGAACTGTATTTTTCTGTATTAACTGTATAGTGATCAAAATGCTAATATTTAAAGAATTTAAATGAAATATAAACGATCTTTTTCGCAATGTAACAAATAAAATTTTATATTTTAGGAGATTATTAAATAAATACTCAATTTTGATGCTGGTGATTTATCTGTACGGCTGTTGGATGTTCGAGTCTTGGTACACAGGAAAAACGGGTTCAGGTGCAGGAAAAAACTGGTTTTGGTTCCAAATTCGGGTTGGCGTCCTTTGGAAATTTGAGTTTTTGTAATCGGTGTTCAGCGGGTTCAGGTGCAGGTAACCTTCCGTAAAAACGATGCTAGTGAATCGGGAACTTATAGGATATCTTTTTAGTAAGGTTTCGTTAATTTATTTTAGGTTTTATATCACTTTATTCCATTATACACTTTTTAAAACGTTAGACGAGTTGTACCAATTTTAATTACCCAAGCGAACTCTCTATTGTTTTTTTTTAATTCTTTCAGGCATCTTATTCTCAATGTTGTTTATACTTATTTAATCTCGACAATAAATTACTCAAAATAAAATATATTACTAGAATCAATCGTTTTTGACATTTCATTAAAATTATTGTATTAATTTTACAATGGATAAAAGTTTATTTTAAATGTTCAATTTCCGCTAATTACCTATTTTCATTTTGGAATAATTCCCGCCTTATTTGAATTTAAAATAGGTACAGTTATGATCATAATATGTGACATATAATTCCAATCAATTAAGTTAAATATCTTCTGAAAAATTAAAATGTAAAAGAAAATGACTAACTTGGTTACAAGAAATACAATAATTATGTGAAACAAAATTGATAAATTAAAAACGCGGTATTAACTTTATTGATATGGCATGTGAAAAATGCAGTTCTAACAAACAAAACTTATACTAAATTAACAATTTTAAATATTTATCCTGTATTTTTGCTCTAGGCTTCTCATATACATGGTTAGCCTCATCACAATATATATATATATATATATATATATATATATATATATATATATATATATATACATATAGTTAATTATTGCTTGACCTTTGTATGTTATGGTAAATTAAATTAGTCGGCGATTTAAGGTCCGTTTTACTTTGATATGTAAACCGTGTGTCCCAATTTCGATGCTCACCATTGGTATCTCGGTTATTAGAAGATATAGAACAACGGTTAAATGGGGAATGTTTTGCAGAATTCAATACTCGCGGCAAATCTCATTTCAAATTTGACCTAACTTTTTAAATTTTTAAAATATTTTGAAAAATAAAAAATTTGCCGATTTCGTTATGCCTCAATAACTCGATAACGCTTAGTCTGACCTCTTTTAAAGTTTTGCATTGTTCAGACACTTTTTTAAAACAAATTATTTGATACAAACAGAAACCCCCGATTGTCATTCGTTTTTAAGTTATTACCACTATCTTTTGTTTTCCATATGGCGGCCATATTGGATTTTGGGTTTGTTAGGTAGTCCTCAAAATGTGCTTTTCAACGATGTATAACATGCCTGAAAAATTTTTATTTATAAGGAAAATATTAATAAATACGTAAATTAATCTTTAATATGAATTAATTAGTAGGCTGAAAAATTAAACACCAATGTCAAATGAAAGTGAAAAGATATTCTAAGTAATACTGTAAACAAACGATACGATTAAAAAATTATAGAAATAAAAAGTAAAGATACAGAACTTAAAGTTCACATTCACTTTCAATATGACGACCATTCTGTTCCACACAATTTTGACACCTTGTTCGAGTAAAGTTACAAACTCTACGTAGCGTGTTTCCGTTTACTGATCGTAGCACATCTAGTACTCTTTGTTCTAAAATTTCCCGAATTTCTGGCGGTTCAAAATTCTTGAATTGAATTGAATTCTGCAAAACATTCCCCATTTAACCGTTGTTCTATATCTTCTAATAGCCGAGACACCAATGGTGAGCATCGAAATTGGGACACACGGTATATTTAAAACAATCTTACCTGTTTCGAAACATAGTGCCTTTATCAAAGAAATTAAAAATATAAATGGCAGTATATCAATGTAAAACTTATTTATATGTAGTTGTCATGGATAAAAGTAAAACATTCAACGATACATTCAAGTTTAATAATAATAACTCATGCTTCAGAACTTTCGACAGCAATACTCAATTACGTAGATTGGCAAGCAATGAGTTATTATTATGTCTGCGCCCGTGGAGCGACTTAAGATTTTAGGCTGTCGGCGTTCGCCTTGAACGAGAAGGAAACCCACGGAAAACTTCTCGGACAGCCCAGTCAGGGATCTAAACACGGAACTGCCAGCATGATAAGCCTGTGTACAGATATTAAATAACATAAGATATATATTTGTATAATAACAACATATATTCATGATGGTAAATTGCAGATTAATACATTATTTTCTTATAGTATATACTGCTTAGATTCAGTCTATTTTAGTCCTTGGTGCAACATGTAAATCCGGTAAAGTGCTCAACGAACAACAAAAACATCTTCAGCTGTCATCCATCAAGATGGATGTGCTGCTCTTATTATAAAACAGCCCTTAAATCGCCGACTAATTTAATAGGATACGTGTAGAATGTAGGAAAATTAGCTATATATTTAGCACAGGTAAGATAAACCAAAATGGCAAAGAAGCCCTTTGTTTTTATTTTCTGCCAGAGGGAAGATGTGATAGCTAAAGTAGGACATCACATCCTGGCAGGATCGCATGTAATGTTTTACTTTAGTTATTACACTATTAGAATAACTACACAAAGAGCTATTTTGAGAGCCGAAAAATACATTGAACAGCAAGGTAATGTCTTTAAAAATTTATTAAGTTAGGCAAAATTTTGAATAGGTTATACAAAAAGACATTTATTTGATTATTGTGAAGGTTGTTCTTTTTTTGTACCGTGAACACTTTACTTTGTTATTATTTTCCATAACCGACGTAGAATTTAATGCTAACAAATTTCTTAAACTTTAAACGCTTCCCATTTGTTCATCATTTAGTTAAGGATGGTTATGTATTTGATATTTCTTTTTCAAGATATTATGCTCTTTTAAAATATGTACATTAAAAAAAATACAAATTTCTGAGAAATACGTAATTCAATTGTTTTTCCATGAACCGCAAACTAATCAGCGCTGATTAGTATCAGCGTTAAAAATACTAATAATTTCCTGATTTAGCCAAAATCGTAGCTTCAAAAATAACGGAGATAGGAATAGTGCACCGATAACTTTGGATGCGGTGTATATACACAAAATATATTATTACTAATCAGAAAAACAATTGTACATGTATAAAAAATCTTCATTATCAATACATGATACGTGCGCCCATTTTTTACAAGAGGTACATTGTATCCACTCTCCTTTTGATTGTCAAAATGGCTCTAAGCAGACAAGACAGAGAGCATTATCATCTTCCTTCTCCACCTATTCTTCTTTTGATCCGTCTGGTGATCCTTTCCTCTCTTAGTAACGCACGTTGGCCGTTTATTTCCACTTAGATTCTTTATAACTTTACCTGTACTTCTTTTTCTATTTTCCCTCTACCGAACCATTTAACCAAAGAAGCTTTTACAGGTGTATCAGTTAGTATTGCCGATTTACGTTTTCGACATGTGATTCCTTCCTTTTGTGGACCGGCTTTTGGAATTGGATTCAATTGCTGTGGTGTAATAATATCCGTTTTTTCTATGGAAGTGGATATTTAGGGCTGGGATGAGGGTGTTCTATGATCTGATATCGACAAGTCGGACGATTGCTCGTTAACAATACAGTAATCTCTATTGGTCACTTCCGAAGGTAGCAACCCTTCGTTCGCAAATATGTTACAATTATAACGCCAAATTTCGGTAACAGAAAACCCATTCTGTATATTACTGGGTGTGGAAGGAATGTCATAAATAGTCATTGCCATACCAGGATGTAACTTAAGCCATCCATCAGCATGCATATTGAAATATCTCTTAACAAGTCCAAATACTATTCCGGCGTGTGGCTGAAGCCGAAGTGAAGTATGGGGAGGATAACTTAAAAGAACTATACTGTTGTCTTTACAGAAATTTAGTACAGAAAATGACAAGTGGGACTCATGTTTATCTAAAATTAAAAAAGCGGGCTTATCATTGATGCAATGGGCAAATCCGGCAAAGTGCTCAACGAACAACAAAAAATCTTCAGCTGTCATCCATCGAGATGGGTGTGCTGCTCCTACAGTTCCACACGGCGCATTAGTAATCATATATGGTTTAAACTTTTTGTGCGGAAATATTAACATAGGTGGCATAGCATTGCCACTTGCATTTACTGCTAGTGCCGTAGTAACCAACACTCCTCGTTCTCCCGACGTTATGGCTCCGACTTGCTTTACTCCTAGCTTAGCTATAATTTTAGATGGGCGCTGGGCGGTGATGAGCCCAGTTTCGTTCACGTTGTAAATGTCGCTAACTTGAAATTTATGTTTTTAGTAGACAGTATCAAGATTATCAAAAAGGATATTAACGTTAAAACGGTTACATACTTTCGCCCTGGACAAACTCGTAGATTCTGGCGTACGCACACTTACATTTTTGTGGCCTTTCAAAATTTCTATTAGCCAATCTCTTGTCGCAATTTCATTATTTTTCCATGATTCCTGAATTTTATTATGATTTGCAACCGCCAAATCATATCCAAGGCGTCGTAAGTCCTTGCAGGTTAATCCATAATTTAATTTTGAACAATCCTCATCATATTTCGACAGCTCTTCTTCCTGTACATCAGTGAACATTTTAGATGGTTTTGCATATCCAACTGATACACTAGTTACATCTTCGCCTGCACTGCTTTTCTTTGTGTAACGAAAAGGGGTCATGAAATTCACTCCATACCGATCTGCCACAGTTCTTATAGAAATCTTCTCCTGTGATACAGCATTACAAGCTTACTCGAAAACCTCCTTGGAAATATGCCCTCTCTCAGTTTTCTTTTATATGTCCTCACCATTTTTCAAAACTCAACTCTTCAAAAAAAAACAACAAAACCTAATACACAAGAATTTATTTTAATGTGCAAAGTATGTTTATTATATTACAAATATGTACGGGGCACATTGTTACATCGTAAAAATGTGTCCTATTCCAAATGTAACAAAATGCCCTGACTAAAAAAGTATACGTTAGGTTGTAATTCTTCGAAAGTTTGTTGTTTTTGACCGAATAATAACAGCAAAATTGTAAATAACATAAAGGAACTTTAGATACTGCAGTTTAAATCTAAAGATGACTTAACTTTTTGCAGATGAATAGAGATTTAGTTTGAACCACTTAAATTACTTTCGATGCAGAAAAGCGCATGTCACTCTCTAATTCACTTTGTAGCTGCACTAACAGTTTCAAATTTTCTGTGCAGATGACGTTTAACCGAACATTTTATAACATAAAATATTACGCGGTTAATTAATATACTGACCGAAATATGTTGAATGTAACAACTTACCCCATATAACAAGCTGCCCTCCTCGACCCTACGTTAATCAATATTTGCTAGATTTATATCATATATCCATTAACAAAACCAAATGAAAAAAATTCTTATTTTGATTTATTTCTGCATTTGTTTAAACAACACTTGCTGAAATATTCGTGAAATAATAGCAAAATAAAGTATTTATGAAAATATCAAAGCACAGTTGCAGTGAAATCTTATAATTTATCAGAATAATTGAAACATACATGAGTAGGTAAACCCCACCACTTTTGTATAATACAAAGGTATTTTTAATAATATAAAATATTATTAAAAATCTGGTGTGAAGAACACAAATACAGGTTCACTATTAATATTTTTGTGAACGTGTCCGAACGTATCCCTCCCCAGAGACGTAGATACGTATTTCGCCTTTCTACAGGCTCATCGGTACGCCCCTGCTGGAGAAAGGATATTTTCAGACACATTCACAAAAAAGAACCCCATCGCCACATCACAGAAATTATCCAGACCGGGTGTAGAAGCAAATTCAGCGCTGCCTGTTGTCAGACACAAATAAAATGCAGTTTCTAGAGAGATTGGCTGTGCCACCTTTGGAAAGGCGTCGTTACTTCACATTGGTTATGTGGACGGGGCGAGGTACTTCGGCTGTCTGACAACAGGCAGCGCTGAATTTACTTCTACGCCCGGTCTGGATAATTTCTGTGATGTGGCTATGTGGTTCTTTTTTGTGAATGTGTCTGAAAATATCCTTTCTCCAGCAGGGGCGTACCGATGAGCCTATAGAAAGGCGAAATACGTATCTACGTCTCTGGTGAGGGATATGTGCGGAAACGTTCACAAAAATATTAATAGTGAACCTGTATTTGTGTTCTTCACACCAGATTTTTAATAATATTTTATATTATTAAAAAATCTTATAATTATTTTATATATTAATTTCTGGAATTTCCTGAAACATTACCACACATTAACGTTGGATTTTATACGTAACGATGACTTATACATATGTTTATGTAAAAAAAAAGGAGTCTTGTTTTCAAGGTCGGTTCTAGTTGACCTTACCAACATGTTTATAGTTGTTTCTAAAGGACTGTTTGAATCACAACAATTTGGGCAACAAAAGTGTTTGGCAACATTTTAGTAATATGTAAGTACATTCTTACTATGCAATAACTAGACATTAAATGTTAAAAGAAATATTTTATTTAATGCTTAATTTATTAAAATATTCAATAGGAAGGACTACTTCGTATTTGCTTCTATTAACTATTTTTTCTAAATCTGGATTATTTCGAATGAAAGGTAAAACAATTGAAACCTGTAACTTGCATAACTTCTGAAGGTCTTTCACGTCTGTAACTATAAGGATCGGTCCGAAAATTGCTAATTTAGTTACGTGAATAGCTTTATGGACACCGTCTTTTAATATTCTATTATCAATTAAAGTTTTCGTTTTGAAATGTGCTTCAAGAAACAAGTTAAGTGCTAAATTGCATTACATTGTAAGTTATATAAAGATTTTATGGAAATATTCTGAAGAGCATACGCAACACGATATGAAACATGGGTCTAGTGTAACTTTTGCTAACACAAAATTCTGTTTATATTCACCTATTTGTGCAAATTTAATAGCGCTTCTTGATAGAATTATATATCGTATTTTAAGTATCATTTCCAAACAGTTTTTGATGCTAAAGCAATTACAAATGAATCACATTTCAAATATGTAAATTTTGTTTTTTGGCATATAACATTTGGTGAGAGACTGCAGATAAAGTTATCTGTGAAACAATTTGATGTTATGTAAACGTATGCAAAGAAGCGCCTTTTAGTTTCCGTTTTGCATAATCATGTAAATTGCTTAAAGCTTTATTTTTCGTTTTTACATGATCTTTTATTTGGAATAGTCTCTTAAATATTTTCAGTCGTCTCTTTATGTAACTACTTCAAATTTTCCCTCAAGAGATTTTATAAATGTTTATTTCTTATTATTACTAGAGAATATTAAATCATACATATACCACATACATTTTTCCTATGTATTTAACAATAACTTAATTCTTAAATTAATTTGTCATGGAAAGAAAAAAAAACATTTTTTTATGTCCAATATTTCTTAATTTTTATTCATATATGAATATTAAATTAAATACATTTGACTGAAAAGTAGATAATTTATTTAAACCATGAATAAGTACAACAAAGTCTAAAATAGCAATGATAACGTGATACCAGAAGAATAATAGTTTAAGGACAGTCAGAGACATGTAACCAGGCATTTTAGACTATCGTACAGTTCAGTGTAAAACACCCTGAAAGAATTCAAATATAAGCCATACAAGATATCAAACCTTCAACAGCTTTTCGAAGAAGATAAAGTAAAACGAACTGATTTTTCTGAAACAATGTTTAATATTTTAAATGAAAACGAAGAAATTTTAAATAAAATAATTTTTACTGATGTAAATGGTGAAGTCAACTCTCAGAACTTTCAATTTGTATCCTACATTTATCCAATAAAAAATCCTAAATTTTCTTTCCATTGATCCATTAGGTATTGTTCCCGTAGTCATGCCCAAAACCTAACCCGAACGCAGTACCCTCAAAAAGTCAATGTCTGGATTGGAATAATTACTACCAATAATGATTATTGGAATACTTACTTCCTTCGGGGTTACCTCAAAAGTATAATTTATAATAACGTGCAAATACGTAACTTCTACGAACTGAAAGACCATATAGGTACTGCATATGATGGAAATAAACCCAGAAATTATTCGGAATACCTGTGTTGCTTTCAAGATCGCCCTGCTGACTGCTTTGAAAGACAAGGAGAACACTTCAAAAACTTGCTATGAAATTAGACTTCATCTTTGTTATGTTGTTTTGTTTGCATTAATTAATCATTAAAATTAAATAATTTCTGCATTAACCTTTAACTACGGGCGTTTTAACCTGAATCATAAGTATGGGCGCGGTGTACTCTATCCACCAGCTAGAAATAGCTAAAGATACCAAGATTTTTTTAAATAAATATGACTATTATATTGCACAAATTGTATTTAATAGAAAATTAGTTATTACACAATAAAATATAAAACTAAAAAATAAATTCTAAAATTTTAAACTATGGATTAAAAAAATTGTCATTACACAACAAAATATCAAACTAATAAAATACTCGTAAACTTAAAACTAGGGAGAAAAATAATTAAAACATATTTGTCTTTAAGGTTATTCGCTTTTGTTATCTTCCTGAATATTTGAGTTAATACAGCCAGGGCAAATAAAAATGGAATGCTCTTTACAAATCATTCTATGGCTTGTTTGGCACAAGATTGTGGTAACTCTATTTTTGCCTCTTCCACAACAATAGCACCTTCCTCGTATTTTTGCTGGTTGTTCTTCTTCTTCATGTTCTATTGCCACAGACTTGTATCTCTTCAGGAACAGTTTTACATCTAAGGGTAAGGTCTGTATTTCAGCCCTTTCTGAAAGGTGGGGTCTCATTAAAGGCAAAGATAACTCCTTTAGAAAAATCTTTCTGTGCAGGATTTGACTGTTAAGTCCTGCCATGCTTATAAGTTGGAAGAATATATCCATCGGCCACCTTCCTGTTCTTCTTGACACCGAATCTCGCACATCGCACATCTTATCTACTGTGTGACTCCTCCTTTGTGACAATTATAATCCAAAACTACATTTAGTTTTCTTGTTTCAGGATCTACTACATAATTACTATGCATGGTTGACAACAAACGTCACTTGTTGTTACTATTTTGTTTGGGGATATACGACACTCTAGTAAACTATTTTGAAATCCGAAAAGGGACGATTCAACTTCTCCTTCTTTATAAAGTTTGAACTCCAGCAGCAGCTCCCTTGTATTTTTCTTTAGTGTGCCAACCATTGGTATTTTGTCTTTCAAAAGGTCATTGGCCAACGGATAACTTGTGTACCAATTGTCGCATGTCAAATTTCGTTTTTTTTTACCTTTCCAGTCTTGCAGTAAACGAAGGACAATATCAGCTGGTTTATTTAATTTGTTGTACGGTCCTTGTGGCTAATACCACAGTATACCTATAAATTTGTAACATAAAATTTCTGTGCTTTACATAATACAAATACTTTTAGACCATAATTTGGAGGCTTACTAGGGTGATATTGAAGAGCGCTGCATCTACCTCTGAAAGGTACTAACATTTTGTCTATTCTAACCTCTTCTCCCAAACAGTAGTTGTTACTGCACTTCTTTACAAAACGATCCACTGTAACTTGAACAGCAACAAACTTATCGGTTGCCTTGCGATCCATTCTACTATTTTTGTCGTCAAATCTTACAGCAACAAGCAAAAATAAAAACCAATTGTAACTCATGCAAGTTCTAAATATTTCTGAGCCTGTCCCATCTTGAGTCCACAATTCCAGAAAATGTGTGTGGTTTTGTTTCTCACTTCCTGCAGCTAGTAATAAGCCAATAAATGCCATAAATTCTATTCTTGTTGTGTCTTTAGCCCGTCTCGGCCGGTCATAGTTGATTCGCATCTTTGCAATTTGTAAGTACACTAAACTATATTGTCAACGATGTCGTCACTAAAACATTTTGAGAATGCACTCCTTCCATTGGTAACATCTCTTGCACATTGCCTTGGCCCATGAAGAAGTTTTACAGTATTTTTACTAGCAGTTTTGTTGGATTAACTAAGCACTGGGTTTTTATACCACTTTGTTATTTCATCTTTCCCTATGAAGTATTCGTCTGTATCGCTTTCTGATTTTTCACTACGATCTCTAACGTTCTCTTCGTCTGAACCGATAAACTCTTTATCATTTAATTCCATTTCCGATTCATTGTCATGATCGCTTTCTATAATTTCTTCTTCTGATGAACTATCCAACTCTCCTCCAACTTCTTCCTCAGATTCCTCTTCGAATAACGCCTGAGCCAGAGCATTAAGTTCATTGTGTGTGAGACGTCTGGGCTTCTAATAGGTACACGACCCCTAGAAAAAATATTTCTATGTTTCGGTTTCACATATTTGTTTAAAAAAATAAAAAAACAGATAAATTATATTCACAAAAGACAAGTGTATTATTTGTTTCACGTAAAATAAATAGGTTAACACAAGTTGAATTTACTTACATAAATATGGGTGTGGTGTACTGGTCACTGTTCGGGAACCACCTTCTATATTTTATTGCTGACATCAACTATTCGAACAACAAACAATTTGCGACCGTTCTAGACTCTGGTTGACACTATAGTGATGGGTTACGTCGAGCGGCGCAAGCGTAGCAAGTATTTTTAAGATTAAGCAAGTGTGGTGTACTGTGTACACCGTAGTTCGTAGTTAAAGGTTAAAACCTGAGATTTTGCAAATTCTTTCCTAAAAACAACCTAATTCGTCATGGCTTTATTTTTCTCTGTAATACCCACTTTTGCCAGTACAAGTATTATTGCCAAACCAGATCCTTCTATACTTTCGCAATAAATTTTAACAGTTTCGTAATATATTTAAAAAGTTTCATTTATGTTGGAAAGTTTAATTTTTCAATATAAAAAAATAGATCTCTTGAACCATGAGTAGCGGATTTACAGAATAGTTTACAGAATATTTGCATTAAATAGATCTGTAGTAGCGCTGGTTCTCGCTCGTTAAAACATGAAAAATGTATGTGTAGTAATAAAAAAGAAACCCGGTATACAGGCTGATTCCAATTAAGTGCGCACTATTGCTATCTCTGTTATTATTGATTCTAGAAAGTAGGTTAAATTAGCAAAGAATTAGTGTTTTTAACATTGATTAGCATGCAGTTCATGAAAAAAAAAATTGAATAACGCATTTTCGAGAAATTTTGAATTTTATAATTTTTTTAAATGGAACAGCCTGTATATTTTTTAAAATTATGTAAAATCAGTAGTAGGCTTCTTTCACTTTAAACAGAGCAAATAGTATGCCCTTTGTAAATGTCAATAACGTACTGAATATAAATCTTTCGCACGTTTAGTTATTAAAAATATATTTTTTTTTATTTTGTGTTGTGTTCATTACTTCTCTATTTATTTTTCTAAACATTTTGGTTTTACTTTCGTTGCTTAGTGTTTGACAATATTTCACTATGGTATTTCCTCATTTGGAGAAATGCGATATGTTGGAAGCATACATTTTATGTCGTAAAAATTCAATAAGGGCTAGCGAATAGTATACTAGTTACTTTCCAAAACTTTACAATCAGTTTAGACTGCATGATTGCTTATTTAGAAACTTATTTATGTAGCGTACGCTGTACGCTACATAAATTCCTAAACATACTTGGAGACAAATTCTTTTAATCATAATTAATCATTTTGTAGCAATATAAAAATAATTAGATTTGTTTGCTGTCTGTACTTCGCCGTCGCCTTGAAAACTTTTTCATCGAAACTCTTTCTAATATTTGTAAATAGGAAGTATTCACTGAAAGTCAAGTCTGAAAGCCAAGGCTGTAAAATAGAATGGTTTAGCGGTTGAAATTTATGTTCGCTAATTGAATCAGCAGCAGGGGTGTAATAGGTGAAATAGGCCCGTGAATTTTCTTTGACGTTTTTCATAAATACACTCCTGCATTCCGTATGGTAAGGTTGCTATATATTTTCTATTCATAATTATAAGAATGACGTCCTCGACGAGTAACACAAATTTGAGTGTATAGTTATCCTTAAGATAACTTAAATTGACTGCATTTAACACAATTAGCGGATTATAACGAGTACCTGCTATGAGTTTACCTCTGAGGCGTGAAACATTTAGAAATAGTATTTGTCTATCAAGAGTGTATTTCGAAAAATTGTAAAGCGGCAACAGGTTCTGTTTTAAATAATGAATATTGAAAATATTTAATCATCGAAGTTTATGATATGTATATATGAACATTTTATTGGGAGAGTTATGATACAAGTATATCTTCCACAATACATCATTTTAATATAATACAGTTTATTGACATTAATATAATTAATGTATTTGTCAATATATTTTTGTACCAGGGCACAATGTAGTTATAAAAGACAATAGAAACAAAAAACAAATACTGTAAATATAAGTATCAAGCGATCTACAAAATTTATATCCTAGGTAGGCCATGAACGACTGAGATAGACATATAAGTCATGTCTGAGCTTAGAGAATTGATGAAATATCATTTGTAAATAATCATATGTCAAATTGATAAGTTACAATTTAACCTATTACTAATAATACGAAATATAGGTTAGATCACTTAATCAATCTAAGACATAACTGATTTAATCCATGGCATACTCTGAAAACTTTTTTTGTGGCTCACTCCTTGCAAGATACATAAGGTACAAAACAAACAAAAATGAAAGTATAAGAAATATGAATAGGTAAAATAGAAAACATATATTAGAGAATATTAAAAAATTTAATACTTTCTAAGTATCGTATAAACAGGTAATTACAATCTCATCCACAAATATCTACAAGCGTTTTCCAATTAACTACTTAGAAAATTAAAGGGCAAATTCATAATAAAGGTAAACAATACATTGAGGACAATATATTTATCAAATAATGGATTTAATAATCAACAGTCAATTAATGGGATTATTACTTAATACACATTTCTATATTTTCCCTTCTCTTTTAGTCTTCCTGGAAAGTAAAAAACTAATTAGTTTTTTAAATGTAAAGGCAATATCTTAAAATCGGGCTTAAGAATATTCTACCTTAATGCGACCCTGCAGTGTTTACTATTACTAATGGGGTACTAATGGGGTACTACTACCCCATTCGGATTATCATTACAACCTCATTATCTACATACAAGTAATTTTAAATTATCTTGACGAGAACTATAATTGCTTGAATTATAAACTTGACTCAGTAAGAAATTTTGTTCCCGCTGGAAATCTCTTCACCTATTCTTTAAATTTACAATAAAAAGAAAAGTCATTAGTACAAATACAATCTATACGTCATTTAATTTGCTGATGCCATCTCAAGATACTCTATTCTTGATAGCTGCGGTATCTAAAATAGGCATTCATTCTTGTATTATTCACGTACTAGTAATCATTATACAAATGTATCATTCTGCCAAATTTTCAGGCTAATATTCTATTTTTTATAGTCCTTGCGCGGAAGAAGTTGAACGTCCGTTCGCAGTTTTGTAACATGCGCATGACGGTATTGATTCTCTTGTAAATTTTCTTTTGAGCCTCAGAGTGATTTTTAATTTTTATCATAAATTTCAGTAATGGTTTTGTATTTTTCGCGGACTTCTAAAATTATTCTTTCTTGTTTAAATAAAGTAATATAATTAATAAATATATTTTGCTACCGGTAAATAATAAAAATAGATCTCACAAAACTGGCTTGTGATACCTTACGATATACAGCAGAATCATTGCAGACGTACCTGTGTGGAATGGTTGATGGTAAAGGCACAATTTAACTAGCCAGTACCGGAGCAAAGGTCAGTGAAGATGGGGAGGTTCTTACCGGCAAGTTAATTAGTGTTTCACTATAATAATAGATCAAAAAGGGCGCTACCGTGAATTACGGTTAAATTGTAACTAGACTTCATACGTCACACGGAGGACATATATCCTAGAATGCACCTACAAGGCGTAATGTCTATACGAGGAATTCAAATTCAACATATAAATTGATAGCGACATAAATAAATAATACTATAACAATATTTATTAAATAGGTTTTCAACAAATATTAAATACATAAATTTAAACGGACTTCTATATAAAAATGCGTTATACGAAAAAAATGTAACATGCCTGAAGGGAGTATAAATATTATCGGATATCTCCGCTAATGTGCCTATGGTACATATTAAATTTAAGAAAAAATGTGAACATAAGCTATTTAAAACGTACCGGAAAGACTTATAAAATAACTATTAAATGCAAATATTTAAATATATGTTTCAAATAAATATTGGAAGTGGGAGAGAAAAATGAATGTCTCCCAAGAGGTGAAAAAGCACCCAGTATAGAAGGGGAAACGGCGTCAGAAGAAGGGATTCAATCGTCAATTTTCACTTAGCGTTCATACAGTCCCCAGCATTCATTTAAATTTTAACGGTTTGGATAAACTTAGATTTGTATTAAGAAAGTTTATCAATAATTTATTATCTCGTATATCTACGTTTACAATTCAGAAGCAGTTTTTGATTTATAATTGTATTGAAACTCTATTCAAGTAAAAGTATTACGAAGAATAGGAGAATGACTAAAGGTAGTAAAATAGCCCACAATAGCATTTGAAGTTTATAAGCAAAAATTAAACAATATAAAACATATATCGATTATTAATTTAAACAAATTAACAATAAATACACCACTGTGACCCTAAGTTTATGCAAGATATCTGAGCAAGCAAGTAGGAAGTTAGATTTCCACGAGTGATATCTATGTAATTGAATTTTTCAATCACATATTCATTGATAGGCATAAAATAAAACTTGTATAAATAGTGGGAATATAAGTGTATTTTGTAGGAACTCGACTTCCAATTAAACAAACGTCGAATAACACACTTAATTAGAAGCAAAATATTAGTAGAATCAAGATATCCATACTCTAAAGAGTCAAACATACACCTTGAGTCCTAACTTAACGTTCGGATGGTAAATACCTCCATGGTTAAGTGAAATACTTGAGCGTGATTTTTGAAAGTTTCTATAGAATTCAAGCAAAGAGTGAACACATACGTGTGTTTTAATAAAGAATTTATATAAAACTCTCTGATTATAATTAGGTTTTAGTTTAAGTAATGATATATCTTAAGTTTAAATAAATGACTTGTGAAAATACAAATATACAGTAAAAGAAATTTAATAATTTTCATTTTGCTGTATTATTTCTTTACATTTATGGAGGATGCTAAGACTAGTTAAATAAAACCCGAAGGATATAGCCCTGAGATATACAAACAATATATAGACTCTAACGAAATGTGTGCTTGAGTAATTGCTCACGCAAGAATCATTTACGTCATTTATTAACCAAGCAAAACTCACAGAAATATGTAACCCTATATGAATAAAATTTTCAACAAAATAGCATTATTTCTATTTTGTTCTTTATAATTATAATTATTAAAATACGAGTATAATGGTAATCTGAATATGATGTGAATACAAAATTTAATTTGATATGAATATCATTCAATATACTGTGTCGTCAACTCTGGCAATAATTTAAATGTAATAAATGAACATTATTCTGTTGTTTTAAACATTATTTTCTGATTGTGAAAAGTGGAAAACCCAAAAATATGCCCATAAATATGCAAAACATTTAGTCAAAATATGCAAATAAAAAAATACTTATAAATAAGGACCGGCTGGGAGTGGCCCATGACTCATCGACCACGGGCGTACTATGCAAAATTTGTATTTTAAAGAGTTTTTAATATTATTTATACAATTGGAAAACAAACGAGTGGTGATCTATAAAATACAAAATACATTTTTATTTGTTCATTTTGTAGTTAAAGTTGAGTAAATGAGTATTAATATTAACTAGCAATACCTTCTCAAGGTTCTCTTCTGTAAAATTTGGTCTCTTTGAATAAAATACATCTTCGTAGATAGAAAACGTCCTTTCTACATAGCAACTGTTTATAGAATCATACTGGAAATTTTCTTTTATTTCAGCGTATTTAGGAGCTAGATTTTAAGGCATTGTCCTCATACACAATTGGCGCAATGATATTAAATCTGGATTTATATTAAAAACTGCTTCTAACTTTTGCCGAAGGCCACGTCCGAAGTTACTTGGAAGCTTTTTCAAATTATTAATAGCCACATCTAATGTGGTTAATCCATACTTAATTTGAGATTTTGGTTTTCGAAATAAGTGATTAGTTTTGGCAAATTTCCAAAGTGTTCCTGAAGAAAATACAACTGATTTTTTAAATTTGGAATTTGTATTAGTTCCTTGTACTCACAAATACTTCGAGCATCATCATTTAAAAATGTAACAAAATTTTGTAAACTATCGAAATTCTCTGCATAAAAATTAGTAGCCTCCTCCTCATCTGGTTATTACTGGAGAGGTTGGCAGTGACAAAGATGGAAGCTCTTCCTTGTAAAGAGCTACGCTCAATGGTGCTTTGCTGAAAACGTTTTTAAAAGCGGATACAAGTCTATCAACTACTGGAAAGGTGTCTCTGATATATTCATAGATTCCGTGATGCTCTCCACGGATTATGCACAAGAAATATACAACATATTAGGATATGTTTCCTTTAATAGTCTTCTAGTTTTTAACATATATGCAGCACTGTCACTGACAAATAAAAGTAGTTTTTCTTTGTACCTGTCGTCCGAATAAAGCTTTTGGTACATATTCTCGTAAATGGTTTTAGCTGCTGTTTCAGCATCAACTGTATTTATATCTTTTGTTGCTACTACATATGCGTTAAATGCAGTAGTTGGATGTAGTACACTAGCTACAACATTTATCACACAGCGTTCTAATATATCGACAGTTTCGTCGGCACTTATCCATAGGTATTGATTTGAAAGATGGCTGCTAATGCCATCTACTGCTTTCGTGTAGCACTTAGAAACATAATATGCGTAAGGTGGATTCATCAGGAACATTTCAACCAGTAAATTTTTGGAGGAATGTTTTGAAGGTGAGATTGTTATGTTTATTTAAAGTAATATTTGCCGCCATTAAAATTTCTTCGTTAAATTTGTCATATGTGTATGTGTTTGCGATGCTAAGTGACGTTTTACGTGCGATTTCTTGGAATTTTTTAAATTTTGGAATTTTGTACAGATTTTGCAATAAATTTCGGTGTCATTGGCAATGGACATACAATCAGTTTGGCCCTTAATCCAACTTGCTATTGCTTCACTATGCCATTCTCGACGTTGTTCCATATCATATCTGAAAAAGTAACTTAAACAATGTTTTAGATCTAAATAAATAAAAATTAAAGATATATGTGTAAGTTATTGAAACTTAAGGATATTCACTGGACACTTACGTATAGATGTAATTAACAGTTAAAACAATGAAAAAAGAAGATAATTCACCGTACTTTGTTTATCTTACTAAATATAAACTAATAAATAAAATTTAAATTACAAATTAAATTAAAATTATAAAAAAATTGTAGTATTTTGCGTTACAATACAACGACAAAAGGCAGATGTGCGGTTAACCGAATGAATAATGCTATTCAATAACTGCGTGTTGTACTTAGCGATGTTGTAGATTATTTATATGGTCCATTGTAATTTCGGCCTCTCGTATCCGGTCCCTACTTATAATACATGAATTTATTGATTCATTTAGAAATAAACAGATATTTTAATTTTTTTACATTCCTAACTAAACCTAAACATGCATTTATTACACGAAGCAGGTTGTTGTTAGTTGTAAAAACAGTAAAAGTTTGTTAGATGACATCGAAAAATTACCATACCTAATTGCTCGTTAGTTAAGTAAATAACTTAGCTTAGGTACCCTTCGAAAGCAGACTATTCAAACAGTTACATAGTCAATCTGTGCAGGAATGTCCGAAGAAGTCCATTGCATATAAGTAATAAGTTATAAAGCAAAATCTAGTAACTAAATAAGTTAATGTAGAAAATACTTGACGACCGTATAAAATAAACATCTCGCCGCTCATAGTGGAATTTTTAATATCTTATTTTCCTTTAAATTCAAATTTCTCGACTGTATTAGTAAAAAACTAATGGCTTTAGTTCCATATTATGTTCATTCACTTAGTTTATTTTAATCATTTTTAATGATGTAATTACAAAAATAACAGTTGCAGTCTAACTAATACATATCAAATATATTAGCTAGTGTTTTAAAGATTACTCACGCGCTTTTAATGCAAGCGTATCCTTGAAAAGACATAAATAGCAAAGAGGTTTACCTTAGCTGAGTTTTAGAAAAAGAATGTTAGTATAGTAAAATTGTTTGAACTTCTTATTTTTTACTTTAGGATCGTGTGATTCCCTCCCGTCTTCCGATTCCGAACGTATATATTGTAAATTGGACGATAGGCCGATAAATTGCACAGAACCACGCAGTAATACCACCGCTATTGTAATCTGTGAACCGTTTTTCTCTAGTGGTTACAAGCCAGTTTACAAATGCGAAGATGGGAAATGGAATCCAAGTGTTACACCATGTCACTTAGGTAATTTATAAACAAGTGTACAGCAGACCGATTTTCATGTGGTCGGTTAGAAGTACCGCCCTCGAGATGCGCACGAAATTCATAGGTAGGGGAACCTCTGGCATCCCTTATTATCCCTTACTACGTCCTAATGCACGTCTCGCACAAAGTGTTTGCATTTAATTTTTCCGAATACTGTCTCTATCTAACACTGACCCTTACTTGACGCACGTACAAATTCTCCCACCGGCCACATGAAAATCGGTCTGCTGTAGTAAGCTGCCATGTAGTTATGTTATTCTAAAAGCTAAAGTTATTATTTTCTGAGTGTAATCATATGCTATTATAAAGATCAAGGAATTAGGCAAGAATCAGGAAATTGGTCATAAAAGGTGTGTATATTAGATGTTTAGTAGAAATTTTAAAATCCAGAGTTCGTTCAGTGCGTTCTTGGCTTATATTTAAAATTTTATGCAGAATTCTATGTTTTAAATCATTGAAATTACTTTACCAATTACGATATTACACAGAATAAAGTATACCGAAATTAAATTATCTCCAGTCTAGGTATACTTGATATTTAAATGTTATGTCAAAGTGACAATAGTTAGTGCAGTATAAAACGAGTATAAAATTCAATAACCATGCCCTTTAGTCAAATAGAAAAAGCGTTTATTGTAGAATGTTATTCCAAGTCATACAGAATAGGGCCCAGAATGGTGGACCCCGTTTGCAATTTGTATCTGCTCGCTTCGAGGAACGTTTCAACAAACATCCACCAAGAAAGAGCTGTATATTATTGCTGGTATCAAAATTTAGAATCACGGATTCTGTGTTATCTCAAAGGAAAAGTCGTTCAGGTAGAAAGAAAAGTTACAGAAACAAAGAGAGTATGGGTCGAATTTTTGACAAGATTTTACAGTCTCCTAAAAAAGCCAGGGCCGAATAGCGAAAGAGCTTAATTTAGGTAGGTCGTCTGTACAATGCGCTGCAAAGGAATTAGGGGCCTATTCCTACCGTGTACAAGTCGTTAATAGGTTGCGTCAAACTGACAAAAGAGAGAGAGCAAAATTTTCCGCTAGAACGTTAGCTATGGAATACGAAAATGAAAGCTTTATTTCAAACATTTGGTTGAGCGATTAATTACATGTATTGTTATCAGGATTTATCATCAAGCAAACAACCCGATACCTAGGTTTTGAGAAGCAGCAAGAATTTGTTGAAAGGTTTTATTACCCCCAAAAAGTAACAGTGTGGTGTGCTGTTTCCGGGCATGGAATAATTTGCCCATACTTTGTGGAGGATGAACATGGTAGGCGTGTAACAGTTAACCAACAGAGATACAGAGAACTAATTGTCACTAATTTTTACGAAGACCTAAGGCGGCTTTTCTGTGCGAGAAATTTACGCATTGGATCTCAGTTGTTTCAGCAAGACGATTCTACTGCGCATACTGCTAGGGAAATTTTGCTCCTTCTACAACGGTATTTTCCTGGACGTCTCATCTCCAGGGGAACGGATTATTCGTTTCTTTCAAACTCGCCAGATCTTACACTCCCTGATCCCTTTTTGTGGGGAATCCTCAAACAGAAGATCTACCAGGATCCAGTGCCCCAGAATATTGAGCAATTGAAAAACAAAATTCGGCAAGTTAGGCGAAGTACCAGTTTCTGCTATCAGGTGAATGTTCAGAAACTTGCGGGAGATACGAACTTATCTTCAAGTACAAGGAGAACATTTCTTTATCATAGCGAATTATGTAATACTAGAAATATATTTTTAAGTTTCGGTATTCTTTATTCTGTGTCATACTGTATTAAACTCGGACTTTTACAACTCAGAAAAAAGGTAATCGAGTATATGTTATACAAGTACATAATCTCATTCTATTCGAGAGTGTAAGGGTATAACAAATTTCCAAGTTTAGTTTTCATAAACAAACTTTGCACCTTTATTCCATATTAACAGAGATCTTCCTCAGCTTCTTCTTGTTTAAACTCGAATTTCCTATATTCGCCTATCATTATTTTCTTTCCTCTGGCATTTTAACTAAATGTGCAAATTAACTTAGTTGATGGCATTCCATAATATCTAGAACTGATTTCGTTCCTAATCCTTAAGTATTCCATTTCCTCTGACTGTAATTGAGTTTTTAATGAATTCGTCAATACCCAACAACTTTTGCTACCAAAAATATAATTTTGATAATCTTCACTTTCGTCTTCTTAGGTATTTCTTTCTTGTTCAAAAAGGACCTATTCAAAGTGCAATATAGTTTGTTACTTATTTACTTATAATTCTCTTATATAAATGCTTTTATTGTCAAGTTATGTACACGAATATTTCAAAGAGTTGACATGGTCAATTTTCAAAACTTCAATTTCTATGATCGTTGATTCTTCCCCTTGCTTATGAACATATTCATTTTCGTTAATTCTTTATTCCATCCGTTAATGATCTGGATCAGATCTTTCTCTTTGTTGACAATGATCATTATGGCATGAGCAAATATACTGTCTCTTAATTCTACTTGTTTTACAATTGAAACAGACATGTAATATACATATCTGTAACTGTACACATGGACAATACACCTCGTATTTTCAGCATTTACTTCTGCTTAAGACACGTGTTTCTGTCATTACTATTAGGCGTCATCAGTTAAGCTAGTGAAGCAATGTAATACAAATGATACAAATCTTTATGAATAGATTTGTATCTGCATATAACATTAAGCCGAAATCGCCTACAAGATAAAGCAAATTTCATCCTGTAATCATCCTGTATCATTTGTATTACATTGCTTCACTAGCTTAACTGATGACGCCTAATAGTAATGGCAGAAACACGTGTCTTAAGCAGAAGTAAATGCTGAAAATACGAGGTGTATTGTCCATGTGTACAGTTACAGATATGTATATTACATGTCTGTTTCAATTGTAACAAAAGCGTTATACGTGCATAAACGTATATATATACTTAAAACCTTTTTATATATTTACTGCCATCTGGCGTTGTTAATGGACTACCCGTATTTTTTTCGTTCTTCGAACCAGTATGGCTGGTCGAACGAAAAGGTCGCCTTTTACGGCAAAGTCTCTTTCGTCGGTCAGATGTCACTTATTAAATAAGTGCCACACTACAGGATGAAATTTGCTTTATCTTGTAGGCAATTTCGGCTTAATGTTATATACAGATACAAATCTATTCATAAAGATTTGTATCATTTGTATTGCATTGCTTCACTAGCTTAACTAATGACGCCTAATAGTAATGGCAGAAACACGTGTCTTAAGCAGAAGTAAATGCTGAAAATACGAGGTGTATTGTCCATGTGTACAGTTACAGATATGTATATTACATGTCTGTTTCAATTGTAACAAAAGCGTTATACGTGCATAAACGTATAGATATACTTAAAACCTTTTTGTATATTTACTGCCATCTGGCTCGTTGTTAATGGACCACCCGTATTTTTTTTCGTTCTTCGAACCAGCATAGCTGGTCGAACGAAAAGGTCGCCTTTTACGGCCAAGTCTCTTTCGTCCGTCAGATGTTACTTATTAAATAAGTGCCACCTTACAGGATGAAATTTGCTTTATCTTGTAGGCGATTTCGGCTTAATGTTATATACAGATACAAATCTATTCATAAAGATTTGTATCATTTTTATTACATTGCTTCACTAGCTTAACTGATGACGCCTAATAGTAATGGCAGAAACGCGTGTCTTAAGCAGAAGTAAATGCTGAAAATACGAGGTGTATTGTCCATGTGTACAGTTACAGATATGTATATTACATGTCTGTTTCAATTGTAACAAAAGCGTTATACGTGCATAAACGTATAGATATACTTAAAACCTCTTTGTATATTTACTGCCATCTGGCTCGTTGTTAATGGACCACCCGTATTTTTTTTCGTTCTTCGAACCAGCATAGCTGGTCGAACGAAAGGTCGCCTTTTACGGCAAAGTCTCTTTCGTCCGACAGATGTTACTTATTAAATAAGTGCCACCTTACAGGATGAAATTTGCTTTATCTTGTAGGCGATTTCGGCTTAATGTTATATACAGATACAAATCTATTCATAAAGATTTGTATCATTTTTATTACATTGCTTCACTAGCTTAACTGATGACGCCTAATAGTAATGGCCGAAACGCGTGTCTTAAGCAGAAGTAAATGCTGAAAATACGAGGTGTATTGTCCATGTGTACAGTTACAGATATGTATATTACATGTCTGTTTCAATTGTAACAAAAGCGTTATACGTGCATACTTATAAAAATATACTTAAAAAATATACGTAAAAATATACTTAAAACCTTTTTGTCTACTTGTTTTAGTCTGTGGTAACCTATAATCAACGCTTTTACTTCTTTTTTGAAATTATTTTATCACGTCGTCGATTAACTTTATAAATAGTGAATGAATTAATACTGTTACCTGTTCTTAGATGTATTTTAATAATGAAATCGCTCAGATTACGTATTTCCTGTTTTCACAAAATTCACGTTTTGAGTACACATTCTCTTGATTGTATTTCTTGTGAATTTTTCGTTTCGTTCGGTTGTTTCCTATTTCTTGGAGCTGTATCAAAAGTCTTTTCAAGATTTAAGAATGTTTTAAATTCCAGAGCATTCTGATTTTGTAATTTCTACATTAGTTGTTTTACCGTAAATATGTTATCTTGGATAACTTCCTTTTCAATATCTGGTTCTAACTGCCTTTAATCTTACTATATAAGACTCTTTCTTCTGATTTAGCTATCACGCTAAGTTATATTTTACCTCTATAATTTTCACACTCAATTGCATCTCCTTTGTGGATTGCCATAATAATGCCCGTTTCCTAATTTTCAAGTACCTCTAGGTAAATTCCAAGGCTTCCTTAAGTACCATTCCCAGTAATAACTTTTGTTTTAAACTTTTTATCTTTTTCGTTGCTCTTTCTAATATTCTGCAACTTTTCCGTTCGGAAATTTCCTTATTGTCTCTCACGTAAAACGCGCCTTCAAAAACTTTCCGCATTATAGTAAGCTGTTTTTTAAGTAATTACGTAATCGAAGATTGATGCACATGCGAAGCTTTAGAAAACTTCAAATTCTTACAGTTATCATAGATAAATTCAAATTATAAACGCTTATATTTTTTTAATTATTTTATTATAATGTTAGAGTTACAACATAAGATATTTATTATTCAAAGTTACTATAGAACTGGCAAAAAAATTAGAAAATGGAGATAGGGTTTAATCCACTAATCAGTGCTTACAGGATTTCCGACAAAAACAAAAGTATTCTAATTTGCCAGTTCCTTCGCACAACTGCAAAAACATATTAAAGCTTATATTATTAAATTTGGTGAAGCAGGGGCAATTAGTCGTAAACTTGGCGGTGAAGCACCTAGAAAATGAACAGAAAATTGCATAGAGGATATTCGATGTCGAATGGACAACCCAAAAAATCAATCGCGAAACTATCACAAGTTCATTTGTCAGTGGTAACATGTACTACTATCTTAAAAAAGGACTTAAAGTTGTTTTCATATAGAATTCAAGCAGTTTCGGTACTCAAACTGATAGATTTTGTTACGAGAACACAGTATTGTCTACGATGTTTGAGTAAAATAAATTATAATGATATTCTTGACAAATGTTTCTTTTTGAATGAGGCGTGGTTCCAAATTTCAGGATATTTAAACAAGCAAAATATGAGAGTTTGGTGTCCAAAAAACCCTGATGAATTTGTGGAGACTACGCCGCATCCACAAAAAGATACGTCTAGCTAGCAGTTTCAAGAAGACGAATTATTGGGCATATATTTTTAATCAAACCATAACTGCTGAAACATATCTAAATGAATTGTTAAAGCCATTTATTAATGAACTTCATGATGATGAACTTGTGGAAGGATATTTTCAACAACATAATGCACCAGCGCACAATTCTCGAGAAACAATAGCTTTTTTGCTAGAATTTTTCCGGGTAAGATTTATTAATTTTCCTCAAAGATCTGCAGATTCGACAATTTTATACTATTCTATTTTTCCATATTTAAAGAATGCCATTTTCAAGACTAGCCGTCACACAATCGAAGAGCTTCTTAATGCTATTGTGAATTCTTCTGCCGACATAGGCCAAGAACTCCTAATAAATGGTTTTGGGAAATGATTATGTATTACTAATGACTAAACTGAACACTCAAACAATTTACATTAACAAAGACATGCTAAACACTATTATATATAAAAGTAAGAGAACACATTATAAAACTATAATACAATCAATGAACGAATAACAAGTCAAATAATTATATTAATAGAAAGAAAACGTAACATAACTGGAGCTTAAACAGTAAAAACTATCAAATATTTATTAAGATACTAAATATTCTGTAACATAAAGTAACATAACATAATACATGAATATGGTAAAAATGAACTTGGAAAGAATAATCATTTACGTATATGATCTTATATGACAAATATAAAGTATTTAATGGGGAAAATAAATACTAATAAATATGCTTAAAGCCAAACAAATATGATTGAATCAATATATATTGTAAGACAAAGGTATAATAAATAAATAAAGGGTTGATGAACAGTTCATTGATAGGACAAGGATTAGATATATAAAGGTAGAAAGAATTAATATATAACATGGGGAGATATAGAATTAAAATAAATAAATAAATAATTATGATATTATATGAATATGTATTTTGAAATATTAAAATATATAGACACAAATGTCTTATTATAGGGGAGTTATGTATATTAATAAGGAATGGAATTTAATAAAGATATGTAAACGAATTGGAAAGAAAGGTTATGTATTTATAAAGAAAGCATTTATTAATTAAGTAAAGCTTGCATCTATAAAAATATAAAACAAAGATTACTTATAACAATCTGTATAAAGTTTACCAAGAAAGTACCATCAACATGAGAGACAATAAATTAAATAACCCCCCAACTCAAACAACTATACCATACAGAACATTGTATACAAATGATAAACAGAATATATAACAAGTTTTAAATACCAACAGCTCAGCAATTCAGTTTTGTTATGGTCCAGACCATCTTACAAAACAAATATAAAACTAAACATTACAAAATGAATATCCAAAGGAATTAAAACTTATTAATAAAATTACTAATACTATGATAAATATGAATAATATAGTTACCAGTTTTTTAAAAAATACAACGAAACGAAAATTTATATAAGAGGAAAATTATTAAGACGTTAAATAAATAAATATTACCTTAATACGAATTTAGAGTTAATAGAAAGACACATTAAACTAAGACATGCACAGAGACAGTATAAGAAGTATATACTAATATTATATTAATTAAATTTCTACTAATCAACATATCATGTTTTTAATTCTTTAATTTCTTGTTATTTATGCTTCTAAGACCTTTGAGTGGTATAATAAAGAAGTCTTCTTGTTGCCACATATCAGCCTTCTTTATTATGGGGAATTGTAATAGGGCTAACCATGTATTTGGAAGGTTTGGAACAAAAATATAGTGTTATATTTTAAATTGTTATTATAGAATAAGATTTTCATAGAACTGCATTTTTCACATGCCATATCAATTAAGTTAATACCACGTGTTTAATTTATCATATTTGTAACACTCCTTAATTTAATTTCTTGTAATCATTAACTTCAGTCACTTTCTTTTACTTTTTATTCTCACCGAAGATATTTAACTTGATTGATTGGATTTATATGTCATCTATTATGATCATAATTTATTTGTAATGTTAAACGTTAGGGTGTAGTGATGTATTATAATCTGAGGGGAGGGTTGCCAAGACAAAATGGATAGATAAACAACATTGAATTTAAGGTGCCTGGAGTTTGAAAAAAAAAGAGGAATTATTGATATTTTTTTGGCAGGACACGTCGTTTTTTTGAAAAATTTATAAAAGTGTGTTCCTGAAATCAAGAGATAAATAGAAAACGAACTAGCTTATTCTCACTGAAGCATGTTACATAAGTTTTTAAACCTACATACATTATTTTAGGAAAATTATCTGACCACAGACCTGCCGAAGCCATTGTTAACGAATTACTTTATCTGAAGGAACGCTAAACCCACCTGGAACGATCCCAGTTCACCTATCCTACTTGTACCGATAACCTGTATACCGAAGACCAACTTCCAAAGAACATCCAGAATTCTCCGCATCAACCCATTTGAGTACTCATTGATTTATTTCTTTTTAAAAAACATTTGAAACTTCAACTACTTCCATTCAAAAAGATAACGTTAATATTTTATATTAATACTTATAATATTAGTTTTTAAATTTATATAATGTTTTAAGTGGAAAAATACAGTTCTTTCCAACTTGAATTTGTCACACATGTTATAAAGATTTTGTTTTTAATAATTTATGTCATTGTAATTATCCTTTCATATAAAATTCATATCAAATTAAACGGGTGATATCTAATATTTATCCACTTGTTTTATTCTCTATCAGATACCGAACTCGCATTTACTTTTCACTCAGCACTTCTAAATTGAGTTAGCCGGTATTTCAATTAAAGAACCCATCATAAATTTTGTACTAAGATTAGCCTTTGGTAATAATATCTTTTTATTTTTTTAATAAAAAAATTACAAAGTATCATTTGTGACAACTGTCATCTTTGACATCTGCTTTGATTGATATTAATACTTTAAATTTTCTAGGTCTGGTATTTATTATTAGACTATTATACGTTTTTATAATATTTGATTATTATCTCTTTTGGTTTATATTAATATATATATATATATATATAAGAGGGTACATCAGATATAAACGAGACTGATTTTTTAATGACTCGTACAAAAGTTTTTTGAATCGGCGTAGTAGGTGGCTATGTAGACAAAGCACTTAGGGTGGGGAGAGCAACGTCTGAAATTCCGTCGAGACCGTTCAGTAGTGCAGTGACGATGAGTGAGCAAGCAGTGCACGTTTCCGTGGAGCAGCGGATAATTATTAAGTTTTTGACCAATGAGGGGGTGAATCCAACAGACATTTTACGCAGATTGCACACACAGTTCGGGGAGAACACCCTTTCACGGCCTCGCGTGTTTGCATGGCATATACAATTTTCTGGAGGCCGGGAGAAAGTTGAAAACCAGAGCCACGTTCGACGCCCACGGACGAGCGTTACCGACGCCAACGTTGAAGCAGTTCGGAATCTTCTGGAGGACGACAGACGCTTAAACATCGGAAATATCGCTGCGACACTTAACATTGGTTATGGCAGTGCCCAAAAAATATTGAAGGAGGTCTTGGGATTTCATAAAGTGTCCGCTAGATGGGTTCCGCGTCTGCTGTCGCCCGAACACAAACAACATCGACTTGAGATTTCTCAGCGTCTCTTTAATCGATTTCAGCGAGAGGGTGATTTGTTTTTAAATCGAATAGTAGCTTGTGACGAAACTTGGGTGCACCATTATACTCCCGAGAATAAACAGGCAAGTATGGAGTGGAGAAGGAGTGGTGACAGGGCGACGATAAAGGCGAAGACGCGGTTGTCTGCCGGGAAGATCATGGCAACTGTGTTTTTTGATCGACAAGGTGCATTTCACGTCGATTTTCTTCATGATCGCCGCACAATTAATGCCCAATATTATTGCGACGTTTTGGATGCGGCAAAATTGTCTTTACCACGAAAAAGAAAGACGCAATCCGTTAAAAATGTCATTCTCCTTCACGACAACGCCAGACCACATTCGGCAAACATTACGAGGCAAAAAGTGGAACAATTCGGCTGGGAAATCTTGGAGCATCCTGCTTACAGTCCAGACTTGTCACCCTGTGACTACCATTTGTTTGGACCTCTAAAAGAAGCTCTTGGAGGCCAGCGTTTCGACAGCGACCAAGCGGTAGAGACATTTGTGCTCCAGTGGCTGTGTGACCGGCCTAAAAGTTTTTACGATAACGGGATTAAAAAGCTTCCAATCCGTTGGGAAAAATGTATTGCGTGTGCGGGAGATTATATAGAAAAATAGTACATTTGTATTAACTTTGTTCAATAAAGCATTAATAGTTTGAAAAATCAGTCTCGTTTATATCTGATATACCCTCGTATATATGTATATATTTATATTCTAGGCGCTCATGTACAGAAGGTTCCTAGGAATGAGAAATTAATAAAACTAAAAGGGGAATGTAAATAGCATAACTGTATATGGACGCATGCATATAAAAATTAATGTATAATATTAAATAAATTAATATCCCGCTAATCTTGGTACTTTAAACATATGTAATTATATTTAATTAAAATTTGGCTTATATCAATTTAACATTAATTTAATTGAAATACGCGAATAAAAAAGATATTTAATTTATTAATATACAAACTGTATAGACATTAGTTTAGACACGCCCACCATTTAAACAGCAAAAGCGCGCGAAATGGTCAATGCGAAATACGCACAGCCTATGTAATCAACTGTTAAAATTATATTCAAATTTTCAAAATGATTTTATAAATCCATTTGAATAATTTGTATAATCAAAGTTCTATTTTAAAATAATATATCTTAAGATAAAAGTCAAGATAATTTGCACATTACCAGACTTTGAAATAAAACACGACAAATAGCGTCTTTTTCCAAATTTTGATACAGCACGCGTCTAAATTTAACCTTACGCCAAATTTTTCAATTAATTCGAGTAAAAAACAGCAAGATCTTGATAATAGTTATTAATAAAAGTGCATAAAAGTTATTTCATCTATTTGAAGATAAAAAACAAGAGCCAGAAGTACAATTTGACAATTTAACGATTTAATCCCATAATTATGGGACGCTCTCAAGAATAACCAAAAATTATAAAACTTATCAAAAATACTACAAATATTAAATATAATTTGAAACATTGAATTCCCTCATCCTATATCCATTTCTTCCTGCAACCACAGGTTTTTTTGTAATTTAACCATTATTTTTACCTTTTCTTAAATAATTAAAGCTCACATATTAATTAAAGCATTGATTCAAACAGTTATATAAAAATCATTTAAGTATTGCGTAGATCTCTAGAATATTTACTTAAAAACACTTAGATAAACTTACCTTAATTGTTTATGCTTTTTAAGTTGTTACAAGTTAAATTTATTATTTTCTTTTTGTATTCATAACCTCTCATAAAATATCGAGTTAAATATTGATTCAGTGAAATTATATGACTCACCAACGATCTTTATAACCGAATAGCTACCTATAATTACATAGATTTCTATATTTTAATAAATATTTTCTGATTATAAAACATGTGTGGTATTTCTTTATTCATGTAGATAGAAGTCAACTTATTTAGTCACGATTACAGCTATATGTGTATGTCTACCGACTTTGAACTTGGGATATACATTTAAATAATTCTTATTATTCGCACCGCTTGCTTCCACCGCATATGTGTACTACATTAAGATTGACTTCATCGATCAGCTGATGACTGAAAAATATTGAAATATCATTTTGACGCCCAATAGTTATTAATATTCATTTATTAATATTATATTATTTATTATTTATAACCACATCTGCTTTCTTAACAATAGGTATATATATATACATATATATAATATTTTCGTGACCTTGGTATATGGTAAACTTAATAAGTCGGCGATTAAAGACAATGATTATATTTTATATTTGATTATATTTTTGATATATATTTTTTATTTCCTTGACAAAGGCATCATTGCCGAAATATGTAGGGTTGTATTAAATATATATAGTTTGAAGTAATAAACCAGACCTTTAATCGCCGACTTATTAAGTTTACCATATCAATTTAGCACGGGGCGTATTTGCATTTTGATATAAAGTTTTTGATGGAGATTAAAAATATTAATTTATGGGGAATTTCTCCTGTTGTGCCAATTCCAATATGGGCTATTACGTCCTTATTTTATTAATCCATCATCCATATACTTTTAATATCGTCACTGAGGATTAGTTAAATATTTATTTGCCTTCTCGCTATAGTTTCTTGCAGTCTTATTTGCCAGCGGAACAGCAATGTCAATAGGAATATTGTTAGGAAATGTTTCATCCGTTATTATTTGATATTCGGGAGTTTTAGTTCTCCCAAGCTGAAGGTGGTTTCTATTCATAATACGTCACATTTTCGGAATATAGCAGGTCTTTCTGTCTGAACAACTTGTGCATTATTTTGGAAACAATATTGTCTCTCAAGTTATTGTTTAGGGCAAGTACGGAGCATCCTGCCACCAAGGGATCAATTGTTTTTTCCTTATCCGCCCATACACGATATTTAATTTCAGATAAATAATCTGTAAGAATTGTTTTTTTCCTACAGAAATGCGTTGAAATAACTTGACCTTGGATAAATCCCTCTCTTTCTACAAACAACTTACCTGTATACAGCTATGTATACGACTCTAAAGGGTAAAAATTTTCAGATTCGATTGTTAACAGATATTTATCATGAACAGATTTATTCTTCAATCTCTCTCTGTGTTGACACATATTTAAAATCCTTGTGGATGAATTGAATTGTTTGTTAGCCAGTTTAAGTCACGCAAAATTGTCCATTTGAGCAATTGCGTTATGCAAGCTACTTTTCTTGATTCTTTCGGAAAGTATTAACGTAAGATACTTGCGCATAATGCTTGGTATAAACACTTAGTATTCACCTACTTCTTTCTCTTCTGGGCGGGTAAATTATTTCGATTGCACTTTGTAGGTGATGAATTTTGTATCTCCTGGCTCTACTCTTGTCTTAATATCTATTGCTTCAAGTTCTGTATCTCTCCAGCTGATTATTTCAAATCCATAAGTGATGTGGCAAAGCTGTTGATTGCCTTTGACATATTTCTTGCCGACAATATAGTTTTCAATGATGATCGCAGCCTATATAAATATTCATCTTTTACTGATTCTTTTGTAATATTGTGGTCTATTCCTCTAACCTCCAAATAACCAAGGTATTTGTAATACTCGTTGTCTTCCATCCCAAGAACTAGTCCTTGTCCTCCTTTTACTTCGAACCCACGATGTTTAACCCACTGCCTTATGTCCAGGCAAGTTATTATTATTGCTATTATTATTATTGTTACTATTATTGTTATTATTTTGTTACTATTAATATTATTAGTTCTGTCACTACTTGACAACTATTACTGTTGGCATTAATACTTATATTCTTTACAGATTCAAATGTATGCAATGGCGATAATGGTGGAAGCTTATATTTCAAATCTGATGGTTCCCACTACTTCATAAGGGGAATCTTCAGCTTGTCAGTGAGGTCTAATATTAGCTGTGATGCAAATAAGTTTTCACTGTACACTAAAGTATCGAAATATTTGCCTTGGATTGAGAATATAACGAGAAAAATATTATAATCAA
This sequence comes from Melolontha melolontha, assembly GCA_935421215.2. Classification (NCBI taxonomy): domain Eukaryota; kingdom Metazoa; phylum Arthropoda; class Insecta; order Coleoptera; family Scarabaeidae; genus Melolontha; species Melolontha melolontha. Next base: position 9,543,013 of record OW285240.1, on the reverse strand, counting down.
ATATCTTGCATTAAATATATAGCTATGTATACTATCTACTATTTTGTCTGTTAAGAATTACATTATAGTCAGAACAAAGATTTTGTCTGTTTTCTAGACTTATAAATAATAACATAATAAAACTGGGGCAATGAAGATACCAATTACATGTTTTTTATATATCCTTCCATGCTAATATAAAAATTTATCCGTATGTTTAGTTCAACTATTCAGAAAATTGTAAAGCGTATGTATCTGTGTTTAACTGAGAAACATTTTCAATATCTTGATGGCGCCGAGTAAATACTTTCTTCATTTTTTAATATATTAATAATGTGGTAGCCGTCATAAATGAATAAACACCCAGTGAATGTTCTTGTGTTTTTGAGAAATTTTCAAAGAAATATGTATTTTATTCGTACTCATATGCGACGAAAGTTTCGGCAAGATATATTCGAATGCTCAAGGTGGTATTGGCAAAGAACTAAAAAATATTTTTGCTGTTCTGTTGACATTCTTTACTTAAATGTCACGGTAGAGTAATTTTTTAGTTTTATGTACTTTTAGTAGCGTGTAAGAGAAAGGCTCCTCTTCAAGAACGTGCCAATTTTCATTAAGTAACTGAGTCTGAACCTGGGAGAATAATCGATCTACGAAAGACAATACATACTATATCCATTCGTGATGTTGCTGATCGTGTAGGATGTAATATTACTACATTTACTCAGTGTTTACAAAGATGGGCGGAAAATAACTAGGAAAGACGATGCTTACGACTCGGATATTCCAGCCGCACCACTGATCGTGAAGATCGTGCTCTTGCCTTTATGGCTCTTATGACCGTCTTTCGCCAACAAGGGAAATTGGACGATTTATTAATTAATTAATAATTAATTAATTAACAAATCATCATAGGATTTTGGATTTTTGGGTTAGGTTGCCCCGATTATTTCTTTGTTTACCTCTAATCCGACGCCATAAAATTGCATTAAAGTAGTATAACGGAAGGTTTCACAAGAATGAGGAATGGAATCGACCCGCCTTCAGAGAGGAATTTCGACTTTACGTATGAGCTCAGAATGGTCGTAAGATGGTCAGATGTCCTCTCCGAGAACAAGAAAACTTGCAGTTTTCTGTAAAGCGACATACGGCTCTTACACAGGGTGTAATGGTAAGGTGGGCTGTTTCCAAGTGGAAGGAGATACACTCTAGGATTTTCTAGGAATTTTCAAGGGATATTAAATACTCTTCGTTACCTCAATAATGTTCTTAAACCAGTTGATACCATATGTTGAACAAAGGTAAAACCAAATTTTCAGCACGATAATGCTTGGCCAAATACTAATGTGAGGGTTATTACTAATGTTAGTCGCTTATCTAGCTATTCGCTTACAAACATGTACGATATGGTAGAACATTTGAACAATAATTTACAGCCACTCGCAAGCAATGAAGATTATTTTAAAGAAAGGATTTTAGAAGCCTAGAGATAGTTTACATAGGCTACCATTGATTTTCTAATTTAAAGTATGCGCAATGTACCAGGAGAATGCATAAGAATAACAGGATGATCGACGAATTATTAGCGCCTATATGAATTCGTGTCTTGCTGAAATTTTGATCGCTTCTTAAACGAATCAAATACATATTTCTTAAAAATTTTATTCAAATATATGAACGTTTACTTGGTGTTTTTTTATTTATGGTGGTCAGTAGGGCTGGGCGAAGTATCGGTACATCGTCCAATACCCGATGCCTCATATAACGAAGGTATCGATTCTAAGGTATCAATTCCAAAGCATCGATACCTATCGATACTTTACCGATTCCAGTACTCGCTAAGTATCGATGTATCGGGTAGCGATGTATCGGGTAGCGAGGTATCGATTCCGAAGCATCGATACCTCTCGACACTTTACCGATTCCAGTACTCGCTAAGTATCGATGTATCGGGTAGCGATGTATCGGGTAGCGATGTATTGGGTAGCGATGTATCGTGTAGCCATGTATCGGGTAGCTTACCTTTATGCATTTTTTTAAATGTACATAAAAGATGCAATAACTAAGTAAAGAATTTTTAAGTATATATAGCATTATACACTATGTCTCACTAAGTTGGAACCATATGGAAAACTTTTTTATTATTAATTATGGGAAAAAAATTTATTCTTCATAAAAGGTTCTGCATGTTCTAAAATCTAAAATGCAATAATCAGATATTAAATTTTTTCAGTCGTGTACGCTGTTTGTCAAAAAATATGAATTTTACTCAAGAGTAAAGTACCTTTATATTTGACAATATTGAAAATTGTTATAAATAAAAGATGATTAGAACTAAAAACTATGTTCAAGTATGCAATTACATCCATTTACTTAGAAAAAATTATTTTTTCTTTTTTGTCTGCAATATCAATGCAAATTTAACTGTTGTCAAATGTATTCTAGGATGCATTGACATACAAATGATTTGTTGATAGCAATAAATGTTTGACAGTGAGTTTCAAAACGCGTTCGAATTTATGACACATAAAAATGGTAGCGTTAACTTGTGAAGAGAAAATAGACATTGTCTTGATTGTGGGAGAAAATTATAAAATACATAGAGAAGCAGCTATTATTTTTAATAGTAGATATCCCAATAAAAATATTAATAATTCAACTGTTACGAAAATAGTAAATAAATTTAAGAGTACTGGAAGTATTAAAAATAATTTTAATGGAAAACGCCAAAAGCTGGTTGCCGATGAGAATACGCAGTTTGAAGTCATGTTGTCTGTGGTAGAAAATCCAAAACTGTCATTGAGCAAAAGGAAATCGTTGATGCAACAAAATGTAAGTAAAGATACAGTGGCAAGAATTTTAAAATTAAATAAATACAAACCATTCAAATCAAAAATCATTCACACATTGAAATAAAGGGATTATGATAGGCGCATTGATTTTTGCTGTCTCATCCAAGGAGAGTTAGAAGAGGACCCTTTTTTTACGAGGCATATAATTTTTTCCGATAAAGCAACATTTTCCTCGAATGGAACTGTCTCGTCACAACATTGTCCCTGGTGGTCTGACAATAATCCAAATTTTACAATAAAGGCTCATGACCAATATTAATTTAAGACGAACGTGTGGTATGGCATTTATAAGAACAGAGTAATAGAACCTTTTTTTCGACAATCTATGAATGCCAAACGTTATTTACAGTTTTTACAAACTCACATCAATGACTACATAGACGAACTACCCATACAAGAACGTCAATGTATTTGGTTCCAACAAGGCGGTGCCACATGCCATAGAACATTGGATGTTAGGGAATATCTTGAACATATTGCTGTGTACTGTGCTTTTTGGTTATAAAGTCAGTTCACAACAAAAATCAGCACTAGTTCAATTGTAAAATCTTCTAGCTAGAAACTTCTTTCTTCAGGTCTTGCTCTCGCACGAACAAGAACGTGGAAAATAAAGTTCAAAATGGCATTAGTACAAAGTCGCAATTTTCCTTTATAAAATTTATTAAAATAAAAAAAAAGAAAAATTCTTTACAAAATGTAAAGAGAGCTAAAGCGTGATTAACAGTAGCTTGGAGGAAACAGTCTGTGTGATAAATAACACGCACACAGAGAAAAACCTCCTGTAACTCGCGAGCAATAATTAAAACTAATAGATAATTAAGAAAACTCTCAAATTTCAAACCTAAATTGTAACCCCACAAATCCAAATCGTAAACAGACTAAACGTCAAAACCGTAAATTACTTAACTTGTGCGAACTAAACACAAGGACAAATCTCCCCTCCAACCTGAATAAAATGTTCTAGAATATCTTGACAAAAAAAACTCCCTCACAAAAACGCGATCATTTTAAGTATCAATATAATACTCTAATATCAAAATAATTCAAAAATTACAGATAAGCACAAATATCAAAGAATTATAGCGAAATAGAATTTATATAAATCAAATGTTTAAAGTACTTACATCGACGTAACACTTTTATACACAAAAAACTACAACACAACGAGAGATATGAAATATAATAAGAATTAACAAAAATACGAGATCATCACCACTCGTAAAAAAACGTATTTGAAATTTAAATACACATAAAACACTCAAAATCAAATAAACCCGACTTTAAATCAATTCTACATGAAAGTAAAAATTTATGTTTTTTACTCCCGACTGTGTAAAGCAACGAACTTGATATCTCTGTTTTTTAAACCGGTAAAATATGCGGACATCGGACACCTCCAGTTCAAAATAATACCGCAAGTCGGAACAACTTCCGATGCAATAACAACTATACAGTCCCGGGCAAAACTATAATTCCAAAATATAAACATTTAAATAAACAATATAAAATCAAAGTACATTTTAAATAAATGTCATAAATACACTGTTAGTTCAATATAATTCTTCGGGAAAAAAACACAACAATATGTTCCATGGAAAAGTTATTCACAGATATTCTGATCCTTTTTGGCCTGCTAGGTCCCCTGACTTAACCCCCCTTGATTACTTCTTATGGGGCTACTTGAAGCAAAAAGTTTACCAGAAGGGGCCGTTACAAGATGTTAACCATTTGGAGAGGATAATTTTAGAAACATGCCAGGAAATTTCTCCACAAATGATAAGGAATGTATTACGTGAATTTACTAATAGAATTATTAAATGTATTGAACGAGAGGGTGAATATGTCGAGGCATTAGTGGAACGGGTGAGAAATAAATTTCTATTTATTTCTAGTATTAAACACAACTTAGTATTTGTATGTATTTTGTTATTTGCAAAATAAATGCACATGCATTAATTACGTGTTTAAATTGCAAAATTGTTAGAAAACATTTAGAAACGAAAAAGTTATCATGTGTTTCATAATCACAAGAGATAAATGTTCGTTGAAAATGAAAAGATTGGTAACAAATAACAAAACCAAATTTTTCAATGTAAATAGATGTAATTGCATATTTAAACAAAGATTTTAGTTCTGATTAAGTTTTCTTTATAACAATTTTCGATATTGTAAAACATAAAGGTACTTTACTCTTGAGTAAAGTTCATATTTTTTGACAAACCGTGTATACGACTGAAAAAATTTAATATCTGATGATTGCATTTTAGATTTTAGAACATGCAGAACTTTTTATGAAGAATAACTTTTTTTCCTAAAATTAATAATAAAAAGTTTTCCATATGGTTCCAACTTAGTGAGACATGTATATATTATATAGTATATATTTCAAAGGATGTTGTTGAATTTTATATTATGAGTAGCAAATATCCATATTATAACATAAACATATTTATAATTTTTACAAAAAAAAAATATCACAATATTACAAATTTCATACCGTAGATATGGTAGAATCGATAAATTAATTTTATATCTCTTGAAACCGATATCAAACAAACGATACCTAGAAAACGGGTTGTGAATACTAATTCCTAGGTATCGTATCAAGGTATCGATTCCAAGGTATCGATTCCAAAGTATCGATTCCAAGGTATCGATTCAAGGTATCGAGTTCAAAGTATCGATTCCAAAACATCGATACATATCGATACTTTACCGATTCCAGTACTCGTTAAGTATCAAGGCATCGGGTAGCGATGTATCGGGTAGCCATGTATCGGATAGCTTACCTTCGTGCATTTCGTACATAAAGGATGCTATAAGTTTTTAAGTAAAGAATTTTTAAATATATATGCATTATATATATTATATAATATGTATATATTTAAAAGGATGTTATTATTGTGTGTAGCAAATATCCTTATTATTTAAGTTTTGTACTTGCTTTCATTTCACGGGTCCCGCAATTGTGAAGAATGTTTCTTGTCTTATTCTATTTCCCTTATCCTATTTCAACCATGAATAGATGCTAGTGCTGCAATTATATTATTAGTGATTATCTATTCACTAATTGTGTAATGGTGTTCTGCCTCGGAATGGCAATTAAGACGAATAAATTATAGCTAATTAATTAATTCTTAATTTTCGTCAAAATTGACGAGCCCCAGTTGTCTATGCAACCTTACCTGCTCATCCGAAGCTTCAACTTTTCTCCACAGACGCTAAGAAGAAACTAGGGGGAAATATAAATAAACGTAGCTGTTGCTAAAAAGAAATGGCGTTACCGTGAATAGGCGTGATCGGTCTTACAGGGAAAACAACTACCTTGTTCATTAAGATGAAACGGCATACATGTGCGTGCGTAACAACAGTCCGGCAGTTGGGAATTGAAGTATGAAGGCGACGCGCTTTACCAACTGGACGTCTCCTGTCAAGCTTCGATTTCTACGTCAGCAGTGGAACGTACGCACTTGGATATGCAGAATAGCGCGTCGCTCGATGGATATCAACGGTGGGGACCTGCTTTGAAGACAAACGAAGAGGAGATTCGCCATTAAGGTAGCTGGCGAAAATTCAGGAAGTGAATCGCGCCAGTAAGGCAAACGGCGAAGAGTCAGGCAGAGAATCATGCCAGTAGAGTAGCCAGAGAAGATTCATGAAGAAAATCGCGCCAATAAGGGTGCCGGCTATTTTAAGCTTGATTAGATTCCAATATGGAGGGCAGCAAGTAACTAATGTCTATATCAGCGAAAGGGGACCTTTATATAGTTCCTAGTTCGAAAAATTCAAGAGAGGGGCCAGTGCACTAGATTCTGCATTTGAATAATCAAAATAGATGGAAGAAAGAAGTGGGAACCCTTTCATTACACGTCTACATGTTAACACATTTACAAATTATTCAAATATAAACAAAAATGTAGAGTATACAGTTTTGTTCATCAGTTTATAAATGGTTTGTGTGTAAAGACGGTTTTATCGTTCAAATCGCACATAACAATGCCTAAATTTATAAACTTTGTAACGGAGGCCGTTACAATTGTTGCATTTGTGGAAAGCCTTTCAGGACTGCTACCTCCCTCGGGCAAGTAACGAAACTCGCGAAAAGTGGTCTTTCCAATTCTTACTTAAATTCTATAGTCATCCTTGGACTTACCTTGCATGGACGTGTTGCTCTTAAAAATACAAGTAAGAAAACCAGTACCACGGCCACAGCTTAAGTGAAGATAATCATGTGATTATTGATGAAACGTTCTTGAACTAACCGATCGATATTTAAAAAGGGCGCTACCGCGTTTTGTGGCTACTTGTATAAGTGAATATACGTTACGCGGGGGACGTACGTGCGATAGCATACCCACGCTGAATCTACCTGTATTCAAGGAAGCAAATTCTATAGTATAAAAAAATGAAACGAACAACCACCAAATACGATGTACTAATATTTATTATATTCGACTATGTTGCAAATAAAAATATAAACAAGTGAGAACAGTGTAACAGCGTCGATAATATAATGATGGTTGAAGCCCTATATATATATATATATATATATTGAGGCATTGCAAGAAGGGCTTTTTCTCTGAAAAGAAATACAAAGAATACATGTAACTGTAATGTTTATATTTACTATGTACTTTAATACCAAGAAGGGGAAAGATTGATTCAAAGTATAAATACTTTATTATGACGACAAATTTGCCTTGAAATAATTAACTTATTTTTCTATTTTTTTATTGTAATGTTTATATTCATTTTTATTTCAAATTAATATTTAACGCGATTTTATTCAAACAAATTTAACGTATTTATATTTAAATGTATTTGAACAATTAAGCCCCGCCCACAATTTTAACAGTGCAATAACCCGCAAAGAAACAGATGTTGACAGAGTGATTGTAAACACATCAACATATGTTACCTAACTAAAGTTATTTTATAAATCAAAATGTAATTTTTTTAACTGTTTTACACTGTAAAAATGTTTAATTTAATAATATTCAAAAAGATAATGCAAGTAAAGAATGGAGCGATTTGCGGCAAGTTATGCAATTAAAAACAAATGAAAAGATTGTCGTCGGTAATTAGTAGTTGCAACGAGAGGTCACGTTTTTTTTGTGCTCCGACTTAATTAAAATAAATTGGCGAAAATATTAAGTGCTCGAGATTTTTAAGTCTACCAAACGTTTCACCTACCTACGAACTACCTGTAGACCAAATTTAACATCTTCCGACCAAACAGTTCAAAAGTTAAGAATTTTTAAAGTTTTCGATACGAAAACTACCCGCCTAAAATTTCACCGTACATCGAACACCATCTTTGAACGCTCGAGATCGGCCATCCGCTCAAGCCGCCGTCGGACTTGGAGAATTGGAACAGTTCACAGCATCCCGAGGGATAGTAGCAGAAATATTCTCCAGTTTCCCGCTGTGAAGACTTCTCCAGAACACAGGCGCAGGAATCAACAGAGGTTATATCCGAAGATTCAGGTTTTTGCTATTTTTACAAATATTATACGCGCCATTTTTACTTGCTCATGAACACTTCTAGAACTTTTTTTGTTTATTCTATAAATAATTATTTGCATTGCTTTCACCGATATTCAACCACTGTAATTTTTATTCAACATTATTTAAATATTAGTATCTACTACTTTTAATTTTAAAACTTGATTCTATTTCACTTTTATAAAATATTTTAATAAAGCAACAATTATTTGCACTTGTCTTACACCATATTGCATTTGTACTGTAAGAATACCAACTGTTAAGTGTGTCTCCCTTATGTTATATGTGTGTCACGAAACTGTTTATTTAAATTCTCAAATTTTTCAAGATGTTTTCTTATTAATAAAGTTAATTGTCAATATTTTACTTTGGTTTTTTTGTTGTAAAGTACTTGAGATATTGTTCCATTTCCAATTAAATAAGCTACGTAAATAAATTCAAAGTGGAGAGAAGTGAACCTACCTTAACCATGAGAGAGAAAGAAGCTAGCCGATAAAAAACAGATAAGTATTGAATAAGCCCGATTTAAATAAATCTTTATATACAATCTACGTTCATAGATACATAACTTTTGTCATCCCAACTTTTGGGGAAAAATAATTCGTATGTCAATATCAATATCCATATTATATTAAAGCAATTATTCACATTTTACATTTTTTTATATATATCCATTCACAGTAACGTAACATTTGGAGCCCAACCTTTTGGGGCATGTATAACATTCATTTATTTATATATATAGCCCATACATCGTAATATTACATTTGCCAGCTCAACGTGAGGTTTAGTAATATAACAATATATATATATATATATATATATATATATATATATATATATATATATATATATATATATTGAAAGGACGCAAAAGGTCGTGTAATAAAAACGAGTGAAATTCTACGTTAAAAATACCTATCAGTAGTAAATTAATAGGCAAGGTAATTTTTAAAATTATTTTAAATATATATTCAAGTGTGGTTATAAATGTTACCTAAAGATGGAGTTGTATAAAATGGTATATCTGTCACATGCGTATAATTCAAATAGAAAATAAACATGTATAAAAGAAATATACTTAACCTATACAGCTTCCTCGTACAAACTATTGATGTTTTATTTCTTAAGAGTAATATTTATGTTAAATGTCCGGCTTAGTAGAACAATGAGACTCTTATTGGTGCATAATAAATACACTTACTGTGTGGGATCGGTACTCAATCAGAATACGGGCAAACGTGGTGAATAAGTTATTGAATAATAGAATACTTTAAATATAATATCTACAAAATAAAACGAGAGTGTAATGGACTTATGGGTATGGTTTAATCGAAATATTAAATAATCAGGTAAGTGATTGACATGAAAATAGAATTAATATTAATTAGCATAAAGTCACGTGATAATATGAATACAATAAATTCTAGGTTAAGTTATGATTATCTAAGATAGTGAATTAAATTGAATTTATCTGCTTAAACTATTTCTAAAAAACTATAAACAAAGGAACTGTATTCTTTTGATCTTTATAAAAGAATTCTAATTTTAAATGTACTTATAAGGCATATCTTTGTAAATATCTATGATAGTAGTTTTTCTTTTAATGAATTGAACTTCAAAATATTTAAAATTTTTATGAGATATAAATAATACTTAAATTGGAAATAGGCGGGATTCTGGTAGTCGGGAGTTTGCTTGTAATTCCAAAATACAAGATGCAGGACTTGGGCTACGGAGTTTTTCGGACGGCGTCCCTGCCAATGCTTCGGTTAGCTGGATCGTGTCTCCGGTAAAATGGATATTTCGTTTTACAAAGAACAGGAGGGTGTATGGATACAAGAAAATACGTCAAACGGTGCTGGGTAAGTTGGTGATGTGTTGAATATATCCTTTATGTGATTTTTCTACTTTATTTAATGATTTTTTTCTTAATTCCAGAGTGGCACTTTATAATACGTCGGCGTGTTTTTGGAATATTCAACAACATGACGCTAACTATCGTTTGTTTTTAATGCTGGCTTCTCATTCGTATTTCTCGTATGTATTTATTTAATCTGGTCAAAATTATTTGTAAAAATAACAATTTATAAACTCTGATCATGTAGATATTTTACAAAAATTATATTTTTTATTTTATTATATAAATAATTGTCATATGTATATAAAAAATTTCATTTTTATGCTAATTTATAATTGGGATATTTCCCGCTGTATTTAGTTTGAATAAGTACAGTTTTCTCTAAAGAATATGTGACATTTATTAATGATCAATTAAGTTAAAATGTTTTCGGTAATACATAATATTGGAATAAAATGACTATGGCAAATGAATACATGTAAATAAATAAATATGAGAATAAAATTTGAACAATTAAATACGCGAAATTAACTTTATTGATGTGACAGGGAATACAGTTCCAAATATATCTTAATTTCTAATATTAACATATTAACTTAGACAATCTGTATTTCACAAAACTAGGGCATCCTTATTTGTAGGCATGACCTACTACAATATATATATATTTAGTGTTAATAAGAATTAAAATTTATTTCTTATTTATTTTATTGGCCGTGTCATAATATATGAAAATAATAGACATTTTCTTGGCGACCTTTAATATACCATACATATTACACAAAATATGTGTTTTAACATGAAATAAATTGGTGAGTTTTGTATCCTTTAATTTTCCTTACTTTAATTATTATTTTAATTAATTCATTCATACAAATTGTAAATATATTTCTTACCTTTCCTTGTATTAATTTCTTAGTTCTAATCACTTGAAAAAGATTTAATTATATAAATAAAAAAAGTCGAAACGTCTTAGTAAAAAACTGAAATTCATTAAAGGTCGCTAAAGCAAGAAAATGTCTATTATTTTAATATATATATATATATATATATATATATATATATATATATATATATATATATATATATAATATTTTCGTGACCTTGGTATGATATGGTAAACTTAATAAGTCGGCGATTAAAGGTATGGTTTATTACTTCAAGGTATATATATTTAAAACAACCCTACATGTTTCGGCAATGATGCCTTTGTCAAGGATATAAAAAATATAAATAAAAATATAAAATATAAACATTTATATTTTTTATATCCTTGACAAAGGCATCATTGCCGAAACATGTAGGGTTGTTTTAAATATATATACTTTGAAGTAATAAACCAGACCTTTAATCGTCGACTTATTAAGTTTACCATATATATATATATATATATATATATATATATATATATATATATATTGATGTGGGTCAGTACTCTTCATTAATGTATACTTCTTCTAATTAAATATCAATTCCAAGAATGTTATATCTGGAATAATCAGATTTGTGAAACATTACTTTATAGATAGAATTTTGTATTTTTAAGATGTAAAATCATAATTGGTTTTAAAAATCATGTTACCGATTACTATGTTATGTTATATTTATTTAATCTTTATATTTCGTTCTTTAATTAAAGTCATCTTACTTATGTTCGCGAGAATTCTAGATTTCTAAAACTGACTATGATTATTTCATGTATGTTCAAATTACGGTAAACTCTGATATTTGTTATCATTTTTTATAACATTACTTTTAAATGTGCATTTGGAATTACGTGAGTTAGATATATTATCACATTTATAGATTGTCAGAGATATTTTCATCTCTGTAATATTTAAGAAATACATATTTAAAATTATTTCTTTCTATTCTGACTAAATTATCTTTCATAATTTTGAAATTCATTGTATAAGTTTTCTAAGAAAATTTGATTTATGTTTCTACAAAATATGATATGTAGTCAAGACGATGGAAAAAAAAAAGAAGATGATTATTGATTAAGAGATTTTTGCATGCGGTGTTAAAGAAAAGAATAATTTTCAATTGCTTCTTCGAAATTATTTTAATAAAATTATCTACGGCTATATTTTTAATAACAAGAAAGTGAATTCATTATTTTACATGTTATAAATACCTTGCGAGAAACATACTTCGAGTGTGAAGATACTAGGAAACCTTATCATCTACATTTTGTATTTCCAATTATGCTAATAGCAATTTTACATTTAAGCAGCTTTAATTAAGAAGCTACTGGAACCTTTCCTTGGTTATATTTGGATAAATTACGCTTTCTTCCGGACATCAAATTTGGACATAACCTAGCAGAGTTCTACAAGTATCAAGGAACGTATGCAGACTTGCGGTTAGAATATCTATAAGAGGATACAGACTGATTCATTACTTTCGAACTTGCTGAACCTGTTGGATTTCTACGGAGTATTCTTCTTCCAGAGAACACGTAAATTTAGATACTACCATAACGGTCATAAGTATCAGATATTCTTGAGAAAATTTATTCCTGTATTATAAATTAAAGATATAACATTTCTTGCGATCTCATATTTCTAAATCATAATACTCACGTTATTTCAATAATAATATTCTACTGAACATATTTATCAATATATTGTTCTTCTTATCTTGTTTTCACTCAAAATTTTGACACGATCCATTTATTTATATAATAATATTCATTATATTGATGTAGGCAACCTAATGTGTAAAACAATATTGAAGGGTGCATACGTATACATTTGAAACCCAACATATTAAGCGTTATTGTATCTTATAGACTGTCGAAACTATATAGTTTAATAAATTTATTTGTTATTTAATTTTACTTAATCGTTTTATTTTATGTATTCCTGTGTTGCTGTCTGTATATTCGGATCCCGCTAGTAACCCTGAGATTAAGAATTTTCTGCATATTATTTAATTAAGTTTTTTAATTATCATTTCTGAGCTAGTTTTTCTTTCTTTGCATTTTTTAATTTTCCATTCATTATTTTTCACAACTCCACATTATAACATTAATTGACTAGCCCAACTTGTGGGCAAATATCATACGCAACCACATTATATCAATATATATATATATATATATATATATATATATATATATATATATATATATATATATATATATATATATATAGAATAGAATAGAATAGAATAGAATAGATTTATTGTCAATAAGCACATACAGTGCGTGGACAGTAAGCAATATACACATACAATTACAGTATAAACACATAATAGTAAATGATTAGGTTGCCAAAACAAACAAATACATGTCACCTAATAAAAAATACATGATCAAAGCAATATTTAAAATAAAAACAATTTAAAAATAAAAGCAAGGGATTCCAAAGTCAACCCGCAAGGAACCCATCCAGCGAGTACAAAACCTGCCCGAGGAGCAGCACCTTTAATTTTCTCTGAAACTGTTTTAAGCTTGAAGACTGCCTAATGTTCAGTGGCAGTCTGTTGAAATACTGCAAGCCCATATAAACTATTGAATCGCGACTCGCACTTGTCGCGGCCTTTGGTAAATTTAGAAGTTGGTTGCCGCGTGTATCATACGAATGAATATCAGACCTATGCTGGATATTACTTTGCTTTTTAAAGATGATAGACAATGATTCGTATAATAACAATGAATAAACCGTCATGATTCCACTATTCGCATACAACGGCCGAAAGTGGGCGTCCGCTGCCGCCCCGCACAAGAGCCGCACCGCCCGCTTCTGCAACCTAAAAATCGAAAGAAGATTCCCAGCGGTCGTGAATCCCCAAAATGCTATACAATACCGTAGACGAGACTCAAACAATGAAAAATATACAGTCCTAGCCGTGGACTCTGCCAGGTTACGACGCACCACTCCATTCACATAGCAAGCAGATGAGAGCTTACACATATATATATATATATATATATATATATATATATATATATATACATATATATATATATATGTATATATATATATTGTAATGGTACAACCAGCTCAGGTATTCCAGCACCTACAATGGAAAGTACAGGTACACAATCAATATAAACACCTGTATAAACAATAAATTGGTGGACGGAATTTGTGAAATTAACGTCGAAATGTAAATAAATTAATACGACGATAACTTTAAAATTCATCATTATCTTATTTTGATTTTAACTAACTTTTTATATTTTAATTTCTTTTTTTTCATAATTCAAATTATACGCGCGAAACAACAGGTATTTAATTTATTAACATCAGGTTTATATCGACGCTAGATAACCACGCCCACCAATTCAAAATTATATGAACCCCGCTAAAGCAAACTTTACGGTAGAAAACATTACTAAATTTATATTCAAATCATATTTTAGGTTAATGTAAAATATTAAATTAATTTTCCCTTTATGTTAAAATCAAAACATTGTATAAACTCACATTTTAAATTGATGTAATTAAACTAAAATTACGAGATTATTTCGATATAGAAATAAGGCTTTGGAATAAAAAATAAAACGCGATCGGCGTCATCGGATATAAAACTTTGAACATAAATGGCCGTTTTTGAGTGTACTTCCTTAAAATAAATTTTTAAAACATCTTTAAAGTGAAAATCTCCTACCTAGTGTTGAATCATTCGATAACCAAATTAAAGGCCCACCTTTTGAAGAAAAAATCTCAAGAATGCCTCAACGCAAACGTGAGATATCGTCCTAAGCATCATTTGAAGCAGAGAGCAGGGCAAGCCAACGATTTACACCACTCAACTCGACGAACTCCGCCAAAGACGGTGAACGAGGCCGTGCTTCCTGGTCTGCCGAATATCCACATATTGAGAAGTATATCAGATCTAGGAGATCAACATCAGGTTCACCTACAACGTTTATTCCAAATTATTTAATTTTAAAAGTTATAATTGCTCAAATTAATCGCTACAAATTATCATTTCATGTATCAAATTCAATTTTAAAGTAAGCATCAATTTAAAGCGTTGAATTTTACAGATATTTAGCTACAAATAAGCTTATACTCACCAAAATAATATAAGATATAAAAACTAGTAAATATTTGTTTATTTTATCTCGTACACATAACCTCATCACCATTTCCCACATGTGCACTTATTAATTTCAATTTCTGTCACATCTTGCATAATTTATATAATATTAAATACAGTTTCCTATTTTTATCTTTCAATTTTGTTGTTACAGTTTTCTTATTTTTGTGATATTAAATTTTTATTAATCTAATTCAATCTTTTATTTGTAAGTGTGATTGTTGTGTTTGAGTGGAGAATACACTGATTGGTTTGTAGCTGCAAATAATACACCTGACCGACCGTGAACCCTGAGATTATTAAAAATTAACTTTTACACTCAATCTCTACCGCAATTAGCTAGTTATATTAAAAAGGGACAGATAGCGTTGATTCGACTAAGGATATTTGTATATTGGCGCCCATATTTTAAATTTAAAATCATAACCTTTCACTCTTTTAGATTTTCTATTTTTATAATTAATTCATATACTATATTCTTAGTTAAATCCTACTCAGCGTATCGATTGGCACTTTACATTTGGCGCCCGAACGTGAAGGCCAAGTATTATCCTGCAGTTATAAAAATAGTGCTCAACCAACTTTTACACAGACAGATATTTGTTTAAAAAATTTGTGAACTGTATTAGGTATTTATGTGTATTGTGTTGTGTATCTGATTTGTCCATTGTATAGCAAAATCAATATCACAATTTACGAGGGAACCTCAACTTTAACTGGGATATTCAGGAATAAAAGGTTAGTGAAAGGGAAAATCAACTTGTGGGTATTTATTGTTTTCAATTCTTGCCAATTTATATTAATTTTGTGTGTCATATAACTATTCAGATTAATATCTAAATTCATACTTCTTTAATATCAATTATAATAATTCTTATCAATTTTTAAAAAAAAAATAATAAATTCTTTCTTATACTATAACAAATAAATTAACATTAACATGGACACCAGACATCGATCAAAGGCAACAAAAGATAATGTTGATGAGGACAGGTCCGAGCAAGGAGATGTTCCAGTAGTTCAAACATCCGGATCTGAAGTGGTAAGTTCTCCAGAGGATAGCCAGGTAATGAAAATGTTAAACGCTCTAATGTTACAAATGAATCAAATGACTAATAAAATAGAAACCACTAATAATGAATTGAAAAATAATAACATGGACATGAATAACAAACTAGATTCTACAAATAATAAATTGGATATAACGACCAAAAACCTAAAACAAGATAACATTGATTTAAAACAAGAATTAAATAACTTAAGTAGTAATTTAATAACTAAATTAGAAACCAACATGCAACACATTAATGAAAAATTCGAACTTAACAACGCCAATATAGACAACAAATTAAGTGCTTTTAAAATCGATCTGGAGGGAAAAATAGCAGAAATCTCCATCGCACAAAAAGTTATGGAGGAAAATGAGTTAAAGTATTTAATTAAACTTGACGAAACAGTCAATCTTCTAAATTCACAGTGGGCAAAACGATTAGGCAAAACCGACAAAATAGAATCCAATAACATTGAAAAACGATTAGACTTAAATAACAAAATAGGATCTAGTTACAACAACATAAGCAAGAACTTAGATATCACAAAAAACATAATAGAAGCTAAACGCAATAAACAAA
This sequence comes from Melolontha melolontha, assembly GCA_935421215.2. NCBI lineage: Eukaryota > Metazoa > Arthropoda > Insecta > Coleoptera > Scarabaeidae > Melolontha > Melolontha melolontha. Next base: position 9,526,130 of record OW285240.1, on the reverse strand, counting down.
ATAACAAGATAGATTTCAAAAATGCCGATCAAAAACCAACCAATAATAAAACAATTAATACACATAAAGAGGTACTGGATAAGAATACAATCAATAATATGCACAATATTAATAATAAGGAGACAACTAAGATAATACAAAATCATAATACTAACATACCGCTTAGAAGAAAAACTAAACCCAATTTTCCTAATCAATTTTTAATAAACGACAAAGAATATCAGAACTTTTTAATAAACAATGCAAGGGAGAATAATAACTTTAACATAGGGAAGACGGGGATTAATAACGTTAATTTTAACTTATCCCATATTAACATCAAGAATATTAATCATAATTATGCAACCAACAACACACAATCAAAAATCACGTACATACAAAACATAGCTTTAATTTCAACAAACTTAATTATACATGATAACACAAATAAAATATTAAATAAAGAAGGCATGATAAACAACTCTGTAATATATGAATACTTAAATAATAACAATTCCCTTAATAATTTATCCAATATAAAAATCAATACTAATATACACATTCACACAAAAATTATAAATACATACTCACTAATTAACAAAAACCTCCATAAATCTCAAGGTAGAGGCAACATGATATTTCTACACAGGGATAACAACATTGATATCTTTAAAATAGTTCGTCGAAAAATAAATATTTAAAAAAATACGATGACAGAATCTCGATGTTCTAATACACACGATGATGAACAAAGCAGAATACGGGGATACGAGTTATAATTACAGATAAATTAAAACAATTACACTTAGATTAAACATAAACAAAGAGATGATAAACACAATTTAATACGAAAGAAAGAACACAATATGATACAATAAATGAACATATAACAAGTCAAATAATAATGAATAAAATCAAAGAGAAAACAAACATAGCTGGAGCTCAAATATAAATACTAATTAACTATAACAAAGAGATAAAATACTCGGAGAAAAGAAAGGTAGCACATATTCAGATGACTAAAATAAATTACAAAAGAACAATTATTTAAAATAATAGTGGTACTATCAAACGAATTTAAAAGGGGAATATATTCACTTATGAACATGCGAAAGGTTAAATAATGAAAGTTTAAACGTAATATTATTATTGAAAAAGAGAGAGTATGATTGAATAAATAATGGATTGTTGATATGATAATAAGATGGACTAGATAGATTTTTATTTGTAGAAGGACTTAATATATGATAGGGGTGTATAGAATTATATGAAAATAAATGAATTATTATTATTATGAAAATATTAAAATATAGACAAAAGTGTCTTCTTATAAGGTAGAAAATATATATTACTGAATGGCATTTTACGATAAGAGAAGTGAAGGAGAATGTAACGTCTTGTATGTATAATGAAAGTATTATTTATTATGGAAGCTAAAGCTTAGATCAGTATATCAATTATAATTAAAGATTAAGAATAACCAGTTATAAAAAGAATTATTAAGCATGTACCATCAATGAAAGAAATAAACAAAATACCCTAACAATTATAACACTACAGTCAAATACCTGAATATTTAATGTAATTAGTACATGAAGTATATAACACCAATTTTTAAACACAGAGAAAAGCCCAGTATTACAACTATGTTACAGATCGAACAACAATACATTATAAAGTATAACACTAATAAAGAAAGATTTAACTAACACAAAAATATTACTAATACATATATACAAACTAAATATAAGAAACCTTATTAAAAGATATATAATAATGCTATTAAAATGTATGGAATATGTAACATTTATAAAGATATAATAAAACATAAAAGAAGTTAATAAACAAAACGAATACAGAAAGTATAATGAATATAAAGACAAATATTATAAAAAGAAACGAGATTTTTAAAGTAAATAATCATGATTTACAATTTAAAAAAAAAAAAAGTTTGAAGTGAATAATAAATAATTTTATATATTAGAAAAGAGAATTACATAATAATTATTATTTTGTTCCAAGTTGAATTTGTTTATTTGTTTTGTTTAAAAATATGTTGACACATGATGAGGGAGATAAACAAGTTGATGTTCTTAATTCATTTTTCATATCTGGGAAAAGAAATAACTTCAGTACATTCGTTTTTCTTTTCACGGGGATAATGTAATGGTACAACCAGCTCAGGTATTCCAGCACCTACAATGGAAAGTACAGGTACACAATCAATATAAACACCTGTATAAACAATAAATTGGTGGACGGAATTTGTGAAATTAACGTCGAAATGTAAATAAATTAATACGACGATAACTTTAAAATTCATCATTATCTTATTTTGATTTTAACTAACTTTTTATATTTTAATTTCTTTTTTTTCATAATTCAAATTATACGCGCGAAACAACAGGTATTTAATTTATTAACATCAGGTTTATATCGACGCTAGATAACCACGCCCACCAATTCAAAATTATATGAACCCCGCTAAAGCAAACTTTACGGTAGAAAACATTACTAAATTTATATTCAAATCATATTTTAGGTTAATGTAAAATATTAAATTAATTTTCCCTTTATGTTAAAATCAAAACATTGTATAAACTCACATTTTAAATTGATGTAATTAAACTAAAATTACGAGATTATTTCGATATAGAAATAAGGCTTTGGAATAAAAAATAAAACGCGATCGGCGTCATCGGATATAAAACTTTGAACATAAATGGCCGTTTTTGAGTGTACTTCCTTAAAATAAATTTTTAAAACATCTTTAAAGTGAAAATCTCCTACCTAGTGTTGAATCATTCGATAACCAAATTAAAGGCCCACCTTTTGAAGAAAAAATCTCAAGAATGCCTCAACGCAAACGTGAGATATCGTCCTAAGCATCATTTGAAGCAGAGAGCAGGGCAAGCCAACGATTTACACCACTCAACTCGACGAACTCCGCCAAAGACGGTGAACGAGGCCGTGCTTCCTGGTCTGCCGAATATCCACATATTGAGAAGTATATCAGATCTAGGAGATCAACATCAGGTTCACCTACAACGTTTATTCCAAATTATTTAATTTTAAAAGTTATAATTGCTCAAATTAATCGCTACAAATTATCATTTCATGTATCAAATTCAATTTTAAAGTAAGCATCAATTTAAAGCGTTGAATTTTACAGATATTTAGCTACAAATAAGCTTATACTCACCAAAATAATATAAGATATAAAAACTAGTAAATATTTGTTTATTTTATCTCGTACACATAACCTCATCACCATTTCCCACATGTGCACTTATTAATTTCAATTTCTGTCACATCTTGCATAATTTATATAATATTAAATACAGTTTCCTATTTTTATCTTTCAATTTTGTTGTTACAGTTTTCTTATTTTTGTGATATTAAATTTTTATTAATCTAATTCAATCTTTTATTTGTAAGTGTGATTGTTGTGTTTGAGTGGAGAATACACTGATTGGTTTGTAGCTGCAAATAATACACCTGACCGACCGTGAACCCTGAGATTATTAAAAATTAACTTTTACACTCAATCTCTACCGCAATTAGCTAGTTATATTAAAAAGGGACAGATAGCGTTGATTCGACTAAGGATATTTGTATATTGGCGCCCATATTTTAAATTTAAAATCATAACCTTTCACTCTTTTAGATTTTCTATTTTTATAATTAATTCATATACTATATTCTTAGTTAAATCCTACTCAGCGTATCGATTGGCACTTTACAATATATATATATATATATATATATATATGTATATATATATATATATATATATATATATATATATAAATTAGGATTACAGTAAACAAGTGTGCAAGAAAAATATATTAAATAGTAATTTAAAAGTGGAATTAATGTACGGTTCAAACTTTTTGACCGTGTCTGTAATATTAACATTCGGTATATTTTTAGAGCAATAAGGTAATATATTTACATTTGTGAGATCTCAGAAGCTTTTACAACAAATAACAAATTTAGGCACAATCGGATTTAAGTCTCCAACAAAATTAGGTTGACGAATAAATTTCAGCAAAACAATACTCTTAAATAAAATTAGCAATTAAATAAATGTTTCAAATGAATTCAACAGGTATTACAAATAAAATTGATTGATTAAGACTTTATTCTAGATTAATAAGTAAGTATAATGTAAGTTACTGAAAAAAATTGCTACGTATTGAGTTACTTTCAAATAGATCATAAACAGCAAAGAAAATTTTTTAGGCGGGCAACGGTGATATATCCAAGTAAATGAAGCGTCTCTTCCATTTCTTTGACCCAGTGCTTCTCTTCCCTTCCTTGTTCGATCCCAGTATTTTGCTTTCCAAACTACTATTGGCAACGAAAGGTACAGCAATCAAGCGAAAAAGGAGTCAACAACACTCTACAATATTATAAATTACAAAACGGAATACGCAAACAATAAATCTGACAACTACGTATAAAATGAACGTCAGTTCGCTTACCTCTTAGGTGTTTTCTAGGGTACACTAATTACGATCCAGGTCGCGTGAGCGAATCCAATATCTTGGAGTTTAATTCACATTAAATCCACTTATACAGTGAAATTGTCCTCCAACTAAAAATCTTACGATACTTAAAAGTGGCACACACCAGTATAAATTCACACTGGTCGAACTAACAAATTCAAGTGAGCCAAACCAGAGGCGATCGCACGAAGAGTTTGAAGGGGTGAAGAAGTTATACTATAGCATATGGTCACACGCTTACGATATCCGTGTACCTGTTGTCTCGATGTACAATTGGGGCAAAAAGAATTAAGTACAGCACGGGGCGAAATACACAATTATTATTTAAAGCTGCGTAAAATTAATGGAAATTCTGGTCTCACATTGTCTTGTAGTACATATTCGGTATTTAACAATTGTTTGAACGAGCTAAAATCACTTATAATTTCACTGCAGAATGTAATTAAAGTATTAAAGTAAAGTAGCCGATGATTAAATAAAAGTCAATTTTCCATTAGTAGAGTCTGAAACAATTATACAAGATATTAGGGCACATAAAAAACAGAAAAGCAATATTGTCGTATTTGGTATGAACGAAACTATGACTTCTAAAAAGTAACAAACTGATGCTGATTCTAATATAGCTAATATGATCCTTGATTTCATCGGGATGGCGCCTCCTCCCATACTGCATATATTTAGATGGAAATCGTCATGTTCCCGGTAAGAGTGACCCCTAAGCGGGGGCATATTAACTGACCACCCAGGAGTCCCGATTTAACCCCAATGGATTTATTTCTGTAGGTTTTTTTAAGGAAAAGCTATACAGTACGGTACCAAGAAATTTGAATCAGTTCAAACAACGAATTCGCGATGAAGTTCTGGAAGTCAATCTAGACTTATGTAGGCGAGTCATTGCGCATTTCGGGTCCGCCTTGAGGAGCTGCTGCAGCGCGAAGGACGACTTCTTGATATTGTTATTTTCCATAAATCAGATTCCATGTTTTTAATTTTAAGATCAAATTGATTTCAAATGAATATGTTTTTTATTAGTCGACTTATGCCGTTTTGTAAAGGGCAAAACTCTCCAAGACATCTGTATTTTCATTTTCTAAGATTGGCAATATTTCAGCAATGGACACCATAAACCAAGTTGTAAATACTTCAAATTAACTGTCAGCTTACCGTAAACAATGTAATGGACTTTTGTTACAAAAGGCAAGTTGATATTATTTCATTGTTGTTTAAATTTGATTTCACTGAATTCTGTGCCAAAACTTTTAGGATAAAGATTAGTTGTCAACTTATTTGAAACCTGCAAAACCCATAAATTCAACCCAATAATAGCTTTTGGGTTTACCTTTCCCCAAGCATGTGTGTGCATAAATTTAAGATAGCTTTGAAACTAGTAATATTTCTTTGTCAAAGTGCAATTGTATAGTTGTGGCCTAGCTTATTGCCAAAAAAGTGAATATGAATATGTTTACGTTTTTCTGTTCCATCGGGCATTTTGCAATAAAGAAGTCAATTATATAGCTCAAAAAATAGCTGTTGATCACACACGTAATATATACCGGATTTCTCTTTGGTCATTACAGATAGGTATAATGCATTTACTATTTTTCATTTACCGTTACACATAGGCATAAATGTATGGTGAAATAGCAGGCAACAAATATTTATGTTTTTCATTCATACTTATATCTTAAATTAAATACATTTTATTACAAAATACATAATTTATTTAAAACAGTTAATTATCCAACAGGCGTACCTTGTGCGAAGACAATTTTAATTTTTTTTAATAAATTCAAAGAAGATAGATAGTATTTCTTTAAGGTTCAAATATATCTAAGATAGTAAAATTAGTGTATAAAAAAAGGTAGAAGATATAATAAAAAAGTACAAGCAGATTTTACCATTTTATGAATTGCTCCTCGCATTACTTCTAATGAATTACCGAACGTAACACACGTACTGGGGCATATCAGTAACACGATAAAAACAAATAACACCTCGTGGTATCTTACGAATAAATGGTTTTACAAAACGGAGAAATTTATTTTTAAAAGCAGTAGTGGGAAATTCTTGTAGGTAATAAATATGTTACTATACAAATAATAATATTTTATATTATTAAAAATCTTTTGTATTATACAAAACTGGTGAGGTTTTACCCACTCCATGTATGTTTCAATTATTCTGTTAAAATATGTTCCTATTTCTATAATAATCCAAATGATTTTTGGGCTGTACAAATATCTGACTGTGCTTTCTAACTATTAAAGATATGCATGTTTAAACAGGGAAATTATTTAGATTGTCATACAGAATGTACACGAAACTCTTTAAATCTATTATGGGAACGTTTACTTTATCAGTAAAAATTATTTTATTTAGAATTTCGTTTTCCTTTAGCAAATTAAACATTATATCACAAAAATCAGTTCGTTTTACTTTATTTTTCTGCAAAAGCTCTTGCATGGCTTATATTATAATTCTTTCAGCGTTTTGAACACCGAACTGTACGATACTCCAAAATGGCCCGCCTACATCTAAAAGCGATTCTATAGACCGTTCTTCTACATAACACAGGATATTCAGCTTTTTGTGTTATATTAACACGTGATTGGTTTTAATTTATTTTAATTTGTGGGAATTTAGAAAACAACTATCTTCTTTGAATTTGTTAAAAATATTTAAAATTATCGCACAAGGTATACGGCTATCGGCATAATTAACTGTTTTAAATAAATTATGTATTTTTCAATAAAATGTATTTAAATTAAGATTTAAGTAAGAATGAAAGACATAAATATTTGACAATTTGGAAAGTGCTACTGGTGTATAACTGGTTGCCTGCTATGCTAACACCATACATTTATGCCTATGTGTAGGGGTAAATGAAAAAGGGCAATGCATTGTACCTATATGTAATGGCAAAAGAAAAACCCAGTATATTATATCAAGTTTAGGGGAAAGAAGTCCAACCTAAGAACACAACTGACGTCAGGCTTAGCAACACGTGGTTCCCCGTGCGAGGCCAAATACCTAACGAATAAATCACCGATAAGCAGCAATCTTTTAATAAGTAGAAGGTACACAAATTACAACGAAATTATTTAGATTTTAATAACGGTTGCAGTTAAACTATAAACAACGATAGAAAATCCTATAGATATTATTAATTGCGCGTAGCCAAGATGGCGAAAAAAATTACTTACGAATGAGGAGCCACTAAGATAATTCCAATGCAATGGTCTCCTACATCCGCAAAAGTTACTCTGAAGAAATTCTATCCATGCGAAATAACAATATAGCTCATAATATGAACTTCTAGTTCGGCATTTACAAATGGTCACAATAAAAAGTGACAAATACGGACTAATCTGCACCTGCGTAAAATCGAAAAGTGGGATTATATTATATTACTTTTAAGTTTAATAGGTATGACAAGAATGTATAATGATTTGACCTTTAAATGTAAAAAGTGGTTAACGCATGATTCTTGATGCCGTTCGGTTTGAATGTTATTCACATGCTAATAATAAAAGAAGCCTCGTATTATTTATCCCACTATATCAATACTTTGTGCAATACGGTGCAACAATTTAACCCTGGCCAAACATTCACAACTACATTATGCCCAAAATTCATGGCGATGGTGATGATAATTGGAAGTAATTATGTATAATTTTGTAGTTGATACTTTCCTCTTACAAAAATATTTTAATTAGAAGATTAGTTTACCTCGATATTAAGTGTGATAAGACCTCCATATAGACTATGTTTGCAATAATATCGCTAATTTATCTATTCTTTATGTACTTTTAGAAAAAAACAAAAGATATTACTTATGCAAAATTAAAATCTAAAAAAGGTGTTGCAAGTTAAAATTTCTGTAATAATTATAAAGTATTGTAGCTAATAGCAAAAAATTGTTGGCCAAGGGGAAAAGAATTGCAATATGGAAGACGATGAAATCTGTCAATTCCACCTGTTATTTATACATATTTTGTAAAACAGAGCGGAAATTTTTGAAAACTTCTTTTGGTATGTTCACTAGAAAAACAGTTTTCAGAAACACTCAGACTATTGCCCTGATCTTATATTTATCTGTATTAACTTTTTTATATCACTTCTGGTAATTGAATTTTTTTACACGTCATCTATAAAATACCACGTAGTGATTGCGATAGTTACATTATAGGCCAAACTAAACAATATTTATACAAAAGGATACAAGCCCAAAAATACTCTAAAACAGACAAAACTGCTTTATTTACACACAAACTACAATGAGTTCACCAGTTCGATTTTGAAAACAGAGATAATCGATAAAGAACAACACACAATGAAAAGGGAAATTAAAGAAATGATTAATATTAAACATGAAAAAAATTCAATTAACAACAGAAGTGATATAAAAAATCTAAGCAGTATATATTATAACCTAATTATGTAACGAGCTGCAATTTACCATCATAATATATGTTGCTGTTTTATAAATATGTATCATATGCTATTTAAATATCTGTGCATTTGCTAAAGAATGCTGGCAGTTCCGTATCTAGATCCCTGACTGGTTGTCCGAGTAGGTTTTCGTGGTTTTCCTTCTCGTTTAAGGCAAATGCCGACAGCTTAACATCTTAAGCCGCTCCACGGAAGCAGACATAATAATAACTCACTTATCACTTGTCTTACTGTTTAGACAATGCCAAGGCATGATTTATTATTATTGAACTTGAATATATCATTGAATATTTTATCCATGACAACTACAGATATATTGTATGACATTAACATACTGTCATTTATATTTCAAATTTCTTTGAAAAGAGCATCATACGCCGAAACGTGTAAAATTGTTTTAAATATAAATCGCCAACTAATTGAATCTACCATAACATACTAAGGTCAAGGAATTATTATCTCTATATATATATATATTTGATGTCTCTGTATTATCATGCTATTAATAATAAAAATAATAAAGGTCTTTTAATGAATAATGTATTTAAAATTTGAAATAAGTAATGATGAGACTTACTATCTGAATGATGTAGCTCAGTGATCACTTTATAATTGGCAAATAATAAGATACTAGTTGTATTTAGTTATTTAGGTTCTATATATGCATTTTCATTTAAGGTTAATTCTTTCAAATAGTCTATGATTTGTAAAACATATTCCATCACATGCTTTATCTTAATTTTATTTAAAATTTTTTTGAAATTTTACTATATGAAATGTGTCTTTAGTAAAAAATTAGAGTTTTAATACTTAAGTGGTTTAGATGTTTGAATTTCTCTGACTCGATGTAATGGAAAGGTGAAAGATAGACAGCACTTAGTAAAACAGTTTTTTTTCTATTTTCTTGGTCGTATAAAATTATGCAGGTGATATTTCTTGGATTTGGTTAATCAGATATCGATGTAAGTTTTACTCATTTATATGTTTAGCCGGTAGTTTTATGCCGGGTTTTTCTTTTGTCGTTACACATAGGTATAATTCATTGACTAACTTATTTTCATTTCCAATTACACATAGGCATAAATGTATGGTGGCGTAAGCAACCAGTTATACGCCAAAATCTACGAACAAACAAAAGATTAATTCTTAAATAGATTGCCTTGGAGTGAAAATAATTTTTTTTTAATGACACATATTTCTCAAGTTTTATTCATTACAAAAATCTTAAATTGAATATATTTTATTGGAAAATAGATAATTTATTTAAATCAAGGATACGTATAGCAAAGACGAAAAAGTTTCAATGGTAATGTGGTATCAGAAGAATAACAGTTTAAAGACGGTCAGAGACATATTTGCCGTTATTTATCCTAATAGGCCTATACCTTGTGCAAAGACATTTTTAAATATTTAAAATAGATTCAAAGAAAACGGTTTGTCTTCTAAATTCGCACAAAAAAAAATCAATCATGTGTTAACAGAAGACATGAAGCTGAATATCCTCTGTTATGTAGAAGAACGGTCTGTAGGATCGCTTTTAGATGAAACTAGGGATTTTGAGGTATCCTATAGTTCGGTGTACAGAACACTGAAAGAATTTAAATATAACCCATACAACGTATTAAACCATCAAGAGCTTTTCGAGGAAGATAAAGTAAAACGAACTAATTTTTGTGAAAAAATGTTTAATATGTTAAATGAAAACGAAGAAATTTTAAATAAAATAATTTTTACTGATGAAGCTACATTCACCATAAACGGTGAAGTCAACTCTGAGAATTTACGGTTTGTATACTACATTTATCCATTGAAAAATACTAAATTTCCTTTCCATTAATACATTAAGTATTGGTCCCGTAAAAATCCTCATGCCCAAAACCTAACGCGAACGCAGTACCCTCAAAAAGTCAATGTCCGGATTGCAATAATAAGCGATAGACTTATTGGCCCATTTTTTATTGACGCTAACCGCACTGCAGAAAAATATTTAAATCTCTTACGAAACCACATCATTTCAACAATTGAGATACTAAATGTTGATCAACTTTGGTTCCAAATAAATGGGGCTCCGGCACATTCTACTCACGTCGTCAGGAATTTTTAAAGTAACACGTTTCAAAGACAGTGGATTGGCAGGTTTGGCCCCATACCATGGCCCCTTATTTATCTTCACATGATTTCTTTCTTTGGGATTCCCTAAAAAGCAAAATTTTTAATAACTTGCAAATATATAACTTGGATGAATTGAAGGAACATATACTTACTGCATGTGATGGCTTTACTTTCCTTGGTATTACCCACTGTTGACAGTATAAGTATTATTGCCAAACTAGATTCTAGAATACTTTCGCGATAAATTTTAAGTTTTGAAATAGATTTAAAGAGCTTCATTTACATTCTGTACAACAATCTAAATCATTTCCCTTTGAATCCTTAAACATTCATATCTTTAATAGTTAGAAAGCATAGTAAGATGAAACTCATTGAGTTATATCTTTAGCTAATAGGAAAAGGTTGTGTGTAATTTTTATAAAATAAATACTTAGTTTACTTATTAATATTTTCAAAATTTTTACTTAGGAACAATATCATATTAACATTTTTCGGTTTTAGTCTTCCACACCTTTATTCTATTATTAAACGAGCTGTACTATACACTCTCAGTTTCTGCTGAACTCGCTGGAATACAGCAGTATTTCCTAGCACATTATTTTAAGGGTTTCAGCTCCATTCCTGTTACCTAAAAGAAAATCCAAATAAAAAATGTATTTACTCTTTCTTCTTAAAACTTACCGTCCAAAATAAAAGAGGATCTACGTCTTGATTTGAATTTGGCCTTTTGAGGTATTAGTTAATAGTTAGTTATTATTACATCGAATGTAGTTGATTTTACTTTCTCTTATTCTTTCTTGCAAAAATATAAATAATGAAAGTGACTTTTGATGTGAACTAATATCTGTTTCGATTACAGGCATTTGTTCTTTATTTTCAGGATCTACTTTCTTCATAATATTAAACATTTCTTGTTCAAGAAAAGTAGCCGCAGTAGCATTTTCAGTACTACGAAAACCTTCTCTTTTAAATCGAGGGTCTGCAACAGCTGCTACTCTAGTAACTGATCCTCCTTCATATGAAAATAGCCTTGCTTTAACAGATTTCAAAAGTTTGTTGCATAGTGTCGTCCCTCTCTCAATCTTTAATTTCAGTAGTGATGCTGTCAAATAAGTGTACAGTCCAAATGTTATTGTGATTATTAAAGAAATAGTAACATATTTATTCCCAAAAAGAATTTCCTACTATTGCTTTTTAAGATAAAATTTCTCCATTTTATAAAACCACTTATTCGTAAGATACCATGACGTGTTATTTGTTTTTATCGTGTTACTGAAATGGCTCCAATGCATACGTTACGTTCGGTAATTCATTAGAAGTAATGTGAGGACGTTCTACAATTTCATTATGTGGTAAAGTCTATTTGTACGTTTTTATTATATTTTCTACCTTTTTTGATACACTAATTTTGCTATCTTAGATATAGGTATTTCAACCTTAAAGAAATACTATCCATCTTCTTTGAATTTGTTAAAATTATTTCAAATCTTCGCAAAAATTATACGCCTATTGGGATAATTAACTGTTTTAAATTATGTATTTTTCAATAAAATGTATTTCATTTAAGATTTAAGTATGAACGAAAAACAGAAATTTTTGACAGTTTGAAAATATTACTGATGTATAACTGGTTGCCTACTATATGCCACCATACCTTTATGCCTATGTGTAATTGGAAATGGAAATAAGTCAGTCAATGCATTATACTTATGTGTAATGATAAAAGGAAAACCCGGTATATTAATTTTAAATGTTTATATGATCTAAAGCATTCAATTTTCTTAAATATTAATAAACTTTAAGTACCACAAAAAAACATGTCTTCGGGCTTTTCTTAAACTAGGCTATTGTTTTCTTCTTTTCATAGCCTTTTCAGTATTATTTTTGAACTACGTAAATATGATCATTGTCAATTGACAAGTATTACATAATCTTAGGGTACTAATTGATATTGTGAATTATAACCTTAGTTTAGATGTACCTATTACTAATTTTTCATTGCTAACATATCTGTAAATTTAAATAACGGAAGACACAACTTCGTACTTTTTATTAGATACAGTTAAGCTATAGATATTTCTGCATTACATTTAAATATTATTAGTTATACAGAATTTTAAATGCAAACATACAATTTTTAAAGATAGTGAGCAATCGTATTTACGGCCAAACAATATTCTCTATCCATTCAATATATTTGTATAGTTTCACATAAACAGATGGCATATTTAATTCACCGCAACGTCTTCCAATAGACGTTACACCAAATATATAGTAGCTACAGTAAACATCCTTGTTATATATTTGGATCGGTATACCTGAATCACCCTGAAATAAAAAAAGTTAACATTGTAAAAATTCGCTCAGATTTTATGTAAAAAACATATATTGTATTATTAAGAATATCACCTCAATATTGTGGATATATCCATTCTACACTAAAATAATGCCATTAACGGTACCAAAAAAATTACATATTTTGGATAAAATTAATTTTTAGTTCATATTTTTGGTTTGTGTGCATAAAGTAAATATTTCTTATATTTTCAACATAAAATCGCATATTTTTGATCCATTCATTTGTTTATAATATAATCAATCAGATAAAAAATGAAATCTTATAAACAATATTGTGTTAGATTTTTCTGATTCAGCTGAATCAATTATAAAATCCAAAAGTTTATTCGAAAAATGCGAGCTGTTCACGTATATTAAAGCCAATTATAGTTTTTTAAGTGGATTAATTAAAAAATAAGAGACTGACCAAATACCTTTATTACAGTCAATTTCTATTGTAGAACATTGTGAAAATCGGTGGTGCCGGTTGTGCAATACGATGGGCCATAAATCCCTGGACCAAGTTGCGCCATACCCCTACCACGCTGATTCAGATCCCAAAGCAGGTATCATCAATACCTCATTAAACAAACGGTTTAAATTCGGAAAATTAGGAAATTACTATTTTCGGACAGTTAGATTTATCAACATCAAATGCAGAAATATTTTTCTTAGAAGGAAGCAGTTCAAATAAATTAATAATCACAAATTTACAGTTCTTGTGCTCAGTTGACATTGTGTACATGGATGGCACATTTAATTATTGCGCACAATATTTCACACGAATATTCACTATACATGGTTGTGTGAATAGATACTATGTGCCTTTGTCATTTGCTTCATTTCCAAATAAAAGAACTGAGATGTATGTGAAACTATTTAGGTCAATAATTGAAAAATGTAAAGTTTTAATTTTGAACTTTTGTTTTAAAGAAATTATTATTGATTTCTAAAAGCAATTCACGCAAGTTGTCAGCAACTCTGGGATGATGTTAACTTTCGGTCGGGCGCAGCTATTCAAACTGATATCACTGCTATATTTCAGTGGGGTGTATGCAGACCAATTACATTAGTCATTCCCTCTTTTCAGTAGCTTCCTAACTGAATGTAACGCTTACTCCGAAAAGTTTATCGGCAGAGAGCGGGCTCGAGCGATTGATGATTCATAGCCCATAGGCCTCCGCCTTGTATTCGCTATAGGATTGTTTAAGCGATCCGTGAGTTTCGAACAATTTGATAGGTATCGCGACCTGCATAAGTGGCACGTAAATACACATGCAGTTAATATGTATCTGTTAATGCACAACAGAGCGAATGTAATAAACGGTATGGCAACCGAAAGCAACTACTGCTGAAGCAAAAGTAATGTTAACAAGCGAATTGCGTATCGAACCCTGAATAAAAATAATTTGCAAAGAACGAAACTCAAAACTATGTATTTTCTGTGAAACATTGAAATTATAAAACATTACTATGAATAACTAAAATTTGTTCAAGGTGTGTTAAATTAGTTCTTTTAGATGTTAAAACGTATTCAAAAATAGAAAATGTCCGTTCCACATTACAACTGGTGATGGGTTCGTGATTAAAGTGCACCATACTTCGAATGTATAGATTTTTCAATCGGCTATGTGCAGAATTTATACAATATATTCAAGACAATTCATTCAACAATATATATATCGAAGAAAGCAACCTTATCGTTTTACAGCTTATAGTCGTCTCCTAGAAATAATTTACCTCGGTCGCTACATGAAGTCGACCCCGAATAACAAGTTTTTATCTTCGCACATTTATTAACATTTTCAATGTGCAAGTTAAATTTCGGAAGCGTTGAAATTTAACAAAAAAATTTATTTGTTTGTGGTTCTTGACAATACGTTACAATATAGATTAAAACTAGATTACACTTGAGGATTATTGGCGATCTGTGTCGCGTACAGTTACACTAATAACTTTTCCAACTAATGCATTGCCCATCTTTATATATTAAATATTATCTTATTTTACTCCACGTGTATCTGGCTAAATGAAGGAAAATGCAGAATGGATGTCTGGTAATTAATGAATGGTTTGTATTATGTCTGGACACGTAACTTACAGTTCGGTTCTCTCAAAATATTTAATTTTAAATATTTTAATTTTTATTAAATAAAATCCATAGCAATATGTAACAAAAAACTTCCAGACATATACCAGGTCTGCTCTATAGATCTGGCTTACAAATTGTATTTAGAATTGTGAACCAGTTAAATACGTATTTATATGGGATATAATAAGTTTCTGTGTATCCAGCGTGTGAAGTAGTTACTGCATTCGTTCATTATTTTTTTGTATTATTAAGGTAGATTCACTACAGATAGAATCTGAGCCATATTACAGATTTTCTATTGCTTTTGATTAGCTTATTTTAGTTTTTTTTTAATTATTATATCAATAGAAAAAAAGAGTGGTCTAGTTTTCTTTTGGTATCGTTTCGGACGGTTGCTCCATTTACCAGCCGGGTGGATTTTCTTTTGAGATCGTATTTTCCGAATTTGCCCCGTCTAGCGGCACCAAATTCGGTGACGCCCTTTTTTCCCCCTCTTTTTGGATTTTCGTACCTCTAGGTCTCCCACCCCTGGGCAGAGGTAGTCTTGGTAGCCGGGTGGGCCGCTAGACGTAGACAAGAGCGGGTAGACACGGCAATCCACGTCGCCCGAAGCTGGGGTTTCTTTTTGTGTCTCTCCTCTTTTTTTATTTTAGCACGTTACGGAATTACCGCCGTAACAACTTACACGAGAAGTTTTTACAATGTTCGTAAGAAATTGACAAAAAGCGTATTATTTAGGCGAAACTGTGACAATTGATGAGAAATTAGGGGGGAGATGTGCCTTTAGACAATATATCCCCGGCAAGCCCAACAAATAAGGTATGAAAATATACGCTTTAGTTGATTCTCAGGTATTTTATTTAGAGAATTTGGAAATATAGGCAGGCTTGCAACCTGAAGGAATATACAGAATCAGTAATAAACCGGAAGACGTAGTGCTTCGATTAGCAAAATCAATTCTTAATTCCGGTAGAAATATTTCTGCAGACAATTGGTTCACAAGTACATTAGTAGCTGATGGATTATAACACAGGAAATTCTCCTATGTTGGAACTATTAAAAAAAATAAACCCCAAATTCCACTAGTGTTTACGACAGGCAAAAATAGATTTATTTACAACAGTATGTTGCAACTAGATGTTTTGTTACCAAAAAAAACAAAAGATTGGTGTCATACGTACCCAAAAAGGGAAAAATGTGTCAATTTGTTATCAACTTTACATTATGACAATTCTATTGATGCTGAAACAGTTTAAATAAATTACCAAAAAATCTGTGCAAAACGAAAAAAATACCCAACGCCTTAGACCACCTAAATTTGTGTTTTACTCCGTTGAAAGTTGTCGCCTATTATCAATGAGGCACGCTTACCAAGTAATTCTTATAAATATATTGTGTCTTCCCGACGACACCAAGACAGGTATTTATCATCGCATCAGAAGCTCCAAAGCGATGACTTAAATCTCAACTTTTATGATGCTTTCAAGTTATGCTATGTCGGTGGAGAAAGTTTATTAAGAATGACAGAAATTGTTTTCTATATTAATTAAAGCATTTTATATAAATTCGTGTCAAGAATTTTGCAATGGTCCGCTATGTTAATTAACAGACTCATAAAACTTTTGCGCATAGAGATTTATTTAAGTGTGTTATTTTTTACATTTAGATTTTTCACCATCTATATTTTGTCCTCTAAGTTCACAGTCCGATCACTTTTGTAAATAAATAAATAAGTAAATAATTAAATATTTGCGAATCTCTTCCCTCTGCCTACTTCTGTGTTACTTAGTTAATAGTGATGAAGTGAAGGGCAGAAATAGTTTAGATTGAAAACTCTCCAAATAGAATTGTTAAATATTTTACTATTTTTTTTGAACAATAACAAAATATGGTCTTTATAGTTTGAAGAAATCAAGAAGACATCATACAAATTTTACTACTTTATTATTAATAGATGTAAACTTACCTTACAAGTATTCGTGTGGTTCTTCTCTTTAGCACCAAAACAGATTTGTATATCTGGATCTATACCTTTATAAATTTGACTAGAAGTACCGTATATTTGATTGCACGTTTCTGCAGTAAAAAATTGATTAGCCCCTCTTATTAATCTAGTATTAAATTCTCCAATTTTGTCGGTGCCCCATCCTGCTATTATACCGCTACGAACATTCGTTTCAGAGTCCCATCTATACAGACACGCCGGCTTTACATACAAATTTAGTTCAGCAGGATGTTCTAATTCCAATAAAGCTATATCGTTGTATGACTCCAGGTCTATATAAAAAGGATGTGGAATTCGATTTTTGATATTTATTTGTTGTACATGTCCATCATCGTATGAATCAACATAATCGAGATCAGCAAGGCGTACGAATTTTGGTGTACCACTGGAATAAACAAAAGTGATGTAATGATAAATTGTCACCGTCTTAGTACATCATATCGATATGAGTAATCAATATTTTAAGGATATCCTAGTTATAAATTAAACATAGTGGAACATACTCAAACATATTATTGCAATAAAAATATTATTATCAAAAATAGACGCTATTTTTTTTATATTGAAATTAAATAATATTTATTATATACACAGTTATGTATACGATGAAAAAAGTGGTGAAAGGTATGTATGTAATGCCTTCATACAAAAAAAAAACTCGGTTCAATGTTCACGCAGTAATGGGAAAATAATTTCTCTTTATTAGAGTCCGCCCTATCGCAGTTAAATACACTCGATAGAACGGGCTTCCACTATTAATCCATCAGTAATTCTCTTTACCGACTAATTATATTGTTCTATAGGTATTTATCAATACCACACACATAAATAAATATATATTGTTGTTTCATTGGTTGACTTCGCAGATATTTCTTGGTGAAACATTCTTGTAATAACTTGGTTAATTATTCGAAAATAAAACACTTGGCTTAGTTTCACAACTTCTTTAATTAGATACACTAACAATTGTTTCGGCTATTAGGCCATTATCAAAGAGCTATCTCAAACTAAAACTTACTCTACTTAAGGTTAACATATATACCTGTGTTCCTTATGGGTGGGAGAATGTGGGTAATTGATATTTAAGATTGTATCGATATAGGGGGTATTTATGAATTCTAATTGCGTGTTTGTGATCACTCGATTTTGTTTTTGGGCTTTTTTAATTTCAAAAATCTCTAATATATTTAACTTTTTACTTTTTGCTACATTATGAATGAGGTTACAGCTCTTTATATCGGGTAAGTGGTTCTGGTCTATACAATGTTCCGCGAACCCTGTGTGTTTAACACTATATTTTATATCTCTAATATGTTCAGTTAACCGTTTATTAATACCTCTGCCACTCTGTCCGATATAAATCGCTTCACAATTCTGGCATTTTATGGAATATACTCCTGATTTCTCTAAGTTATCTATTTTATCTTTAGTATTATTCAACAATGTACCTAAATTTACTTTGTTTATCCACACTATGTTAATGTTGAGTTTCTTTAGTAATTTATTTATTTTCTGTGATATGGGAGGGATATAAGTGATTACATGCCAACTAGGTTTCTTTAATTCATTTATTTCTGGGTATAACAATTTTTGAAGTATTTTCCTTTCTTTATGTTTTATCAAATTATCGATGATATCTGGGTTGTAACCATTATTTTTTTTTTTTTGCTATTATTTTAATTGTGTTTATAAATAATAAACACAATTAAAATAATAGCAAAAAATAACGGTTACAACCCAGATATCATCGATAATTTGATAGAACATAAAGAAAGGAAAATACTTCAAAAATTGTTATACCCAGAAATAAATGAATTAAAGAAACCTAGTTGGCATGTAATCACTTATATCCCTCCCATAACACAGAAAATAAATAAATTACTAAAGAGACTCAACATTAACATAGTGTGGATAAACAAAGTAAATTTAGGTACATTGTTGAATAATACTAAAGATAAAATAGATAACTTAGAGAAATCAGGAGTATATTCCATAAAATGGCAGAATTGTGAAGCGATTTATATCATATATATAAAATATAGTGTTAAACACACAGGGTTCGCGGAACATTGTATAGACCAGAACCACTTACCCGATATAAAGAGCTGTAACCTCATTCATAATGTAGCAAAAAGTAAAAAGTTAAATATATTAGAGATTTTTGAAATTAAAAAAGCCCAAAAACAAGATCGAGTGATCACAAACACGCAATTAGAATTCATAAATACCCCCTATATCGATACAATCTTAAATACAATTACCCACATTCTCCCACCCATAAGGAACACATGTATATATGTTAACCTTAAGTAGAGTAAGTTTTAGTTTGAGATAGATCTTTGATAATGGCCTAATAGCCGAAACAATTGTTAGTGTATCTAATTAAAGAAGTTGTGAAACTAAGCCAAGTGTTTTATTTTCGAATAATTAATCAAGTTATATATTGTAGTGGTTACCAACGTCAAAAACTGGAAGAAATAATAATAAGTTATTTAGAAATAAGCTGTTAAACAAATAAAAGGAATCGGACATGAAATGTAAATTATTAGATAAGTTAATACCGCGTTTTTAATTAGAAAATTTCTTGGTAATAATTTTTTTTATCTTTATGTAAGTCATTTTACTTTCAAAATTCATTAATTTATTTGTAAAACCGAAGATAATTAACTTGTTGGATAAGAATTAATGACATATGGAAACCTATTTTACCAACACGAATTTAGTTTGAATTTGAATTAGTTTTAACCGCGAAAGTCACTCATTATGTACTACAACCATATGACATTAATAATCATTTAAAAACATAATTTATGATATTCATAATTATTAATGTAATTTTTCCTACTGTATAACGTAATTTCGGATATAAAACCAAGCTATTTATATAAATAATCCGTACAGAAGACGAGATTAATAAAAACATCCGAACAGAGAAAAGAGAATCCCTAGAAGAGAAAAATTAACGACGATATAGAGAGTACGCTCAAAAATTATCCGAAAACTAATATTAAAATTTTTATGGTATATTCAACATTGACTCACCTGAAAATACTATAGTTATTTGTAGAAAGTGTTTTTTTTTAACGATCATCAAATAAAAACCTGCAATATCGAGGATTTATCAGAAGAAAAACCGAAAAGATTCCTGCCGATGCGAATCCCAGAGTACCGTTGAACATCACGTACCATACCACAGGAAGACAAGTAAATACCTTCTGAACTTACTGCAAATGAGAATTAATGAATATTAAATCTCATTTTTAATTGTAAATGTCGCCTTATGTGATGCGTTAATAACTACAATCCGACAAACTGAGTTTGTACCAGCATGTAGAACACACCACGTCGCGACTCCGACCTTCCTGGTAATTAGGATAATTAAAAATTGCTGAAAAGCCACATCCATCAACAGAATGTTAACTATATATACACCGAGTATAGAAGTGAAAAGTCATATCCGCTTTCGAGATACCGTGCATTGATAAGCTCCAATAAGAGCGAAACGCGTCTGTACGTTCCGTTGATGGACGTGGCTTTCAGCAATTTTTAATTATCCTAATTACCAGAAAGGTCGGAGTCGCGACGAGGTGTGTTCTACATGCTGGTACAAACTTAGTTTGTCGGATTGTAGTTATTAACGCATCACATAAGGCGACATTTACAAGTAAAAATGAGATTTAATATTCATTAATTCTCATTTGCAGTAAGTTCAGAATATTAACTATATATACACAAAGTATAGAAGTGAAAAGCCATATCCGTCTTCGAGATACCGTGCATTGATAAGCTCCAATAAGAGCGAAACGCATCTGTACGTTCCGTTGATGGACGTGGCTTTTCAGCAATTTTTAATTAAAGTAAATACTTAATGAAAATTTATATTTTATATCCAAAAATACGAACATAACCCAACTTTACATTTATACAATTGAATTTATATTTAGCTTAGAAAGATCAATTACCTTGCTATTGAATGGTCGTTCCTATAATTTTGTACTTAAACCAAGCATATAATCATCACAATTCACTTAATTTTATGTTAATCTCATTTATGATTTTACGTACTTTGGTTTTAATATAACGTTTATGTATGTGTTCTGCGCATAGTAAGAACAGCTGATTTGGTTCGCTACAAGATAATGATAAATACTGTTTATGTTAACTTTTAAGCCTGTTAGACATTCATTTCGAATCCAAACTTTTATTTATGCATTACTTCATATTAATATCTTGTCTGTTATTGTTAATTTTAAATCCTTTAATTAAATATTCATACTTTTGAATCAATATCGTTTCTGTTATAAAATAAGCCTTGATATACGCATTTAAAACACATATTACTATACAGAAGGACCGGCTCTCTGAAATAAGATCGCTAGCTTCCTAATATAGCTGCAGGTAATCAACTAATTTGATTATAGCACCTTTGGTCTATAATCTGGCGCCCAACTAACTACGATAAATTAGAATCAATTTATTGTAAATCGATTCGCTCAAGCACTACTTAAAGCGACATCTGACTTTTATAGAAATAAATAAGCATAACCGAAGGTAGGTGGAATTCTATCTTATTCTAGTATCTTCGTATATTTAAGTACACTATTATTTTAACATCTCTACAATTAGGCAAGCAAAGAGAGACAACAACTAACTATATATCAATATATATATATATATATATATATATATATATATATATATATATATATATAAATATAGTATTTTCGTGACCTTGGTATGATAAGGTAAACTTAATTAGTCGGCGATTAAAGGTCTGGTTATTACTTCAAAGTGTATATATTTTAAATAATCCTACATGTTTCGGCAATGATGCCTTTGTCAAGGATATAAAAAATATAAATTTTATAAATTTTTTTTATTTTATTTATATTTTTTATATCCTTGACAAAGGCATCATTGCCGAAACATGTAGGATTATATTAAATATATACACTTTGAAGTAATAACCAGACCTTTAATCGCCGACTAATTAAGATGTCACTCAAAAATTCTATAATGTGCAAGTATGAAAAGAAAATGAATTTTGCTCAACTCTTCTAACCATATCATCTTACAGATATCTGTTGATTTAGATTCTGCAACACTTTTTTGTATGGACACCAAACGAGACTGAAGTCTTTGTTATTGAAAAAGACAAAGAATGGCTATGTACTTAGAGATTTTGAAAGAATTTTACTTATATTTATTTTTACCAAATTGTTATTTGTGAAAATAAATAATTTAATAATAACATTGTTTACCTCATTTAATATAATACATTTATTTATCGAAAGACTGTGTACATTAGTTTCTATTGCTATTAAACTTATATAAAAGCAGATATACAGTAATATGATTAAAAGAAATGTTTTTGGTATATTGAAGAATTCTTAGGTTTCCTCAAATTTAATAATATACTCAACTAATTTACAAATACAAAAAATAATACACTAAATATTATCTTCTCTAAATTTATAGCCGCGCACAGAAAATAGATGTGCAGTTAACCAAATGAATAGTGCTATTCAACAACTGCGTGATGTGCTTACAGATGTTGTAGACTATTTATATCGTCCGTCGTAATAACGTTCATTTCAGCCCGATGTGTCCGGTCTCTAAATTTATACTAAATTTGCGATCTACCTTTTCTTATTGTTTAGCTGTAATTGTTTCTGCCTTGTAAAGGATTTCATTGGTATACCGTAAGAGTTGTTTTTTTTATTAATCTATTGACAAGACTTTTGATGTCTTTTGTTTTTTTTATTATCGTATTAATCATTATAATTTTTTAAATTAAGTCTTTACTTCGTACGCATATATATTATTAATATTGTAGTAATTTTACGGTCAATATAATCTCCCTTAACTTTTTTTTATTATTGTTCAGCATTTCCGAATTTCATATTTTCGCACTTATACAGGGTGTATGTTACATTTTTATTTTATTCTAGAGAACAGAATTTTGTTTTATTGATTTGGATATGTGTTAATATACGAGTTAATTGTTTTTCCTAGCTTTTCTTTGCATTTGGTTTCCCTTTAGAAAGTTCTTTTCAGGTTGGAAGTATCCGGAGAAGCTCTGAAGCGTTTCATTATTATTAAGCGTTTGTATTCTGTAGTTTGTATGCGAATGCGCCTAAATTCGCGCAATCCCTTTCTCAGTTTTCAGACTGAGCATCTGTAAACAAAACTGTGTAGCGCTACTTACTATCTTTTATTCTAGTCATCCACACCCGTCTCCACTGACTGAGGACATACACAATAAATAGAAGCTCCCAGACATTGTGCGATACGACTATGGGCTTTGTTTAGATTTTGACCATCATCAGACGCCATCGCTGCGCCTGCGTGCGCCGTAGGCAGCACATATTAACCTGATAATATATGACAGATATAAATGACATTAAATTTTTAATTTCTACACGCTACAGCCCAAATCAATCAACCTAAAACTAACTGGACCAGTTTTCCATACAGCCGATGGTACTTAATTTGCCTTTAGAAAATTTTGTCAATTTAGACATAAGTATAACCTATAAACTTCATCGTAAATTTTAAGTCGACACAAGGTACTACAACTATTACGTCATGGATTTTAATGAAATAAGTGGATTGCTTTGTGTATTTTCCTATATAATTATTATAATTATAATTTAGCATTTAGATTATTAAGTATTAGATCTCTGTTTATAGTCACTTTATATACCCTATAATAATTTGAAGTATGTTGAACAAAAATGTAATTATATATTTACCTTAACAAAGTTGGCCATTTTCTATGTAGTTTAGTATTTTTGGAAATCTAAAGAAATTACATTGATAGCAAATGCTACTGTGACTACAATGAGGTGCCCAACAGTAAACTGGCATTTGAAATATTTGCACGTGGATTACACTTAACCTATAAATAGAACAAATACGCAATTACTTCGCCAAAATATATATTTTTGAACCCTTTCATTTTTTTTTAAATACCTTTGTATTAAATCGTTGATTGACGAAGGAGATACTTGTTGAAACTTCATTGTCACGATAAGAAATAAGTATTAAAGTTCTAATTTACAATATTGTTTCGCCATACAATAGCTTCATCAGGTGGATGAAATACTGAATATTTAAAATACAAGTTTGATTATTTATGTACGAATTATTGAGAAATATAATGGTGGAAACATTTTTGCAATATTAAATTAAGTAGAGGGGAGTTATTTAAATCTAATTGGTCATTTAAAGCTAATCCCAAATTATTATATCTATTAATTTCTAAGTTTTCTAACAAGAAAAAAGCAAAAAACTTAACTTGTTAATTGTTACTGCTACATTTAGTTAGCAGTTTAAAAAAGCTGCTACATTTTGTAATGGTTTTATTTACAAGGCAATATTCAACGAAAACTGTTTCTACAACTTTGTATTATTGTTACCGCTACTCGTAGAATACTGCTACCACACAGATAACGATCAGATTCTCTGCGCGGATGTTGGAAATGTTTGAATGTGGTATACACAAAATGGAATTAAGTAAAAATAAAGGGTCCTATTCTTTGTAAATATTTAATTTTTTATTAGTGCAAATACCGCAAATAGTAATATGTTATACTGGTGCACTTTGGTACCATCTCAAAAAATAACTAAAGAACAAATTAAATGCACTTACAATCAAGCAGAATCGGGAAATGCAAAACATGAGTATTTTTGTTTGAGAATATCACTAATGATTGTATTTATTAATTTAACCTTTTTATTATTCATATTTCATAGTAATATTTGTTTAAGAAATAGAAGTATGTATAAGTTTGCACTCTTTTGTAATTATTTATTTATTTAGGTAGAAAAATGTCACACTGTATATTGAAAATGTAACCTGAAAGTAGCCATAATGATGTTGTATGATATATGTAAAAATGAATCAATATGAATACGTATTTACAAGTATCATATATTATTTTCTATTTAAAAATTTTCTTTAGAATAATTAATTTCTATATTAGCTTTTCTATATTTTAATTATCAATTTTATTAAAAACTATTTCAAATATTTATATCCATTCGCAACTATGTTCATGGCGTACAGGCAAATATCAAAGAAAGAAAGACGATCGCAATGAAAATGTTACACGAAAATCGCCAGGCCGAGAAAACGCGTTCGTGGACCCTACGAAAAGTAAAATTAAAATTGTGCCGAAATATTCGTTGTGCGATTATGAAAATTGTGTAGAAATATAGCCATATCTCTACTCATTTTAAACGATACTGTAGAGCGGTATCTCCTATTTATGCCGAGATATTTAAATTTAAATCAAATCTTCTACCGACGCCGAACAAAAATACAAAGAAAAAATACATTACAGCATAAAATCAACGAAATCGGAGAAAATGTGCCGATATATCGAAGAAATATTGTTTCGAGATTAAATACTTACAAGAATATTCATCCCAGGCAAGAAAATTTGGCCGCTTTCAGTTTTGAAGGGAAAACGTCAACAAGTTCCCGCAAATTTATAGCTGTTTACCGCGCGTTTTGCAAACAACCAACCAGGACGCTGTTATCAATACCAATAGAATTGCAGCGTGGGAAGAAAAAGCGCCAATCAATTACTCTCTAATTCATGGTCAGGTATTTGAAAAAGAAGTATAAAATTGAATTTAAACCTGCTCTTGAAGTATTTATAAAATAATTTCAAAATCAAATATCTTTTAATTTACAAAAAATAGAGAATACTAAAGTTATCATTGTTAAATTATTATATTGTTATACAAAGATTACTTACTTACTATTGCTATAACCATCAAGCGCCTGCATGTCGACGATTTTGACATGACTTATTTGTACTTATGTTAATACATTTACCACGATAAATCCTTAGAAAGATATTGTATAATATTTAATCACATTTGAAGGTAATCATTTACGTATTACTACTGATTATATTTGATTTGGTTTCTGTTTGTTTACTTTTCATATGTGGGTGCATTTAGATGTTTGTTGTTGATACTGACACTTACATTTATTAAAGCTTAATTTAATGTTTACCAGCGTTTTGTTTTATTTCTACCTGAATAACACTCTGTTTGAAACCAACTAAGCAAAATAAATACATCGTTCAGTACAACTGAGACGTCGTTAAAAACCTAGCAAATACAAGGTAAGAATAATACTATATTTGACATACGACACTAGAACCTCCTGTAGAAGACAGAGCACTTACATGTTCGTCCGGAGAACTAAAATAAATAATATTAGTTTATACACGAACTCTGCTTTATATTTATTTAAAGAATCCTAGAACGTTTAATTATCAACTAATTATATTGTAGCGCTGCTTACATATAATTTGAACACAAATATGCGCCTCTCGTATATATTTCCATTTTATTTTCTAATTATCTTCTGCTAACAGGGGGAAATGGTTCATAATAATGTATACTAATAATGATTTATTAGAAGAAGAGAATTCATATTTTTACTTAATTGATTGTTAACTTTATAACTAGAGCTGGGGATGTTTGCGGTGTGCCAGGATAGTATTCAGTAAACGCACGAATATAATGACCTTGTTTCGATCGGTGATGCATGCGTGATTTTATTGCTTTACATGCATTCGCTATTTATATCACTTAGGTATGTCAGTTATATGTACTGTATATAAATAACACACTTACCTTATTTACGATTATTATAGCATAGCGCCAAGTGGATAAGACTTGCAGTAAGTTTGTAGCATTAGATACGTTTCCATATTTGTAGCGGTGAGCGATGTACGCCGTGATGAATAAATTTTTTTATATTTTGAGAAAGACCGCTCGACATCTACGGATGTAACACACGCACAATTAAAATAATCTTTATAGATAGAAACCGAATCTACACTTGCACCATTACTAATTTGTTTTAATCTGGTAAAATCAAAATCATTGTTTATCACACTCTCGAACTTTTCTATTACATTAACATTTTTGTTGTCATTTACTGCGCATAGCTGGGCGTGTACATCGTCCAGTATTTGCAGTGACTCCGCTAACGATAATGCAGTATTTTGAAATTTCTCGATTGCGTTAAACAATCCTATATGATTGTTATAAATAGTTTGTAAATCTGCATCAAGGGAAGGGTTTTGAAAGAGTCTCTGGCTTTCCTTAATGGCTACAGCTTCGGCAGGATTGAATTGTAGAACCACAGATTTTATTTGTTGGAAATACTTGGCATAATAAAATGCCGCCTTTAACCAACTTCCCCAACGTGTAAGGATTGGCTCTGGTGGTTCGGGAATACCAGGGCACCGACTGTGAAACTCTCGAATTCGTTTGGGAGATTTTAGAAACACTTTTTTTGTGGTTGCTATTAATGCATCCACCTCTGGATAACATTGCCGAATAGTTTGTGCCACAAGGTGTAAAGCATGAACTTTACATGTCACATGCAAAAGTCTCTCACAATCTGCTTTAAGAGAACGGCCTACAGAACGCATTGTCGCAGCACCATCGCTCATAAACATCAGGAGTTGATTAGTTGAAACTTGAAATTTTTGTAGCGTATCGAGCACTACCTTCGTAATTACTTCGCTAGTGCACTTTTCCAATCTTTTGCTGGCTAATAAAATGGGAAATGTTGATTTGACAGGATCTAGTACACGCACTATAATATTCACAATAGAATGTTTTTTTCGATCTGTCGTTTCGTCGACACATACCCATAACTGTTTATCATTTACTACTGCTTTCATTCTGTTTTCAATGTCCTCACGCACAATTGGTAAATAGGTGAGTAACGTTCTCCGTGACGGTAGCTTTATGTTGGAATTGTATTTATTCCAAAAGTCGTGAAAGGCTTTTTTATCTAGCAGGTGAACTGGCACATCGCAGACGAGTAGCATTGTCAATAAATCGAAAATGAATTGCGTTTTAGACAGCACATTATTTTTTTTGTCTTTGTGGTGTACACTTTCAACATGTCTTTTACAGTCGTATTTGTCCCAGCAAAGTAACTGTTTATCGCATAATTTACAAACCACTTTTGCTCCATTATAATACAAATCGGGAAAGTCTCGGATAAATTTCTTCACGTCGTTATACAATGGGCGCTTTCTTGGCTTGGGCACGTCCGTCATACTTATTAAATAGAGCTCAAGACAACACACGATCACGTTGCCAGTTCACGACTAACTAAAGTGTTTCGCTGCATCGTGTTTATACGCTGGTGGGGATGCACTACATACGGTCCTGCCGTACCGCAAACATCCTCAGCTCTATTTATAACTCGCTCTTTTTACAATATTAATATTAATTGTGCATAACGGGTGTACAAAATTAAGTTGCATAACACATTACGTACGATCCTGTACACAACAATTGCTTTTGTAAAAGAAGCCATCCACTTATAAATCTGCATAACCTAATCACGAAAACTTCTTCTAACGTAAGTTAAGCTAAAATACAGAGCAGAAGAACCCCAACCCTCTATTTCTGCGGCAGCGGCAAGAGTACAAAGTCAACAAAGTAAGTGCCAACAAGACATTACACACCACCTCCCTCATAAAATGGATATTCGGTCTAAAATTAAAATTGATGATCAACTATTAGAATTGTTTACAGTAGATTTGCAACCATTTAGTATTATTGAAGATAGAGCTTTTAATGAATTAATGAATTTATTGAATCCATCTTATACATCGCCAATTAGAAGAACTATTAGTACCACACTTTATCACCATATATAAAATATAGTGAAAAATGCAAAATCTTTAACTATTACGACGGACTGCTGGATTTCCATTAATAATAATTATTATTTAGCTGTAGACGCTCATTTTACTACTGATATCTTTAAAATTACGTCAGTATTGCTAGATTGTATTGTTTTAAATATATCGCGTACTAGTCAGAATTTAGCAAAAGAAATTAAGAACATACTTTTAAAATGGGGAATTAGCACAAAAATTATTTTAAGTGTTTCAGATAATGCAGATAAAGCTCTAGCAGATGAATTAAAACTTAAGCACTTATAATGCATTCCATTTAAGAAATGACCAGATGGCGCGGCAATCTGGGTATAATTTACACAGAAATTTCAAAAAAATAGATAATTTGTATGTGAGGTTATGTACCTACTAACTTATACAAAAGATTATTTTTGACGTTTGTTTATTAACATATTTATTATTAATAAAGCTTAGACTTTAAAAGTTTTATTCAATCAAGAAGCGGCAAATATATACCAATGCAAGATATTAGATATAAATAATAATATAAATATTTCAATCAATATCTTAAAATCTGTTATTTCTTGTTTGAAGGTGTTGCATCTACAATAAATTTGTGCGTAAATACAGTGAGAATGTGTTAAAATTACTACAGGAGAAATATTTACATCCTTCTTTGATTTTATTAGAGAACAAAACTTTTGTGTAAATGTGAAACTAATAAATTTAAAGGATTGATGGTGACAGTGTATTATAATTATCTTAATATTTGTGTATCGCTTAGCTTAAAAAATATAGCATTTTACAAAATACAGTTTTTTTAATAGTATCTATAATGAGAGAGCAATAAGGAAATTCATTTACCTGCACATTATTTCACATAATTTGGATAAAAATTTTCATACATCTAAAAAAGTATTTAAAAATATTTTCATTTTACAAAAGTATAGCAAACGCCAATTAAGTTGGCGCGAGGAGGGGTAAGTTCGCGCAAGGTTAAAAGTAGTGGGGAGATTTGTATTTGGTTTTACATCAAATGTCAGATAATTCTAACCTCTGAGCCTGTATCACTTTATGATCCCCTAGCAAAGACATTATGTTCCGTCAAACGTCAATGACAAACGTATTCTGACAATTACTTGAGTAGTGGGGGTGCACGTTTTTAAAAACGGCTTCTGCACCCCCTCCACGCGCCAACTTAATTGGCGCTTGCTATAAGTAAGTACATATTAAAAAGGATAAAACAGCAATTTTGCACCAAAAGATAGGTAAAACGTAAGCATTTTTCCAGTTTCAGATTTGGTTAAACATGTGTTCATTTCTTTAATTCAAGTTATTTCTCATTAATATTTACATTTTTGCTTATGTATGGGATAAATTGTTACTATCGTACAATGATTTTTTTTTGCTTTTAGCAGAAATATGGTTTGATTACAGTTTCAGATTTCAATGTAATTGAAAAAAAAAAATAAGAATAAATAAAAAGAGAAATTGCTTTCATGGGAAACCCCGTGTGTTCAGTAAAAACAATATTTTTCATAAATGTCTGAACACAATGAGTATAAAACCCTCTTTTATTAGCATAATATACATTAAATCTTTTACCTACACTTACATAATTACATTAAAAAAATTATATAATAGTTTCCTACTTAGAAATTTCATTAATATTTCGCGATCAAGAACATCACACACACATAACTAAATTTAACACACCACAGTTCATTATGTTGCCTATTGTTCATGAATACATATATATTGAAAACTACTAATCTTCAAGATCAGAACCTGAATCTAATGAAAATTCTGAGGATGATCCAGTATTTACAGTAAAAGTCAAATTTTGTAATACATTTTCAACAATATTATCTAAATCATACATTTTGTTTTCTTCTGTTATAACGTGATGAATGCTATTTTTCCATGCGTCAGCATCAACCATGTCTAATCCTTCAAATAATAAATTTCTTACTTCATCTAATTTAAATGTCTTATTATTGGCCGCAACATGATGCTTGACTTGAGCCCATATAAGTTCAATGGGGTTAAGATTACAGTGATATGGAGGTAAACGTAAAACTGTACGGCCACTTTCTCCAGCTATTTCATCGACCACGTATGACGCTGGATGACAGGATGTGTACTTTTTTAAAAACTCAAACAATTCAATCTTTAGCATAGAATTATCAGCTAAAATTCCTTTGGTTAAAAGCCATTCAATGAGTGCCTCCTTTTTCCATGAAGTAGGTGACTTTTCTGTTTTAGTAAAATGATAAGGCGCATTATCCATTACTATAACACTATTGGGCTCAAGAGAAGGTAATATATTTTGCATCCATGCGATGAACACCTCACTATTCATATCTTCATGGTAATCTGCAGTTTTCTTGGATTCAAATAATAACAAACCCCCATTCATAAAACCAGTTTCGCTGCCAATGTGAAGCACAATTAGTCGCTTTCCCTTGCCAGATGGATCTTTTAAACCAGTAGAAAGACCTTCAACAAATGCTTGCCTTGGATTAAGTACCGTTGTATCTTTCCATATTTTTGCTTTTGTGTAACCTGCATTCACCCATGTTTCATCTAAATAATAGATTTTTCTCCCTTCTGCACGAAACTTTCTTATACTTGTCAAATAACGACGTCTCCATGAGATAATATCATTTCGTTCAATTAATATGTTATTTCGTGTGCGTTTTTCCCACTTGAATCCCAGTTTCTTTAGGATTCTCCAAAGTGATGTTCGTTTTAAAGGAGGTAAACTGGCATCATCTTTAATAGTTTCACATATTTTTGTGCAAGTTGGTAACTCATTTTTAAAGAAAAATGAATGCGCATGCCTTCTAATCGTACTTTTGATACTTCATCTAATTTATTGTAACCATCTCGTGAACTTCGTTTTCTTAATGGAGACTGTGTAACTCCAGACATTTCAATTTCCTTAATAATGTCAAACAGTATTCCTACCAATCCCTACTTCCCTTGAAGTTTGACGAACAGCAGCTGTTTTGGACATATTAGCTTTGTTCTTAAAATACACATTGTAAGCCATCTGCCTCTGTCCACTTTTTATATAGTTTCCTTTACGATTTTTTGATGGACCTGGTAAAGCGGCGTCACGCATGCTCTAAAACGATTACGATTAAATAAATGAAATAAATTAATGAGTGATAGAATATTTTTAGAAAATGATGTTTTCACTTTATAGTCTCTATAAAGAACTATATTTAACGAATAGTAATAATAAATAGCACAATAAACAACTAGTAAAATATGTAATTGATTAGCACAGACAAAAATACCGGTCAGTACTGACAGCAAAACGCTAATTTGACAGAACCAAATAAGCTAAATTTCGCCTGCATAAAAGCGGCCCCTATTTTAGCCAATCACAAGCTCTTATTTTAAGCCCTATCTTTCCCAACGGTTTATTCTTATTTGGAACAGACATTAGGTTGTTTTGCTCAAACGTTAAATCTTATCGTATCCAAACCATTTCAGTTAATTCATAAACTTGTCAAAACAATTGTTGCTCATTTTAAAAGAAGCCCTAAATCTAATGCAAAATTATTAGATCTGCAGAAACAATCAAGTAACGAACCCACAAAGTTGATGCAAGACGTACTTACACGCTGGAACTCCACGTATTATATGCTTCAAAGATTTATTGAACTTTAAGGAGCAACGAGAGCAGCTGCGGCGTTAATAGATAAGGGTTTAAAAATTCTGACAGCTGAAGAATGGGCGTTAATTAAAGAAATTGTAGAAATACTTGAACCCATGGAGGATGCAACGAAAATAATAAGTGGGGGACTGTAGCTACGGGATCGCTCGTTATAGTTTTACCAAATTGTTTGAAACCTTTATACATATAATAATGAACTCAGGGAAAAAAATATTTTTCAGAAACTGCAAACGGATTATTAGAAGAAAATATAAACGGTATCGATACAAGATTTGCTGCTTTAGAGCAAAGTAACACTTTAACTACATCTCATTTTTAGATCATAGATTTAAACATTTTTCATTTTCTGAAGATGGTACTTTCGAAAAAGTGAAAAAAATAGTCATCAATTTAGTAGCTTCTAAAATGGAAGAGAAGGAAACTGCTGAAATTTCCTTGGCTTGGCTCAAGCTCTATACTAAGTGCAAATGTAGCAGATTCAGACGAAGAAAAAAAATCTCAAACAATTTGATCAAAACATTAAATCAAAAATGTTTCAATCAACAGTATCATTACAATCTAAAGCAATAATTGAAGTGCAAAGATACATAGAAGAGCCTCTATTGTCAAAAACGGAAGATCGTTTGGTTTGGTGGCGAAAATAATATTAATTATGTGTCGGAGGTAGCTAAGGAAACTTTGTGCAGTTGGTACATCAGTACCCTGTGAAAGGGTATTTTCAAAAGCAGGTACAATATTAACGGAACGAAGAAGCAGACTGAAGCCTCAAACTGTGAAACAAATTGTTTTCTTAAATGATAAAATAAAATAAGTTGAAGTTATTAACTTGATATATATTTTTATGACCACTACTGTATTTTCTATTATTTTTTTATAATATTGATGTTTGAATTTTTTATAGTTATTCACATTATTAATTTGATTTGGTAATGATACCTTTTTATAACCATTTTATAAGAATATTTTTATATGTATATATTCAAAAACGATGTTTATCATAAAATATATTATTTCTCCTGCATATTTGTAGTAATTAATTCTAAAGCTATTGCTAATGGTTGTTAGCAGCTACAAAATAATAGGATGCTTCGAAGCAATTCATTACTAGTTTTTATACATGTTTCTTTCTTTAAAAAAATGTGTTATTTTGAATGACAATCAGCTACAGTATATATAAAGAACCCAGAAATTTTTATGAAGACAATAATAGAAATATTACAAAACGATTAACTTATTAAGAGTATTTTTAGAATCACTCTTCGATCTTCTCGTGCAGATAGCATGTGATCTTTATCTTTTGTTTATATATCTGTAAGTAACTTTCAAACCTCTCTATATTACTCAGGAATTAGCAATAAGTAGAGACCGGACACATTGGGTTGAAATGACGTCGTCATTACGACGGACGATATAAATTGTCTACAACATCTGTAAGTACATCACGCAGTTATTGAATGCACTACGCGCACATCTGTTTTCATCGACAATTGCAACGTTTTTTTGTTTTAATATTTAGAGTTAAATTTCTGTTTTCATGAGCGTAGATATAAGCGGGGTTTTTATAATTTATTTTATTATTAGTTTATATTTCGTAAGATAAATAAAGTGCTGTGAGTTAGTTTCTTGTTTTCATAGTTTTAACTGTTAATTACATCGTAATTTTTGTGACTGATCCTGTTTAGTATCGTTTGATTGAATCTACTTCTCCCAATTATTTCGACGTAAGTGCGCATTGAATTTCGTTCAGTTTCAATAACTTACGCATACATTTTTAATTTTCATTTATTTAGATCTAGGGCATTGTTTAAGTTACTTTTTCAGATATGATATGGAAGAACGTCGAGAACGGCATCGTAAAACAATGGCGAGTTGGATTGACGGTCGTACTGATTTGTATGTATGTCCATTGTCAATGATTCCGAAATTTATTGCAAAATCTGTTAAATATCGTTAAAAAATTCCTTAAAATCGCACGTACAAAGTCTCTTAGCATTGCAAACACATGCACAGAAATTGGAACTATTGGAATCTGACAATTTAATGAAGAACTCTGTGAAACTTTTATAACGACTAATATTCCATTAAATAAATTTAACAATCCTACTTTAAAAATATTTCTCCAAAAATATACTGGTCGAAATGTTCCTGATGAATCCACCTTACGCAAATATTATGTTTCTAAGTGCTCCACGAAAGCAGTAGAACGCATTAGAAGCCATCTTTCAAATCAGTACCTATGGATAAGTGCCGTTGAAACTGTCGATATATTAAGACGGTGTGTGGTGGGAAATGTTGTGGCTGGTGTACTACATCCAACCATTCCATATAACGCATATGTAATAGCAACAAATGTTATAAATACAGTTGATGCGGAAAGAGTTGCTAAAACCATTGACGAGAATATTCAAAAAATACTTCATTCGGACGACAGGTACAAAGAAAAAGTACTTTTATTTGGAAGTGACAGTGCTGCATATATATTAAAAACAGGCAGACTATTAAAGGAAACATATCCTAATATGCTGCATATTACTTGTGTAGTACATGTTCTCCACAGAATCTGCGAATATATCAGAGACACCTTTCCAGAAGTTGATAGACTTGTATCCGCTTTTAAAAAAGTTTTCAGAAAAGCACCATTGAGACTAGCTCTTTACAGGGAAAAACTGCCATCTTTGTTTAAATGACGATGCTCGGAGTATTTCTGAGTGCAAGGAACTAACACAAATTCCACATTTAAAAAATCAGTTGTACTCTCTTCAGGAACACTTTGAAAATATGACAAAACTAATTGCTTATTTTGAAAATCAAAATCTCAAATTAAAAGATGGATTAACCACATTAGATGTGGCTATTAATAATTTGAAAAATATTCCAAGTGACTTCGGATGTGACCTTCGGCAAAACTTTGACGCAGTTTTTAATAGAAATCCAGATTTAATAACATTGCGGCAATTGTGTATGGGGGACAATTCCTCAAAATGTAACTGCTACATACGCTGAAATAAAAAAATATTTCCAGTATGCACCTATAACCAGTTGCGATGTAAAAAAGACGTTTTCTATTTACAATGATGTATTTCATTCAAAGAGAACAAATTTTATAGAAAAGAACCTTGAGAAAGTATTGCTAGTTAATATTAATACTCCTTTACTCAACTTGAACTACAAAATAAAGGAATAAAAATGTATTTCGTATTTTGTAGCCGTGTATATACCCGTTTTTTATTATAAGTATAATTATATAAATAAAATAAAAACTTTTAAAAATAGAAATGTTCAATAGTACGCTTGGGCGATGAGTCATCAACCTCTCGTGTCCGGTCTCTAACAATAAGATATTATTTACAGTAAAACCCATTAAATAATTTGAATAAAGATAATAGAATGCAAGTTACTTAACATGTGTTAAGCTAAGTATTATTCAGCATTAAACTTTTTGTTAGCGTCGGAAACTAAGCCAATCGCAAAAAAATGTTAAAGGACCAAATTCAAATCACTTTCACGCATATTTAAAATATCAAAATTTAGTAGGTCAGTGAGATTCGCAGATATTTTCAAGTTATATTTAATTTTGAAACTGATAAAATTTTATGCCTTTACCATATTAGTTAATACATTTTGGCGTAATAAAAAAAAATCACACCTGGTTTATTATTCTATTTCACTTCGTATCGCATAAATGTATTAATTTTAATGTTTTGCATAACAAACTTCATATATGTATTTGCATCTTTATGGAATACAATTTATTAAAAGCAAATTTGTCTCATTACATTAATTGTTAATTTAGTAAATAACATTTTGTACTATTAAATATATAATTAAATATACAAGCAACTAAACAAATATTTATTTCGATTTACTTAAAAAAATGTTGAAACCACTCGGAATGTGTTATTATCCATTGCCAATAACAAAAGCAATTGGGTGAACGGTCATCGTTGACCGAAACTGAAATAGTTTCGAAAACAAAGTAAGCCTCACGCTCAGAATATAACACTACAACTCGTCATCATAGTTACATCGACTCCACTTTGAAATGTGTATCTTTGTGAAACCTTGTCCTTGTATCTCAGAAGCTTCTATTTTGAGATTTTGTCTTAAATTTTCGGTTTGGCCCATCTCGCTTCAGCAACCAACAGTAGTTCGCCAACATATTTGTATCTCACCTTCCCTGATGCCAGGTGCGGCTCGTGATGACGTACTGTAGGGGCACGTACAATGATGCGAGTGCCTCGTGTGTTTTCTGTGTTTACTATGAAAACGCTACAGTTAGTATACGAGAATATACGAAGCATTCGCATCATTGTACGTCATCACGAGCCGCGCCTGTCTGATACATTTTTTCCATATCTTTAAAATCTTGGTGAAATCTTTCACCTTGCTCTTCGCAAACGTCTCCTAAATTTTCCGGAAAGTAGTCAATGTGCGAATTCAGAAACTGAAGTTTAATTCTCACAGAGCAGCCCAAGTTTGCAAATCATATTCGCCACTATTTCTTTATAATCAGGATTTTTATTGTTCCTTAACAAATTTTTCACTACTTCCTTAAAAATTCCCAGTGTCTAACTCAATTTGGCTGTGTTTTTCACAGAATTTTTCATACCTCATTAATTTTCTTTTATCCGGACCGACAAAAATTCCAACTTTCAACTTAGCGTCTGACAATGATGGGAAAATTATTTCAGATATTTGAAACCTTCTGCAGGTACCAATTCCATACATGTATATGTACATTTTTAACATGGATGTAGTATACCTATATGAATAGCACATATCTAATCGAAGCAGTGCATTCAATTCACGCCAACATTAGAGAGAAAAACTATCGAGTGAGAGAGAGCTTGTACTGGCAAGAAAAGGCGCGTCCCTTATTTAAAATAAATGTGCGATCGACCGGACAGGTAAATATACCTGTGGCATATAATTACCTGGCTGTTTATCTGTAATACATTTATCAAGCTACTTTAAAAAAATATTCGTTGATTTGTTTGTATCTTTATAAAATAAATATTTTGTTACTGAATTGTAATTTTAATTTAATTTAAATAAACGGTATACGGAATATACAGAGTACAGCTTTAAAAAATCCGAATGGGTTTGAATTAAACGCACATGTATTTATAGCATGAAATTCATTAAAAAAGTAGTTACTTAGTAATAGATGGTAATAGAAAACACATGGGTAGTAAAACACAACTAGATTTAATAACGTTTTAATTTTATTTTTCATTCTTCTAAAATATATTCCGTTCTGTAATTAGATTTATCTTGATTTATCGTGAAACAATTGTTGCTACGAGTATAATAATATATTTGTGAAAATTACGCAATTATGTTTCGTATTTAATTTTAATAGCATTATTTATCCTAAAAAAACTACATTTTCTAAGGGAATACAATCGTACATGCGAAAATGAAAAAGCTTTCCAAAACAGAAAACCAATTTCTCTTCTATAGGCGAGTGTTTTATTTATTAATGTTTACATAGATTTTATTAGCGCAATACTGGATAGCATTTATTCTAATACTTACTTTATTTCTCACTTCTTTTACATATCAAAATAAATATGTAACTGCATTTATATAATTTTTTAAAATTTCGTTAGCAATATTGATTTTGATCTGTAATATTAGAAATATAATTCGCTAAAAATGTTGATAATAATTACAATAATAAACACAAAAGTTTTTTAAAAAAGGTTTTTTATTTTCATATATATATATATATATATATATATATATATATAAATATAATATTTTCGTGACCTTGGTACGATATAGTAAACTTAATAAGTCGGCGATTAAAGGTCTGGTTTATTACTTCAAAGTATATATATTTAAAACAATCCTTGTTGTTTTAAATATATATACTTTGAAGTAATAAACCAGACCTTTAATCGCCGACTTATTAAGTTTACTATATATATATATACATATATGTACATGTGTTTTAAAATTAAGACACATTTTTATTTGGAAAAAAATTTTCTGCAACACCAATATAACTTTCTGTAAATGTGCATCCAGATATGAACTGCTTAATAATAGATGGCGCCAAGAGTAATATCACGTCTATTTACGTTGCATTTTCACACAACAGATTTCTGTGTTGTTGATATTTTTAAGATCATACTTCACAGGATCATTTCTGTAGTTGATCTTCGCATACTCCGCATTTCAAAGTGGAGTCGATGTAACTATGATGACGAGTTGTAGTGTTATATTCTGAGCGTGAGGCTTACTTTGTTTTCGAAACTATTTCAGTTTCGGTCAACGATGACCGTTCACCCAATTGCTTTTGTTATTGGCAATGGATAATAACACATTCCGAGTGGTTTCAACATTTTTTCAAGTAAATCGAAATAAATATTTGTTTAGTTGCTTGTAGAAGGTATCAAATATCTGCAAACAATTTTCCCATCATTGTCAGACGCTAAGTTGAAAGTTGGAATTTTTGTCAGTCCGGATATAAGAAATTAATGAGGCATGAAAAAGTCGATGAAAAACACAGCCAAATTGAGTTAGACACTGGGAATTTTTAAGGAAGTGGTGAAAAATTTGTTAAGGAACAATAAAAATCCTGATTATAAAGAAATAGTGGCGAATATGATTTGCAAACTTGGGCTGCTCTGTGAGAATTAAACTTCAGTTTCTGAATTCGCACATTGACTACTTTCCGGAAAATTTAGGAGACGTTTGCGAAGAGCAAGGTGAAAGATTTCACCAAGATTTTAAAGATATGGAAAAGATGTATCAGACAGGCGCGGCTCGTGATGACGTACTGTTGGCGCACGTACAATGATGCGAATGCTTCGTATATTCTCGTGTACTAACTGTAGCGTTTTCATAGTAAACACCGAAAACACACGAGGCACTCGCATCATTGTACGTGCCCCTACAGTACGTCATCACGAGCCGCACCTGGCATCAGGGAAGGTGAGATACAAATATGTTGGCGAACTACTGTTGGTTGCTGAAGCGAGATGGGCCAAACCGAAAATTTAAGACAAAATCTCAAAATAGAAGCTTCTGAGATACAAGGCCAAGGTTTCACAAAGATAAGTGACATGTTTACGCAATAAATAAGTAATCGTTTATCAAACTTCATTAGTTTTTAAGTTCAAGAATGAAGTATGTACATATATATATATATATATATATATATATATATATATATATATATATATTTCTAAATAAAGGTGTCTTTGTTGGCATTTTTCTTCCTATGTCTATTCTGAACAATCTTAACGCGATGGAAAAACTGAATATATATTCTGAATACCGAATACATATTCGTGATTAATGCATCAAAATAGTTCAGAATCAGTCATCGAATTCAAAAGAAGACATCATGACTCCAAATTTGCAACTTACCACAGTGTTGGTGAAACAATTGTTACTACAACTATAATAAAATATTTGTGAAAATTACACAATTATGTTTCGTATTTAATTTTACAGTGTATTTTCATCAAGTAAATTCCACAGCAGCTATTAACAAATAGTGCTAATTGCCGCGACCGTCTTGCAGTATTTAGCCAAAATTCTTAATAGTATTGGCGTTATTGGAAACTAAAACTAAAATGACATGTACATATAAAACTTAAAGGAAGCAACTTATATATATTAAACGAGAGAAGAATGCTAAAACAAGAAAATGCTGAAAGAAAAAATCAACGAAACTAACATCAAGGAAGCTAATTGCTTTTAAGCATACCTAACAAAAGACACCAGAATATCAAAATGACAAATAGGACCCCAGAAATGTCAAAGAATTAAGCAAGAAAACTGAAAAATTACTGTAATACTATTTATATATAGTTCATAAAGTATACGTTTTCAGTTCCAGGTCAAATTCGAAGCATATGATTCAAATCAGTAGGTACTGCAGAATCAAATGAAGTCAGTATTCAATCGCGGAACCAACCGTCTGTCATCATAAAATATAAACGTCATGTTTTGCAATATTGTCAAAATTTTAGTATGTTATTTGAAATATAACCAAGAAAAGCATACACATAACCTACATGTCAAAATAATAATAATGAGTAAAGTGGGAACATGAATAGTTCAAAAGTATTGTTTCTTTTCTAGTTCTATATAAATATATTCTATCCAAGAAAACTATGCCGAAATTATTACTTTAATATTCGAACAAATTATTTTAAATGTTATTTATAATTATAAACTCATGCAAATATTCGATCAAAAATTTATTTAAAAAGAAATATTTCAAGTCAGATATCAATAGTGAAATGCATAGGTATTGAAAAGATCTTTAGTGTTAAAAATGTGTGCAATATTAAGAATGACATACCTACCGAAATCATTTTCTAGCACTAAATCTTAGCTAAGAAGATTGGGAATGTATTAATTTGATGGATAACTTAGATTTCTACTTAATTTATATATTGTTTATATTTTAAATAAATGTAAATATATTGAAAAAGAATGTAAAAGTTATTTTCGTAACTCTTTGAAACAGAATTAAAACCTTTTGAAAGTTAATATATGTTTTCAAACTACATTTAAAATTTTACATAAAAGAAAACATTTATGTAGTCTACATTTAATATTTTATTGTTTCTTAAGAAAATAATGATATAATAATTTGTCTTACAGATAATACTATCCAAATCCATATTATCCTTTATTAGATGAAGATAATATTTAACAAACACATGAGGATTTTCTGATAACTACATTTGGTAATTTTGCAAGTTTGTACACCACCAATAAGAAAAAAAAAACATCTCATGCAGACTATATTTAATATTTCTGTGAGCGCTCTCCTGTTACACTCTTTCTTCTATTTAAAACCAATATCTTTAAGCAATATTGCTAAAGTAGTTGTACATGTATGAACAAATTCTTTCATATCCAAAACATTGCTTAGTTTTTGAGGTAAGATGTTTTTCTGAAAAATTTGAACATGTAATAAATGTTTACAATACATTAAAAGCATACTTTCTTTATACATGTCATGAACATTATTTCGAACTTCCATTTTAGTTGCTTCTGGTAAATCCTAAGTTTTTGGCTTCTTACAAGACCTTTTTTTGCCAGGAAACGATGACTGGATTCTGAATGCTACGATGTTTAATAGTGTAGATAGTTCTACTAGAAATATTAAGGGCTACTGCTACCCTTTAAAATAAAACTTATTTTATAACACCGCCTTATCTAACTGATTATGTGAATTACGTTATGAACACGGTCGATCGACATAAATAGTCCACCAGTCTCTTTTTCCCGTTCAAAATAGGCTGTAAGATTTAATACAAGCTGTTCAGCTTGAGAACAAGAGGTTTACCTGGCATCTAAGAAATATTTTGTAAAATAAATAGGTTAGAAATGTCAAAGTGATAATAAAACAATTTGGTACTATTGCCACTAATTGATATTACTATTTATTATCAGCATTGTTTTCAAAAGAACATATTTTGTAATTTTTGATAAACTAAATATTCAAATTGGAAGAATGCTTTACCTAGAAGTCAGAATACCGGAAACAAGGTCAATAAACAACAATATTGAAATAATTTGACAACAAGTCGAATATCATAAGTCTATCTTCTAGACAACCTATATATAATATTTCAAAGACGTACGTCTGAACTTAAAATGACAAACGTGTGTAGTATTACAGCGCGTATTCATGCGTGTTAGAAAGAGATGAAGTACAATTTGCGGTTCACACTTGCGCAGTACGAACTGAAAACTTATACTTTATGAACTGTATATTCCAATTTTCGGATTTAGTCCTTATCGTAGGTATTTTTCAATTAATGCTTTTGCTAACTCTGAAGTGAAACAATTGAGATCTAGATGTTACTACTATTATTTACTCAAAAGAAAGGTATACCAGCGACTACAATGACTTTATATACTACAGTGACGACAATGATATGTATGTTTTCTGATTGGTTCTCACGGTCACGTGGTTGACGTCACGTTGTTCCGTCTACCGATTTTTCGGTAGATCTACCGATTTTTCTACACTTCTACCGATCTACCGATGAAGCCATCATATCTACCGATTTTTAAACGAATGAGAAAAAAAAATTAAATTGTGCTAAAACTGTTTATATTCATGTAAATAATACGTGTTAATGTAAATATTTATAGGGGTATTTTTTTAATGTATAATAAAGAATAAAAATACAATATAATAAATTACTACTATAATGGCATAATAAATAAAAAATTAAAACAGGCAAGCAATTTTATGAGTAGGGACAGTAATAAAAGCTACTATGGATTGTAGTCGATATAATGCTTGAATTCAAAGGCAACAATTATGTATGTCGGTAGGTATTTATTGGCACGCTTCTCAAGCGCTCTTTATTCTAAATAAAGGGACTATTCTGGTTAATAATTATCTTAAAGAAACATTGTTTTTCAAATAAAAATACTTATTCCTACGAAAATAATTATTTCA
This sequence comes from Melolontha melolontha, assembly GCA_935421215.2. Taxonomy (NCBI): domain Eukaryota; kingdom Metazoa; phylum Arthropoda; class Insecta; order Coleoptera; family Scarabaeidae; genus Melolontha; species Melolontha melolontha. The sequence goes on along the minus strand of OW285240.1, from coordinate 9,482,811 downwards.
AAATACTACAACAATGAAATAATCCTTTTCATTCGAACAAATGAATGAATGAAATAAATACAACATATCATTCAATAATGAATAAGAGCTATATCTATTTGGTTAGTTGCTTATTTCTATGAGTTTAAAACACTGGGGCATCTTGAGTGAAGGGTTTGTTTTTGCATTTAAAATTTGAAATCAGTATCCTATATCGGTTCTAGAAGAACACATACATAGGTGTCACTTGATTTTTTTTTAAATTAATATACCCAGTGTTAAAATATGGGTAGTGACAGTGAGTGTGAACAAGCTGGCCCAAGTAATATAGGAAAAAAAATAAAATATTCCCAAAATTATAAGGAAGATTGAGAAAAACTGGAAGACTTTGAGAGATGGCTTTCTAGAAGTAAAAAGGGAAAAAATTTTACAAGATGTAAGATGCAGTAAAGACATTGATATTTCTAGCGGAAAAGATTCTCTAATGAAACACAGTCTTTCGATAATTCATAAACATACAGCAAGGATGATACGCAAACAGCCGCGTTTAACCGAATTTTCAGCAGGTATGGCAGAATCGGCGCAAATAAAGAATAATATTGCCGAAGGTATGATTATTTAAATTATTTCATGTTTACAATAATTTAATTATCTTGGTTTTAGCCGAGATCCGCTTGTCTGCTTTTATTGCAGAACATAATTTGCCATTTTTTGTAATGGATCATTTGCCAAAATTAATAGCTAACATTTGTCCCGATTCAAAGATTGCTCAAGGCATATCGTGCGCCAGAAAGAAAACCATAGCTATTGTTCGAAATGTCAAAGGTGCTGAATGTTTCGAAAATATATGTGAGGATATTAAATATAATAAATTTGCTCTTATTATAGACGAGTCTACAGATCGCTCAACGCTCAACATCTTTGTCTCGTCGTCAGGTATGCAAAAGACAATTTAATTAGAGACTGTTTTTTTGCTCTTGTGAAATTAGAGAGTGCGAATGCGGAAACTTTATATAATCATGTTATAAATACATTTGTCTCAAATTCTGTTCCTTATAAAGATAATATGATTGGCTTTGCTTCTGATGGAGCAAATGTAATGATGGGAAGACATCATTCCGTTACAAGATTACTAAAAAAAGATATACCGAATTTATTTGTCATGAAGTGCATCTGCTACTCATTTCAGTTAGTTGCTTCATACGCATGCGAAAAATTGCCAAATTTCCTTGAAAACTTCACATATTTTTAATTACTTCAACTCTAGCCTAAAAAGAATTAGCGAATTCCAAGAGTATCAATTATTTGGCAATGTTAAAATACACAAAATTTTACACCCGTCCCAAACCAGATGGTTATCGGTTGATTCAGCTATTAAACGAATTCTAGAACAATACAATCCGCTCAGATTATATTTTACAACTGCTGTTGCAGATGGCGACGTCTCAACAGCTGAAAACATACTCGATCATTTAAATAATCCGCTAACCAAAGTCTTTCTGTTATTTCTAGATTATGTTTTGCCACTCTTTAATAGTCTAAATCGTGAAATGCAATTAGAATCGCTAAAACTTTACACTTTATATAATAGTGTATCCAATATTTTTCGAGTGACTGTTTCCTAAAACGTAACTATTTATTATCTACAGCATTAGAAAACATTGAATTTAAAAATCCACATAATTATCAAGCATTAGAAGATCTGTATTTAGGAGCAAATGTTAGAATTTATCTAGAAGAAGGTAAATTGAGTTCAGAACAAATAAAATATTTGCGACTACGTTGTTTGGATTTTTACGTTGGAAGTTGTTCACAAATCACGACTAGATTTCCACTAAAAAACAACTCACTTAAAAAATTTAATTTCATTGACCCCGAGATAGTAAAAAGCGGAGCTATAAGTTCAATAGCAGATATAGCTTTACTTTTTTCGAATTTAATACCACAAAACGAACTTGAAAATTTAGATAGTGAATGGAGGCAATTACGAAATTATACAGAACGCCAAAATTTCAGCACAGATATGTTGGAATTCTGGGCTAGTGTCAGGGCAATAAAACGTGGTGATGAATCGAATGTCTTTCCATTTTATGTAATTTTATTCAAAATTTGTTGTGTTTACCACATTCTTCCGCAAATGTGGAACGAATTTTTTCCTCCATCAATTTAATGAAAACTAAACAACGTACTAAATTAAGCACGGAAACAGTCACAGGACTTCTTCATAGTAAGACATATATAAATAAAAATAGCTGTTTCGATTTTAAAATAGACAAAAAAATTGATATTGGAAATAAATGAAGAAACATTAAAAAATATACCTACCTGATGACGAGTAGAGTTTATTAACTATTATTATTATTAACGTCATTAGTTTTATAAAACATCATGTATATAATAATATAAGTTATTGTTAGTGTGCTTCATATATATTTACATTTTTATTATATTTACTAGTTATATGATACTATTAATAACTAATATTATATGTATTTTAGAAATTAAAATTGTTTTCATATAATTGTTTGATTTTAAACTAAGGATAAAAAAATCTACCGAATTCTACCGAATTTTCACGAACCATTCTACCGATTATCTCAGCAGGTCACGGAACAACACTGTAACAAATTATGCTATTTAATCTTCTACCCCATGGTATAAACCATCATCTATTTATGAAGCCGATGAATTATCAGAGCAATATGGCCACACAGTTCATTTTCTTCCTCCGTATCATTGTATTTTTACCCTTATAGAATTAATTTTGGGGATTGCAAAAAGATAATATGTATAGGTAAATATGGTAAGGCGAATGAAGGCTGTAAAAGGTTGTGCTAGAAGCACTAAGTCAAGTAACTGGTGAAGCGTGAGCTATCTGTGTGACACATTGAAGCTGCGATTTAAAAAATAGTGGGGCAGGGAAGTAGAATATCATCAAAATAACATCAGACCTTTCATAATTAATAATTAGTCTAGAAGATATTTTAAGCTATAAGTTGCGACTGCACTTTTACCTTTTGTTCAAGTAAAAATATTTGTGAAATGAAGAGCCAATAGGTATATGATAGTGTTTTGATTTTAATATTTGTTTGACTTTATATTACACCATATATAATACCGAATGCTATCTGATTCGTAAGTACTTCGAGTACAACACCTTTATTTATTACCTGTGCCTAATTGAAACTCATGAGCGTAATGTGATAAAACTAAAAAATATAAAACCTTTATATGTATTCTGTTTTTTAGTTTAACGTATATCGTCGTATGTACTTCTATATCTTAATTATTAATACTAACTGCAATAAACTATTTACATTCCTTCCGTTTTTTATTCTAAAACATTGATATTATATTTATAAATTTTGCAAAATAAAAGTAGTAATACAATTGCTTTTATTAATTAACATAAACCATGTATTTTTCTAAATATAGAGTGATAATTTTGATAAATATACAATATTAACATTTTAAACAGTTTAAGATATAATCTAAATGGCATTAGTAAGAAAAGAAGATTTTTCAAGTTTTTAACTAATCTCCTAACATAACCTATAACCAAAATGGCAATTATTTGTAAGATGTAAACAATAAATTTTGTCAACTTTGTCTGTCGCACATTAATGACGCAACTGCGTTCTTATCGTAAAGATACTATACTATAGTTTTGTGGTATAATTTATTGTTAGTTTAATTAAATACGCAACTTTAAGGTATCTACCCCACGTTTTAACATTAATGTTGGTGGAGGACAACGTAATTAGTTTATTAATTGTTTTGGGCTCTATGAGGATATATTCCTATTGTTTAATGTAGGTTCTTAATAAATTTTTCATTTTAATATTAATTACTATACAGTCGTTTCCTCGCGAGATCGTTAATAAATTAAGATATTGCTTTTATTGTAAGTAGTAATCATTATGAATTCGTTAGCTTCTAATAACTGTCGTGATTTATATCAATACCTATTTTTTTTTGTGTATTATTTTCTGCTTTTAGATAATTTTATTAATTTTACTGTATACAAATGTAGAATTTTTTACCGTGTATATCCAAGCATACATGCGTTTGATTAATATTCAAGAAATAAATATGTTTAATAGATTGTTTGCCACTTGTTATAAGTTTATTTTTTCATGATCTATCTGCATCAGAGAGATTTTATCGGACACCCTGCATAGTGTTCAATATAATTTATAAAGGCAGAAATTAATTTTCTAGGAAAAATCCTTGACTATACTCAAATCGCTGACCAGATTCAGTAATCACGTTGGGTTCACGTGATAACGCCAAAACCGTATGCACACAGGCACATGGAATCATTCAAGGATCAATGTCGGTAAAATAGTTATCGCCGTAGTATTTGACATAAGAAATTGTGCATATTCAAATGTTTTCTATCAAAACGTTTTACAATTGTATTGTCTCTTTAAATTAACACGTAGTAATCCCAAATATGAACGAATAAACTATTTTGCAGATGAAAAAACTGTGTTATTTTAAATAATTTTTCTCAGTTGTTTAAAAACGATAAAAACATATGAACACTCAAAGTGGCTATAATCATAAAACAAATTCAAGTACGTTAAATAAATGAAATATTTTTATTATTGATGAGAACTTTTACACAATTGTATTATCTCTATAAATTAATTAGTAATCCCCAATATGAACGAATAAACTATTTTGCAGATGAAAAAACTGTTATTTTAAATAATTTTTCTGTTGTTTAAGAACGATAAAAACATGTGAACACTCAAAGTGGCTATAATCATAAAACAAATTCAAGTACGTTAAATAAATGAAATATTTTTATTATTGATGAGAACTTTTACATTTTATAAGTATAAATATAATAATAATATCAGTAAAATTAGGTAGATTCGTCTTCATCTGACGATGTCGATGAATCATCACTTCCAGCGATTATTATGGCTTCTATATGCTTATCGATTATATTATCAAGTTCCCACATTTCTTTTTCTACTCCAAGGACATGGCTTCACTGCATTTTTCCAATTTTCTGGTGAAGTATTATCGATAGCCTGTTGGAATAAGCTTTTCACATCTAATAACTTAAATGTCGTATTGTTTCTAGCGACATATCCCTTTACTTGTGCCCATATTAACTCAATAGGATTCATTTCACAGTGATATGGTGGAAGTCTGAGAACCTTTCTGTTGCTATTGAGTATTAACTCAGCCACAGCATATCTTTCAGCTCCAGTTGATTTTTCTTTAACTAGTACTAAAAGTTCTGCTTTAACCATATCTTCCTCATATGGGATATTGTTTTTCTTGAGCCACTCTTGTATTTCCTTTTTTTTTAGTACTACCTGTAGGTCGTTTGTTTAGTTTCCGACTATGGTAGGGAGCATTGTCTAAAACGATTACTGATTCTTCTCTTAAATTAGGGAGTATTTGTTGCAACCACTCTTCAAATTTTGCCGCATTCATATCCTCGTGATAATCGCCAGTCCTTTTTGATTCAAAGAGTAGTAATCCGTTATTTACAAATCCTTCGTCTGATCCTATATGGCCAATAATAAGTCGTTTTCCTTTTCCGGAGGGGTTTTTAAGGCCTGTAGACAACCCTTCTATGAATGCTTGCCTTGCAGTCAGAACAGATTTATCAGTCCATACTTTGCTTACAGTATGCTCAGCATTCACCCATGTTTCATCTAAATAATATATAGGCCTTCCTTCTATACGAAATTGAATAATTTGACGTAGGTATCTTCTTCTCCAAGCAATAATTTCTTCTTTTTCTTTCAAGATGCTATTGCGCTTTCTCTTTTCATACCTAAAAATATAACATCAACTACTATAAAACACGTAATTTTCAAACCTAAAAATATAACTCCACTGAGAAGTGTTTTGCTGGCCTCTTTCTTGGAGGTGAATATTCCATAGCTTAACACGTATAACTTAGCTCGAAACAAAGAAATTGAAGTAATATTTGAATTCCTGTCGAATTATAACCTAGAAGATAGAATGACTTTATAATTCGTTACATTTCGGTTTACTAGTTACTTACGTGCGTATTTCAAAATACTGATCAAAATATCCAAAAGAAAACAGAATAAATGCAGACAAAACAGAATTAACGCAAACAGAAACGTAAAAATAAATAAAAATCTGCCATCTGTGATTGATCTGTGATACTGTGACAAACAATTTAGTTTGCCGAATCGCCTAATGTAAACGGTCTTGGCCGCCGACCAATAGAATGCATTTTTGTCTTGCTCACGAGGTGATCACGCACTTTTATTACTGAATCTGTTCAGCGATTCTAGTATAGAGTGCAGAATGATTAATATTCTCTTTATTTTTGATATTATCATTAAATGATATTTCTAAAATTTAACACGAATAGATATTACTCAGATACCTATAATAATGACAATGACTAATATTATCTACCTGCCACTTCAAAAACTGCTATATATTTCGTGTTGAGGTTTTCTCCTATTATATATTTTTTTTCTATTGTCTGTATTGATTGACATCAATCATGTTGCCGATAGGATCGTTTCATGTGTTAATATTAATATTTGCATTAATAATATCTAGCAATACACAGGATGTGGAAATACCTCAAGGAATATTAAGAGGTGATAATCGAACTAACAGAGATGGCGGTATATTCTATTCTTTTAAAAATATCCCTTATGCCAAACCACCTGTTGGGGAATTGAGATTCAAGGTATGTATGTTATATTAATATACGTTTTAATAATTATATTTTATCATTCGTTTTCTGTTAGAATCTCTCGAATTCTTAATATTCTAGAACAAGTGATTATTGCGAAAACAATCTGAAACTTACTTGAATGGGTAGAATCTAAATCAGTGTTTTTCAACCCTTTTCGTGACACGACCCCCCTAGTATCAAAAAATATTTCCCGACCCCCGACCCTTTCTTTTCATGTATGTTAAAAATATTTAATCCATACAAAAATTTTAGGCGTTTGCGTTATTAGGATTCGGATATAAATATACAATTAAGTACGTAAAACATATAATTTTGAATCGAATACGTGGCCAATTGATAACTAACAAACAAATACAAACATATTGTTAGGGCCGAGACTCCCAGCGCCATCTGTTGGTAACACTCGGAACTAGTACAGGTTCCGAGTGTTACCAACGGATGGCGCTAAAGGTCCACAAGTTTCGAGACGTTTCGTTACGCTTCGAGATGATTCTCGCTAGAATGCGCTGGCCTATAAATAAGGCGGTCGACCGCGGCCACGGCAGTTGAGTGCAAGACCGCGAAGCAAGTGGTCGTGTCTTCTGCTGTTTAGTTGTTTGAAGAGCGCGAATCACTTGTTTTACGTATTTATTTGAGTTGTTTGTTATAATTGAAAATGGATAAATTCCTGAAAAGATCATCAGAACCTTCAACGTCTAAGTCTAGCGGCAGTAGTGGAATAAAGAAAAAACGTCTTTATGACGACAATTATTTGAAATTTGGGTTTACTGTGATTGAGAATAAACCGCAGTGCGTAATTTGCTTTAAACTTTGTCAAGAGAAAGCATGAAGCCATCGAAGTTGGTACGCCACCTAAACAGAAAACATCCTAATGAAAAAAATAAACCCGTGGAATTTTTTGAGCGAAAATTAAAAGCTCTTGAACATCAAGAAACTGCTATAGGACAAATATGTCCAACCTAAATGAGAAAGCGTTGCTCGCTAGTTATCGAGTAGCTTTTCGTGTGGCTAAAGCAGGAAAACCTCACAGTATTGCAGAAAATTTGATTTTACCAGCGGCTTTAGATATAGCAGAGATTATGTTTGGCAAGCAAGAGGTCGAAAAGCTCAAAAGTATACCTCTCTATGACAATACCATTCAACGCAGTATAAGCAATATGGCGACTGACGTTCGTGATCAAGTCATAGAAAAAATTAAGAAAAGTTCTTTTGTGTCCTTGCAATTTGATGAATCAACGGATATTGCGGATTGTGCGCAGTTTGTAGCTTTTGTGCGTTTTGAAACCAATGAAATATTAATGGAAGAAATACTATTTTGCAAGGCACTACCCAAAAATACTACAGGTCAGTGCTTGCATGACACGTTCCTTGAAGCTACGCAAGATATGAATATCGATTGGGCACAAAAATGCATTGCTATTTGTAGTGACGGAGCAAAAGCCATGACTGGTGCGAAGAGTGGATTTATTGCTAGACTGAAAGAATAGATGCCAAACGCTTGTTGGATGCATTGCTTTCTCCATCGCCAAGCTCTTGCAGCCAAAACTTTGCCACAAGAATACAGTCAAGTTCTAAATATTATTATTATCATTGTAAATTCTATTAAAGGAAAAGCGTTGCAGACTCGATTGTTTCTAATCATTTGTGAAGATATGGGGGCACTACACCGCAATTTGCTTTACCAAACAGAAGTTAGGTGGTTATTAAAAGGCAAAGTACTGACCAGAGTTATGGAACTTCGCGCTGAACTATTAGTATATTTACAACAAGCCAAGTCACATTACTCTGAATTCATTTCTGACCCGGAATTCCTTTTGAAATTGGCTTTGCTTTCTGACTTATTTGAGCATTTAAATAACTTGAATAAAAGTCTTCAAGGGCGGGATGAAAATGTCATTACAGCAAAAGACAAACTCCATGGATTAATAAAAAAAATTGAATTGTGGTCATCTATAAATCAAAACAACTTTCATTCATTTTCGTCGACACAGTCTTTCATTGAAGAGGTCGGAAGCGAGATAAACATCAACTCATATATATCTGGTATGAAAATGGTGATAGATAATTTGAAAAAAGAATTGTGTCATTACTTCTCAGTGCAAGAGATATCGGATAACACTGGGCAAAGATGGATCTTAAATCCGTTTTTAAATGCAGCTATAAATGAGGCAAATTTATCAACTAAGCTTAAAGAGAATCTGCTGGAATTATCTGCCGATGGGATGTTACACCTGGAATTCAAGTCTGAAAATTTGGATACCTTTTGGTTAAAAAGATAAACAGAATACCCGGAATTAACAACCGAGGCTTTGAAGTATTTGATTCCATTTTCTACCTCGTACTTGTGCGAGTTGGCATTTTCATTAATGGCCCAAATAAAAAGTAAACTAAGAAATCGCTTAAATTTGGAAAACGATTTAATACTTAAAGTTGCAAAAACGGATCCATGATGGGAGAAATTGATTGAACAAACTCAAGCGCAACCTTCACATTAAAATGAACGAGTACTCGAAGATTTTATTTTTTGTTAATGTGTTTGTATAAATAACATAACGAGTATCTTTTTGTTAACTTTTTTTTAATATATCTACCTTTTTAATATTTATTGATTTTTTTACTGAGTTCTCTCGACATCTCGCGACCTCCCTACAGAGGCTTCGCGACCCCCCAGGGGGTCGCGACCCACAGGTTGAAAAACACTGACCTAAATGATCTAAGACAGTATTTTTTTAATTTCAAAAATACCTATTTCCTAACATTCATAATTAGCTTTTACAGTTATTGGGGATATCGCAATGTCCTATTTGTTAAACGAACACATCTTCCAAGTGGATCTTGAATTTCGTATAAATGCCATAAATTTTGACTAATTTTAATACGTATACATTTTTCGTTAAATGAGAAATGGTTTTCGATGCACACTTAAGTTTTCTAATTTCGCATACAGATAATCCCGACAAATGACTTAATAGCAAATACGGCTGTTTGCTTGGTATTAAATAATTAAAATATGAAGGAGAATGTATATGATAAAATTGGTATAAATATTTTAATAATATAGGAAATAATACTTTAAAAAGAATTTCGTTAGGTAATCTACAATTGGACATTCCAGATACAAATAATATTTGTTAAAGTTAACAGTTGATCTGATTCATATATCAATTTAGTTTGATCTATCATTTCTTGTATGTTTCGTACTGATAGTATCGATGGCTGTATTTTATTTATATCAGCAAAAACAATTGCATTTTAGACTGCTAGTAATGACGACAATAACACGAAATTGATATTTTCAGCTGGGCATTAATATTACGTATCATATCATTATTCTTCCCATATTGTGAGGTTTGATTGCAGGTCTCTCTCAGCAAGTGCAGTTATCAAGAAATCGTCTGCGAATGCTTACTCCGAAAAGTAGACTGGTTCTAGTCGTCTGTAGCCTATGTGTGCTATACGGGTCCCGGTTTGTACCATTTTGACGACGTCATCCAATACCAGTATGAATAGTGTTGGGCCCAATACATTACGTATCACTTGATGTAATTCCTTGTTAATGAGTTTATTGCTTCCTCCAATTTTCCTTGATTTTTGTTTATCTGTTCGATATCTATGTCCTCGAACATACTTGATCTCAAAGATCATCTTGATTTTCATATATTGTTTTAAAAGTGCTATTTGTTGTTTTCCTATATTTATCATCGATTAGGTATTCCAAAAGGTTAATTGCCAATTAAATTTAGGAGTGGTTTTTGTTTTCGTGTCTTTAGTGGGAATATGTTTCCAAATTTCTGCTTTGTTTGTAATATATTATATAAATGTTGTTCTATTAGTGCTATCTTATTTCAATCTTCTAAAACTCGATGTATGTAGTATTCCAGGAATGCACGTGAATTTTGATCGTATATATATACAAGCTGTCCCGTATCGTTATTTCAAGTAACAAAAACGCAAAACTTGTATATCCATTTTTATTTGTTTCAAAGTTACAGATCTATGAATCTGATTGTCAGATCTTGAAAAGATGTAGTACATACAGTAATTTCTTGGAGATCTACAAAAAGGGTACCGGAAATTGATTTATGATAAAGAAGGTTCTTACTTATTTCGTAAGTGCTGAAGTGCATGAATATCATACATTAAACAAATGTTCAAATGCCTGTTAACGTTGCATCTTTTGATAAAGGATTACATTACGTTTCAGTTCATACAACAGCTTATTAGTGAGTGGACACGTTTTCTTTATTCTAAATGCCTTACCGATTTTCTTCTCAAGAGTATGCGGACATGCATTTTGTGAATGGCTACTGTAACGGCAATGCACATCAAGCAGTTATTGAATACCGACATCGGTTTCCCGATAGGCGCATTCCTCATTACAGAACATTTCTGGAAGTACACAGACAATTTCGGAAATGTGAACTGCATGATTATCTTTTCGAGGAGTAAATTTGCCAGCAGACTTAGTGGAAGAAGCAGTAGCTATTGTTACAATGGATCCAACAATCAGTGTACGTCGAATCGCTAGACAACTAGAAGTAATACGAACAATTTGGCGAATTTTAAAACGTAAGGGCTTATATCTATATCACTATCGCAGGGGACACGGTTTGCTTGAAGCAGACTACTATGCTCGTCTAGTTTATTCTACCTGGATATTAAGACAGTCACGTCTTCATTTTAAATTTTTGTAGAACAGTCCTCTGGACAGATGAATCTAGGTTCACGAGAAGTGGTGTTACAAATCTGAGAGACCTGCAGAGGTGGTCATCAGAAAATCCCAAAGCTATACGCCCATCTAAATTTCAACATGAATTTTCTATTAACGTTTGGGCGGCTCTAATCGATGACTTATTGATTGGTCCTGTCGTTCTTCCTGGGAAATTAAAAGCGGACAATTACCTTCAATTTCTTATTGAAGAACTGCCAGGTCTTTTAGAGGTTGTCCCACTGAATGTTCGACGCGAGATGTGGTTTCATATGGATGGGGTACCACCACATTTCGGAATTGCTGTCCGAAATTGTGTTAACGTCAATTATCCAAGATGAATTGGTCGAGGTGGTCCTGTTGCATGGCCACCCAGATCACCCGATCTTAATCCCCTTGACTTTTATTTATGGGGGTACATGAAAAATCTAGTCTACGCGCATGTTTCGAACACAAGAGAAATGTTGTTGCATCGTATTCACCTGGCTGTCGATCAAATCCGACAAAACAAGTATGAAATTCGGATAAGTACTTCTTCTGTTGGCTTACGGGCACAAGCCTGCATTCAACAAGGAGGTGGACGAATATATTATTAATTGAACTTTTTTAAGTAAAATCAGTTTTTATTGACTTTAGGATTATATTTTTTTTCATGATCTGACAATCACATTCATAGATCTGTAACTTTGAAACAAATAAAAATGGATATACAAGTTTTGCGTTTTTGTTACTTGAAATGAAGTCTACTTTATACTCATAACGATACATAACGATACAGAGCACCTTATATATATAAATCAAATTATGATAGCTTTGTAAATTACGGACTTCTCCTAACTTAGAAGGCAATACATCATTTTTAATTACTTTCGTTTGTAGTTGGTCGGTTGATATTGTCATAATTGCCACCATAATCATCACAGTATTTTCATCCTGTCACAGGGGTTTACATTTAGATTTTCTAAATTCTCTAATTCTTCTGGTTTTGGGATGTCAGCAAAATTCTTTATAAACTTATAGCAGTCCATGAAAAGGTTTTATTTATTTTTGTGTTTTTGGTAACAGAAATATTGAAATACTTGCTATTTTTTTCTGGTTAAGCTTAAAATCATTTTGTGTAATAATATTGTTTCTTTACGTAAAAACTGGCATTTGGCAGTTTGTAATTTGAGATTTACATTTCTTAATTTTATCAAATAGGTATTTTAGATGTTCGCCTAATGATAATGGAAATACTATGTTATCGTCCAGGAAAAGCAAATAGAAATTATTATTTAAAATACCTTTCGTATTGGTATCGATTCCGACTTCATTTCGATCTGACGATAACCTGAAACGAGATCTAATGAAGAAAAATATTGGCACCTTCTCAATTTATCCAAAATATCTTTTGTATTTCGTAATGTGTATCGTAATATAATTTTGTATTTTTACCTAACCTTCACCCTTATTTGCTATAGTAATTCATGCAAGTATTAATCATCAACGTTGTAATTGTTTTTCGATTATCACATCACATTCTGTATAATTTACCGGCACTGTATATTGTGTTTTGTATTTCCGAGGATTTTAAATAATTTAAGTGTTTTAAATGAATAGAAGTCGTATAGTTTTGTCTAAATAAGACTTCTAACAAATCGGAGACTGTGGCTTATAAGTGAATAAAATAAAATTAAAAAACCCTTACCACAATAGAACTATTCTATTGAGGTAAGGGTTTTTTAATTTAATTTTTATTTAAATAAGACTTCTTTTTTTAAATCAATATTTAATTCCATTGATCTTAAATCATTTAGTCCTAAAATACCATAGTCATAGAATTTATGAAGCTTCAGCATTGCCATTTTGAAGAAGGCTGTAGATTTTAATTCCGAAAACCATGGTATCATTGCATGTTCAAGTATTAATATTTTGACTTTTGCGTCCCTACGAAATTCTTTTAAGTTTTAAGTTTGTAAACATAAAGTGTTTTTACAAACTTAAACTTACTTGTTTTCTAATTTTATTTACTTTAAAACAAACGTTCCAATACGACTAACTACATTTCTTAATTAATGTTACAAGTCTAATTTCTACCTCTTCGTCGAAATATCGGTATTCTAGATAATATGTCGTATAATGTGCATGTTACGCTACTAGTTTTTATTTGATCATACTTTATTGTTATAAAATATTGCGCGTATTTTTCCTACTGTATTAAATTAATTTTCACTTTTATATTTACATTATAACAGACCAAAAGACCTTTTTCCCGATTAATCATCTAATTATTTGGCACTACTTGCGCAACAACCAAGACTTTCTGATTTGCAATGGAAATTATCTTCATAAAATCTCAATATTATCATATTGCCGTTCTGAAGCAAATTGCTGTCGTTTGCATCCGTGATCATCATGTAAGAATGTAATCAACGAGGCGAGGCCGGAAATACCAATTGAAGGGTTGATATTTACTTGCGTAACATCAAATAATATCTAATATTAAGTAGTTAAGCAATAATAAATTATTAATTTATTTTGTCGTGAAGGCACCCGAGCGAGCAGAAAGTTGGGAAGGTATTAGAGATGCTACACAAGAACTGCCACAATGTGTCCAAGTATTATTTTTCCCTGGCGAAGGCCAAGAAGATTGCTTGTACCTTAATATATATACACCTGAAGTAAGTTGCATATGTATATCATATTTAAACTATTAAGCCCGTATGACACGACCGATTTTAATGTAAATAATAATGTACAATTGCGGCATTAAAAAACGCATACAACTCTTTAGGCTACATTGCGCAATATAATAATAATGTAAATCGGTCCATGTCAGTTTTGACTTTTTTAAATCGTCAAACGAAAATTCATATAAATTAGCATAACCTATATTTCTAATAAAAGTGTAATTAAAGTAATTATTTGTTTTCTTTTTTTTTTTGATAACACTTAACTGCGGAATGTCAATATGACTTTTATATCGCGATTAAATTGCAATTTGAAATAAGGTTGGCTTTTGAAAAAAAGCCACAATTATACAGAAAAATTTCAAGTGTACGCGTTTTTGAATGCCGCAGTTGTACCTACTCTAAAATGAATAGACATAGATGATTTGTAGCAAAGATCACATATAATGCAAATTTACTTGGAAAATCGAACAATTTCTATATTATCGGCGTATGTAGTGCGCATTATATGCGGTCTTTGCTACAAATCATCTACGTCCAATGTACATCAGAATGTACTATCGCGGCAATTAAATTTTCCACGGTTCACTTTTCCCATATTGATATTGTTTTTTCCTCCTGGTTTGAATCAAGTTCGGTATGCATCGACCGAAGTATGAGTTGAAATAATGCAATAGTTTTTGAATAACACTAATTTATTTACAAATTTAGTCTTGGAGTTCCGTTAACTTAGTACAAATGCACTATCTGGTCTTAATACTAAAAACCGAGAAAACTGGCTAATAAATAATATTTGCTCCTATTTAGATCATTGAGATCTTAGTAGGAACTGTTAGTGAGATCACTGAGACCTAAGCTAGAACTGTAGTTAACTCGAAGAGATCGTACTTGGAACTGTAGTGAGCTCTAAGAGATCTTGTTTGGAACTGTTATTTCATTTACTTATTTTTCGGCAAGAAAGTTTTGTCCCCGCCAGTTACAAGAGAGGGAGAAAACAACGAAATTGATTATACAGAAATTTCTATACACTATTTTTACCTTTCTTCCAAGAAAGGTATATGATGTAGTTTCCAACGTCATAAATGTATTAAAATAAACAATATACGCCGGAAACCCTTAATTATAGAAAAATAAAATAACTCTTAAAATAATAAATATACAATACACAGGAAGTGCGTTAGAGATAACATAATATTTCGCAGAATCACATCGAACAAAACTATTTAACCTATTATAATAATATAACACTTTATCTAGCACAGGAAATATATCAATAAAACTTATTCTATTATACATTACATTTACAACTACTAAATGGATGGGTTAACAAGAAGGTTGTGTCTGTAATAAAATAAATAGTGTTTATGACCGTAGAAAACAAGACAATGAATAAAGAAATGTGACACTTGACCAGATCTTAGGTAATTGACAACATTAAATATATCCGAACTCCAAGAACCTTTTCTATATACACTTACAATATTTACAATTTAAAACTAGGATTGAATACGTTAACATAAATATACACTCGTCGTCGGGAAATATGATCCCTGTGTCATCAATAAACTTTGTATGATTCAAATCAGTACTTCGGCGTCATATTTAATACTGTAAATTGCAAAATGAATATGGAACTATAACATCGCTTCCGGGCCAAATATATTTGACAGTCGGTCGAATTTGTAGGTTATATGAACATATATAATCGAATTACATCTTAAGTTATCTTACTTTAAAATTACTATAAATTGAACAAAGCGGCGTAAACAGCAAATCAAATTAAGCTATACACCACATGAAAAATAAAATGAACTATCAAGAATTTACAACATTTATGTCAACATAACTATAAGATAATGTAATTCTTTAACCATTTTAATGAATGGCAAAACCAAACAGCTTCAAGTTAGTTGTAAAAGCATTATTACTGGAATTGAAATCATACAGTAGACCAGAGTATCTACTTTGTATAACTGTAATTACATATTCACTGTTATGACAGTTTTATAAACACTATCTTATAAAAAATGTATATTTGTTTAAAAAAAAATAAACAATTTAGTTACATCAAATATATTTCAATACAATTTTAAATTTTTAAGCGACAGTTCTACAATACACTAACCCAATTATATCATCGAATAACCCTAGATATCTCTAGTTAAACGTTCTACAGTGCCTAATTTTAAATAAAATTTGAAATATATTGCAGTATAACTTAACACTGCCATAATAGATAAGTTGAGTTTTGCATAAAGGTCGGTATAAATATTTGAAATCGCAGTATGCATTATAAACAAAACATATTCATACAAACTTATTTGCTGTGAAATGTTTTTTTTTGGTTGGAAATTATTTGTTGACTGCTAGGAAATTAGAACTTGTACGATTGCAGAAAGAAATTTTGAAAAAGGAACATGAAATGGAGCAAGAAAAAAAAAGTTTAGTAATTGAACTTTCAAAAATTAAATTAGAGCAAACAACAAATTTTACTTGCAATAAGTTATAGATTTATTATAAGAAACATATAATATATACAAACAATTATTATTATATTATTGCTTTGGAGAGTTCCACATTAACTCTCATACCATATATGTAATAAGATTGGAAATCTTTTTAAGACACCAAAAAATCTTTCAATCCAGTTTCTGGTTCTAATATGGGATTCATCGTACAATTGTTCAGCTCCACTTTGAGGATCTGCTAAAGAGGTTAATAAATATTTTGTAATATTGTAACCACTATCACAAAGTATAACTTAGTTATTGAAATGTTCATTTCCTTAGCTTTTTTTTATTGCCAATCCATTCAAAATTGTTTGGTCATGTGTAGATCCTGGCCATCTAGCTACGATGTCACAAATTCTTAATTGAGAATCTCCTATTACCTGAATATTCCATGAAAAATATCCTTTTCTGTTTCAGTACAGCTCAGCATTATTACCACCAGGAGATTGTTTTCTCGTGTGAGTGCAATCAATTCTACTTAGTACATTAGGAAATCTAACTACTTGATAAAATCTGTTTAGTTTCTTGTAATTCTTCTACCTTTCTAGACATATTTAGATAAAAATTGTGGCCATAGTCTGGCAATTGCATGTGTAACATTTTGTATGATTATTTGTATTAATATCATTGCATTCGTTGCATAAAATCTAAGTTACTAAAAGTAATTTTAGATAAACAATTAATCAGCTGTATACTAATACTTGATACTTTTACTGCCAACACAAGAAAATTTGATATATTTGGCGTGAACTAAAAACAACGTGTAGAACGTACGTTGGCATAAATCTTGGGTTATAATATAGAATAAATTAAAACATGAGATAACTAACAGTTTTTTATCTGCGGTCATATAGGAAGTATTGTTAATCACTATCTTCACTGCTGCTTGAATCATCAATGTTAATTATAAAGCAATGTAAATGTATTTCTCTATCATACCATTTTTTTATAATACTTTCCGTGTGTATAACACAATTTTTCCAAATTTCTTCCGTACACTGCTGTAGTGATCCCTTCCACATAGCTATAACTTTATCATCTCCATGTCCATCCCTGAAAATATGTTTATTATAATATTGTTTTGCATAGTCCCAATTAATTTCAATAGCATTAAATTCGCAATGATAAGGAGACAATCTTCAATATTTCATGTCCTTGACTTTGTAGCAATTCATCCACTTGATACAGTTTTTCTTTATGCAAATTTTTAGCCGAGGGTAGTAGGTCCGTTTTAAATAGAGTTCGCAAGGTATTTTATGTTTCGACAAGTATGTAATAATATCATTTTTACATCAAGCCAATGATAGATGTTTCTTACTAGATGTTTACTACTAGTGAATGGTAGAGTGCATTGTCCATCACTATTTGAGCCGGTTCTTCCAAATTTGGTATTAAATATTCTTCGATCCATTTCTTAAACATTTCTCCATTCATTTCACCATGATAATCTTCTATTTGTGATTTGCTTGAAAACAATAAAGAAGCATTTGACACAAAACCTAATTTTGAACCATAATGTAATACAAGATATCGCTTGCCCTCGCAACCCTCAGGTTTACGCACACTTTGCAGATTATCTTGCCAGGTATCATCAAGCAATACCACTTCTCTCTGAACATTCTGTATGTAATTCCTAAGAAATGTCAATCTTATCTCTGCAATGTTGGATCGTTCCACCAATGCTCTATGATTATTATCCTTTTTATATTTAAATTCAGTATTGTGAAGTACACGATTTAAACTGCTGCTACACAATAAAATGTGATTTTCTGCAATTTCTACATTTAACGGTTGTATTGTAACAATATTTTTCTAAAATTAAGAATATTAATATAAAAATAGAACTCTGTAAATACATAGAGTATAATGTATTTCTGATACTCATTTAAGAACACTCTGCCAAATCATCAGTTTTCAGCTTTTTACGAGGCCGTTTCTTTCCCGGACTAGATATAACAGGATTGTTTAATGACTGAGCTTTGATGCGTTTTACTGCAACTAATCCCAAGCACAATGCATCTGCCACTCACTAAACAAAAGGTTTATTAAAATCTAAATATATTATGTGCACATGTAATAGGTATTAACACCACCATGGTTTTTCTCTCATTCAAAATATTGCAACAAATTTAAAACAAGTTGTCGCGATTGTGAAAAAATAAATTTCAAAAAATATGTATTTATAAAAAGAAAATAAATAACAATTCGATCAAATATCAACGAATGTATGTTGTCAAATGTCAACGAGTAACGACAGAACTACTTAGCGGAAATGTGTGTATTTATCACGGAGTAGGTAATAATCCCGTCTTTGTCTTACTCAAATAAATTGCTTGAGCCGTATGTCCTTGCTAGAAAACACATACTTTCGTTCAAGCTATCCTTGTCATACAAGTAGGTACTGTTTGTTATTTGGATGTGGATGTGGTAACCAAAATATTAAAAACAGTGATTTTTCTAATTGTTTTTCTATTTACAATAAAGCAATTTTTTCAAGTTTATATTAGGTTTCTTTACTTTAGTGATACGCCAAAAATATTCTGTCAGAATATTATGAATGTTAAAATTGACACAAAAAGTCAGGTTTGCAATAGGTAAATATTCAGAAAGCAAAGTAACCTGATAACAGATCGTGCGAAATTTAACGGCTGCGAAAGTATATTAAATAGATCGTATCATACAGGCTGTAACTAATATGAGAATTAGAATGTATAATATTGAAATTTAATGACAAAATTAAATAATGGTACAAAATTCAAAGGTAAATTTACAAAAGGGTGAACACGAACAGCTATTAACGCTGCATGAGAACCTAAATGCATTAATTAATTACTTACAGGAGCAATTTCCTTAAGTATCGATTACTATATTCCTTAGGTGATTAACCAAATTATAGAAAAACAGTTCTGAACTATAAACTATAACTGGGTATGTACAAATGTACTACCTACGTACGTACCTATATACGTGTAGTTCAATATGTTATATGCATAGATGTGATCTTATATTTTCTTTATTTTGACAGACAAATTAACTCAGTTGCATTAAACAAGTTTTAATATAAGACATATAGATCTTCTATATAACAGATTTCTTTTTGTGAATGTGTCTGAAGATATCCTTTCTCCAGCAAGGGGGTACTGATGAATCTGTAGAACGATGAAATGCGTAACTGCGTCTCTGGGGATGGATATGTTCGGACACTTCACAAAAAAATATTACTCGTAATATTGAACTTTTGATCTTCTATATGTTTAGTGAACATTTATTGTGACTGTTCTTGAGCTTTGATTAGGGCCGTAAGAAAGTAAATAGAAATGTACAGGCACCTGGGGGTTATATCTTCTATAAATTACGTTCGATTAGGAGCATGTTGGTTTATCCTAGTTGTTGCGACAGGATAGGTAGGAATAGTTGGACGGGTTTGGTTGGTCCCTACAGGGTTGCCAACACCAAAAGAGTCACTTTCTACTAAAAGTTCCACTTATATCTACTAGAATTCTAATAAAATAGATTGAAGGTTGAGAGTGGGAGTACTTGAAATAAAAATGAAATTGTTTGTAAACGTCTAACGAAAAACAATACTGTAAAGTTTGTCTTTTCGGGTTCTTAAATAAAACTGACGATAACTTTAGACACACACTATATTAATAACAAAACGAATAACAATTTAAAACTAATTACTAAGAATAAGCACATTTATGTATTTATATTTATGTTCACTCGCCGATGCTCTGGTACCGAATTGAATTATTCGGTACCAGAGCATCGGCGCCTTCTTCGACGGCTTATATATTGCGGTGAATACTCTTCTCGAGCGTTCTGCATGGATCGAGAAAACGCCAGAGATATGACGCACGACGCATCTTTGAATGAGTTATCACAATATATAAATGACAGGCGCGGCTCGTAATGACGTACTATAGGGACCCGTACAATGATGTGAGTGCCTCGTGTATTTTCGGTGTTTACTAAGAAAACGCTACAGTTAGTACACGCGAATACGCGAACCAGTCGTATAATTGTACGTGCCCTAACAGTACGTCATCACGAGCCGCAGCTGACAAATGTTGAATAATAATAAACAATACATAAAACATACATTTCTCTTAATACTGTCATAAATTGTAATTCTTACGTCTCTAAATAGGTAGCTTGGTATATGGTATGTAACTAATTCAAAATATTTTCATTCGTAAGTTTTCATAGTTTTTATCCAGTCTCAATAGAAAACCAAGACAGACATCATTTTTAAGGGATCTTCACCCTCGTTTATTAAATTATATAATTGTTTATACGATTTTAGCCTATGTGTTGAATGGGAAAACAAATTAGAAAAAACCTCTTTAATCAAAATTTCTAGATTTCTCGACAAATGGTCTTTAGCAGCTGGGGAAACAGCTAATTGCAAAGAATTAATTAAAACTAAATCTGGTATTTCAGATTTCAATTTTGCATACACACCATTGTTCACGCCAACCGTCACTGTCTGTTCCTATCCCTTTTAAATTCTGAATATTTAATTTATTTTTCGAATACGAATTTTAATAACGCAACAATATCGTCGGCATCGGATGTATCTAACTCTACTATATCTAAAAATTAATTCCCAATTTTTTTTTAATAGGACTATAATATAGAATTGTACACCCCAAATATTTATCGATTGTTATATCAGTGGATTCATCTATTAAAATAGTGTAAGGAGATTTCCTACATCTTTCCGCAATTCTTTTATAAAATAAGGTGCTAAGACATTTTTTATCATATTCCCGCATTTTGTTCTATACATTTGAAGATATTCAGTGCCCTAACACATTTGAATGTGTTTTTGCATAAATCAGTTAAATGATCAGTAATATTGATCGATGTAAGTGTATCATCTAGGATGATGGATTCCTTGACGAATGGGATTTTCGTTTGCGATGTCCCCAAGAAAGTAGATGCATTGCTCTTGTGTTTTCTTTTTGTACTCTATGACTTCTCAAGTCAGCATAATAGCTAATCACAATTTTTCCGAAACATTTTCATTTTGCTCCGTTCCAGTTGTGCCTCTACTGACTTTAACCAGTCCTTGAACATCCTGATGTGGCTAAGAGATCCCAAACCGTCCTGAACTTCTGAGTGTACTGAAGTTTAGACATTTTATTCTTTAGTAAAAACAAAAGTTATTTGAATACATCTATCTCAACTTCTAATATTTTAAAATTTTCACTCAAGAGTATAGTGAAAAAAAAATGAAAATTATACTATTTAATAATTAAAACTGTTAATTACAGAAATATCACAATAAAAATCACAATTTTCACTTATTTAAAAGAAGCAAGTTTGCAGCAACCTAACAAGCAGAGAATGACGTTAGATTTCCATAAACTATTTTTTCATGTCATTCCTCTCATTGTAAAACATACTAATTCTTTTATTTTATTAAATCTCGCTTTTGAAAATCCCTGTAGTTTGGCTAATTATGTACTGTACTTCCAGTTTATTTTGCTTTGAGTTTCACTACTCACCGCTAGATGGAAACATGACAAAATAGTGGTATTATTGTCTTGATTTTTTTAAAACAGATTTAAAAAATACCTATGTTTAAAAAATATACCAGAAATCGACCAAAAAAAATTATTCATCTACCAGAGTTTCTACTACTTACTAGATAAAAAATTACGTCGCTAGATTAAGATCTCATTCTACCGGATTTAGTAGAAATTCCACAAAGTTAGAAACACTGGTCCTTCCAGGTCGATGTGTGCAGGTGTAAAAAGCCCGAGTTACATTACACTTTTTTCGTCTAGAAACTTGGACACGTTTTCAAACTAGATGTACTTGTCGAAACTTTGATAGTGTAATTCAGAAGAAATACATCAAAGTTTCTAAACTACAAAACTAGATCTAATCCCACTTTTCATCCAACTTTCATACTACACTTGCGCATTAAACACCACTTCGTTTGCACCAACTGTTTATTTTAAATAAAAATCATATAATAATTGCAGGTTACGTAGTGTTTGTTTTTTCTGAAAATGAATAGAAATTGTGTAAGAATGTCCATTAACAAAATATGGGGCACCGATATAACGGTTTTCGAGTTAATTTTTTCAAATATATAATAATAAACAAACAGAAAATTTTATTTTATGTTGGTAACGCACTCAAGGTTTGCCGCCCTCTATTCAATAGAGAACAAATTAAAACTTGTATGAAATCTTGTAGAAGAACTTGTTCAAGTTTCTAGTACGAAAAAAAGTGAAATGTAACTCACGCTTAAAATCTACAGGTTCGGAAAGTTAAAGTTGACGTTGGAAATGGGTCAGGTTAAGCTGCGTGGGAGCAGTTTAAAAGTATACCTTGAATAAAAATACACGCCCATTCCTCTTTTATCTTTTCCTAAGCTAATTGGGCTTCATATTTTGTTGTAGGTATGTAGATTTTGCCTTATATAAAATATAAATAGACATTTTGTGGGTTCGAATTAACATTAATAAATATAATTAAGATTCGAGATTGCAGATGAGGTCATTCACCTCATCCGCAATCTCGTTCTTTGTTCCTTTCTATTTTCTACCAATAGATGAACTGTTGATTGTTTCTAATTTTGATTGATTTACAATCGAATTTATATGAGATTTAAAAGAATATTTTGATTTTATACGATTCTATTTTATCATTTTAAAGATATTTAGTTTATACAGGTGTCCGGGAAAAATGTAGAAAATCTCTCGGATCTTCTTTCATTCGCTTTGGTAAAGGTCCAGCTTTCACCCCCATATATACCACATGGGATTGCCATTGTTTTATAGAATTTTAACAGCGTGTCCTTCCTCACTTTATTTTTTAGTGTTCTGGCTATGGTGCCATTTATTCTGTTGAATTTTGTTAGTTTCGTGTGTATATCCGTGTCATCGTATAAATACGATATAGTGGATCCAAGGAAGTTAAATGTTTTTACTTGTTCTATTGGCTTATTATTAATTATTATTTTTGATCGCACTGTTTCGTTTCCGCTAAAGGCCATAACTTTAGTTTTTCTGTTGATATCATTATTTTGTATTTCTCGGTTATTCTATTTAAGTCGTAGACAGCACTTTGAAGTGTGTCCACGTCACTGGCTATTAGAGCTTGATCGTCGGCGAAGAGTATGGTCATTAGGTATTTTTGTCTGTTTAGGTCATGTGTAGTGCTTAGTATTTGTCAGCCATTCCCGTAGCACGTCATCAATATATATATATTAAAAAGTATAGGTGACAGGCAGCAACCCTGTCGTAGTCCTAAGTTGACGGTTGCCACTTCCGTTTCGCTATCGGTTATGGTAATCTTTGAGTCTTTGTACATACTCTTAATAACTTTAATCAAATGTAAAGGTATTCCTCGTCTTTCCAGTATGTCCCATATTTTTTCTCTTACTACTCTGTCAAAAGCTTTTTTGTAGTCTATAAACAACATATGTGTTTGTTTGTTATGTTCTCGATGTTTCTCTATTATTTGCTTAATTGTAAAAGTATTGTCGGTGCAAGATCTTCCTCTTCTGAAACCCGTCTGTTCCTCCATAAGTATATTTTCCGCTATTTTATTTAATCTGGCTGTCACTACTTTTGAATATATTTTATAAGCGGTGTTTAGCAGGGATATGCCTCTATAGTTTTCGCAGATGGATCTGTCTCCTTTTTTAAATATTGGTGTTATCTTCGCGATCTTCCAACTGTCAGGTATTGTTTTTGTTCTCCAGCATTTATTTAGTAGTTGTAAGAATCTTGATTTCACATCTATGTGGGCAAATTTGAGAAGTTCCGGGTTTATATTACCTTGTCCTGGGGCTTTTCGGTTTTTTGTTTTTTGTAGTGCTTCTTCTAGTTCTCCCATTTCTATCTGGTCTACACTTCTATCCGAATTCCCAGCCAATACATCGATCACACTATCAATTTTAGGAATCAATGATTTAATATTAAGATGAGCAAAAGTAAGGCCCGCTCTCAACCATCCATGACCAAACATACAGGCATACTACATCTATATAATTCTTCTTCTTCTTCTTACTTCACGTATTAGGCTTTGAGCCTGTTACGACCTTTATTTTTGGTCTGCCAATCTTTTCCGTGGGCGTCCCGTCGCTCTTCTTCCTTTCGCCTTATATTTCCATATTCTTTTGGGTATCCTATCATCTTCCATCCTTTCTACGTGTTCTCTCCATTTACGTCTGTATTCTCTTATCATCTCGTTCACATCTTCAACTCCAAGTTCTTGTCTTATTTCTGTGTTCCTCTTCCTATCCATTCTTGTGTAGCCTGCTGCTCTTCTTAGGAACCTCATCTCCGATGTTTGGATTGCAGATAGAACGTGAAAAAAATAAGATAACAAGTTCCTATAATTTTTTTTCTTACAGGCCCTTCCTACGGAGATATG
The DNA here is from genome assembly GCA_935421215.2 of Melolontha melolontha. NCBI lineage: Eukaryota > Metazoa > Arthropoda > Insecta > Coleoptera > Scarabaeidae > Melolontha > Melolontha melolontha. Next base: position 9,457,830 of record OW285240.1, on the reverse strand, counting down.
CGTGCCTGAAGTACGCCACTGGAAATCGTTTCTTTTTGAATTTTTTTTAAAAAGTACTTAATATAATTTAATAAAAATTTAATGTGATGGAAACTAGTAAGGACCTTCTAAAATAGTGTCCTTGAAACATATTTAGCCCTCTTAGTTTACAAAGGGCGGGCTAATCATTACGACTGAATGCCTAAATTTTTAACACCCTGTATTATAAAGACTTGAAAAAAATAATACTGGATAACTTGAACCTTAGATTAAAATAAAGGTCTCTTGTTTATTATCGATAAAATGAACCGTTTACGAGAAAAAGTTCGATCTGTGTTCGTAAAAGATGTGCGTTTTAGTTTTTATCAGCACAAGAAAAACCTATTGCTATTGCAAACATTACTATGGTACGAAATAAATATGATATCCGGCATTTTAGAACTTGTCATCTTTCACATCGCTGACACACTGATCCCTTTATTCAATTATTAATTTACTAAGTTTTTGATTTCGTGGTGAATTTAACGGTGAATTTATTCGAAGTATGGAATACACGTTTATTGAATATGCAGATATGCATCTGATGTACGGTTTTGCTTCTTGCAATGCTTTAAAAGCCAGAAGATTATATCACGAAAGATTTCCTAATCGTGCTCTACCAAATCAGAAGACATTTCAACAAGTTGGCCGACGTCTAAGGGAGAATGGTAGACGATTCCAGTTAATAATGTAATATATTATTGATTTTCTTCATAATTTTAGGAAAGTTTGGAAAAAATAGTAATGATGCTGATGTGAGAAGAACCGTACGTACGCCACGATTAGAGTAATATATTTTAAATGCTGTAGATGACAATTCATCAACGAGCACTCGACAATTATCAGCCCAGTTTAATACTTCGAAAACAATAATACATGAAGTTATTTGTGAACAGTCGTTATATCCATATCATTTGCAAAAAGTACATGAACTGATGAAGATTATGGGTATTGCATCAGCAACGAAATAATGTAAACTTCATGAGCATTATTCTTTTCACGGATGAAGAAAGGTTTACCAAAGATTGTATCACCAATTTTCACAACTCACATGTATGGGCTGATGAAAATCCCCATGCCACTATTGTTTCGCATCATCAACATCAGTTCCAATCAATTAATATTTGGACAGGAATAATTGACAATTTTTTGATTGGACCATTCGTATTGCCAGAACGATTGAATAGACAACTTTATTTGGAGTTCCTTCAGAACGCTTTTCGAGATTTAATAGAGCACTTACCATTTAAAATCCGTCGAAACATGTACTTTATGCACGATCACGTACCACCTCATTTCAGCGTTCGTGTGCGGGAGCACCTGAATAACGTCTATCCAAACCGTTGGATAGGTAAAGGATGACCTATTGCCTGACCTCCTCGATCACCGTATCTAACGCCGATTTCAAGCGGCGTGCTTCAGAGACGCATACCTTCGTAGGAAGGGCCTGTAGGAAAGGAAATTATGCGAACTTGTTATCTTATTTTTTCATGTTCTATCTGCATCCGAGAGATTTCCCACATTTTCCCTGACACACTGCATAAAGGTCTCCTTATTTAATTATCTCAAATTAAATTTTATACAGACTGCTCCCAAACTTTCTTAATAATAAATTTTTGTAATCTGTCTTCCAGCTAATTTTTCATTACCGTATAGATCTTACTTTAAATAAAATAAATGTTTTTAGTTACCTTCCGATAATGTCGTTTTAAAACCCGTTATGGTGTTTATATATGGTGGTGCATTTATGTCGGGTGATGCAAGTGAAGCTGCGAATGGACCACAATTTTTATTAACAAAGGATGTAGTAGTAGTCGTCCCAAATCATCGTTTAGGAATATTTGGCAAGTTATTTAATTGTTGATATTGAAGTAATCTAAAAAAGTAACATAATATTGGTTTTGCGTTTTATATCATGTCTGTATCTCAACATCGTATTTTCATTTGTTGACAAGTTCTGTTAAGGATTTGTATACGCTGTATTTCTACTATCACTGCTTTTTTTGTTTTTTTTTAAGAAAGTTTTATTAAAATAATTAAAACCAGAGAAATGTCTTTCTTTTAGGTTTCTTAACATTAGATGATCCAAATTTAGGAATAACTGGCAATGCTGCATTAAAAGACCAAGTACTTGCACTCCAATGGGTGAAGGAGAATATCGAATACTTCGGAGGTGATCCAAATAATGTACTGCTATTTGGCGGTAGTGCTGGAGCTATGTCTGTTCATTTACATTTGTTGTCTTCAATGTCAAGAGGTAATATTGGAAATGTGGCGAAATATGATATAAATTAATTGTTAATTAATGATAGGTTTATTCCACAAGGCAATTTCTCAAGGCGGTATTGGTATAAGTCCTATGGTTATAAAAGATTTCCGAAACAGTGCTCTTCTTATGGCCGCACAGTTGGGAATTCAAACTGAAAATTGGAGAGAAATGTTAACTGAAATGCAGGAAGTATCAACTGAAGATATTGTGTCCGCCGAACTGGTAATTAAATGAGCAATTCTCTCCCGAGCGCGTAACAAATGTTTGATTTTTCTCTAGGGATTATATGGTGATTCTCTTCCTCTTGCCTCGTCGTACAGTGTCCCTGTAGTAGAAATACCGTCCAATACTCAAACATTCTTAGAAAGGGAACCAATGGATATCATTCGTTCTGGAGATTTTAGTCAAATACCTTTTATGCACGGTTTCACTGATGCTGAAGGTGTATTGATTTTCTTGGTAGTTGCCGATGATGGTGTATCTCCTTTGGTACCAGATCCCGCCGAATTTATCCCTATAGATTTGAAGATAGAGCCCGGATCAGAAGCAGAACGGGATATAGCAAAAAGACTTAATGACTTTTATTATGACGGAAAAGGGTCGTCAAGAGACAACATCACCGGTGACATTAATTTGTTTACAGATTTCGCATTTGCTTTTCCACATTACAGAGCAAGTGTAGAACAACAGAAAATAGCAACAGCGCCAATTTATTTGTATCGTTTTACAGCGGTGCCCGAAGCAAATAAATATTTAGATTTCTAGTTTGAGGGTTTGTTGCTTTTAGCCTAAATGTATTTGAGAATATTTGCCACGACTTATTTTTTATCATTTACGTAATCTTTAAAATGTTAAAACTGTGTTTTTTTAAATTGAAAGTAAATAGATCAATCGAAGTGCAATGATACTTCTAACAAGCTACTGACCTAATGAAAATGACCGACACTTAGTTCGTCAATTCGCAATAAAAGTTAGTATTTCAGTCACAACAACAACACCCTTTTAATTAATTCTCATAAATGTTGTTCTAATACTTAAAACTATTTGTGAAATCCATACTCTAAATTTAGCAACATATGTGTATAATAGCTTGATCTAAATCCGGAGTATAACTACATTCTTTGTAAATTTAGCAAAAACACACTACTTTACAAAAAAAAGTATTTAGATTCTATCTATTGCTATATGCCCTTACGAGCAATAGTTCCGCGCCTGCGTACTCACCGTCATACCTACTTACCCACTTACCCTAATAACATCATTGCCCCGGAGATCTTCGGCCAAGAGACCAACTCAGTTTAGAGGCGAGCGCAGGGGAGGTTCTTATAAATAGACGCCACCATGTTTAAACTCTTTAGCCGTTACAGTGAACATAGACACTGCCGACGGTAACTTGACTAAACCATAAGTATGCATGTGTATCGTTGTTATCATAATAATAAAACACAAACAATAACAATAGAGAATTTATTAACAACAAAATAAATCAACAACAAACAGAAAAGAATGTTAAACATCGATGTCAAAATTCCACGTAATATGAGAACAAGACAACAAAATCCGCAAGACTCTTGATAAGCTTTTGCTAGGCTCTTGCTAAGTTCTTGATAAGCTCCTGATAAGGTCCTGCTCTCATGTAAGCAAAGTCGGATGAAACAAAATAAAGTTTAAGGCCATGTGCTCGCTAATTTAATCCTTAATAATCCATCGCATCCAATGATAAAACAACCTTTTCGATCAATATCCACTATTGTTTAATATTAACCATAATATAACTATAATCCGCTAAGCGAATAAAACCATTTACTTAAATTAGTTATTACAATTTAGATCCTAGCTACACATGGACCTGTTGATTTCTTACGTTCACCAAATTCACTTGCACAAGAGGAGTGAATTACCACGTGTTCGCACTTTTATAGAACCAGTCACGAAGTTTGAGCAATAAATCAAATATAGATGGAAACCCCCATCAAGCAAATGGTAAATATGAATATCTTGATTAAACAAAACATTTTGCTACTGTCACAGTTAGATAGAAAGACACAAGACAAAATTAAATATCTTTACTAAAGGAACGATTTCTAGTGAAAGAAACAAGCTATTGGGTCAGACTAATTACTCAAAGATGGCTCTGTTATTCGGTCACAATATATTTGCAATAAAAAACATTAGTCATCCATTTTGTTACGCATAAGATACACGCATATGCCCAATCCACGTGTACGTGTAAATACCGCTGACAGATTCAGTACATATCATAACCTAAGTTATAACTACGAACCAAAACAAACAGAGAATGATATAAAAATAACTGTAAAGCCGTACAATAGTCAAGAATGCGTCTAAGGTATTTACAAAATGATATCCAATTAACCCTCTAATTAAGATGAATTACAGAGTATACCTTATGCAAGATAATTACCTGGAAAAATAGCAATTATAAATAATATACTATGGAATAAAAGCGCAAATTCAAGCTAACTAAAGGAAACTACAATGTTTAAAGTATATACCTGAGTTATAATGATAAACAATTAACTAGCAGTAGTCCGTATAAAAAAATATTACTAAAACAAATGAAAACAATATCGCTGTGGATGACATTTCATTATTACAGATAACAAAACCAAAGGATACGATATATAATAGGTCCTTAATAAATGTGTAGAATATGAATACTAACAGAAACAACTCTGGATGTAGAAAAATGATAACGGACGTTCCATGTAGGTACATAGACATTCGAAAGTAAGTGACAAGCAAAATGATATTTAAAGATAGGTGTAATTTTAAGAAATTAATTAGGAGAATCGGTTTACAATAATTATATGCTATACTGTAAAATTCTTCTTCTTCAGGTGCCATCTCCTCTCAGAAGGTTGGCTATCATCAAGGCTATTCTCATCTTTGATGCTGCGGCTCTGAATAGTTCAATGGAGCTGCATTTATACCACTGTCTCAAATTATTTAACCAGGAAATACGTCTTCTTCCTATATTTCTTCTTCCCTGTATCTTACCCTGAATAATTATCTGTAGCAGAGCATATCTTTCCCCTCTCAACACGTGGCCCAGATATTGTAGTTTTCTTATCTTTATTGTGTTCAATATTTCCTTCTCTTTCCCAATTCTTTTTAGTACTTCACTATTCGAAACCCTATCTATCCATCTTATCTTCAGGATCCTCCTATATGCCCACATTTCAAATGCCTCTAGACGCTTGTTAATGTTTTGCTTTAGCGTCCAGGCTTCCATCCCGTACAGCAGCACCGGGAACACGTAACATTTCAATACCCTGATCTTGAGACGCCGACTAAGGTCATTGCCACACAATACTTTCCTTATCTTGTTGAATATATTCCTGGCTTGGCCGATTCTCGTTCGAATTTCTTCTGTATATTCATTTGTATCGGTAACAGTTGTTCCCAAATATTTGTATTTCTTTACTCTCTCTATTGGCTGTTCTCCAATCCATAAGCCTTCTTGATGTCGGTTAGACTTTGTAATAATCATGAATTTAGTTTTTCTAACATTTAGTGTGAGGCCACTTTCTTCGCCATTTATTACAACCTGGTTCATCCGCATATCTAATGTTATTAATAATTCTTCCGTTAACTTTTATTCCTATTGTTGTTTCTGCTAACGCTTTCTGAATGATGTTCTCAGAGTATAAATTGAACAACAACGGGGACAACACACATCCTTGTCTCACACCGCTCTTTATCCTTATATCTTCCGATACCACTTCACCCAGCCTGACATTCGCTGTCTGGTTATAACACAAATAAGATATTATCCGAATATCCTTGTTGTCTATGTCTTCAGCTTTGAGAAGCCGAATCAAGTCGTCATGGCGAACCCTGTCAAATGCCTTGTTGTAGTCCAAAAAGCAGATGTACAACGGTTGATTAACGTCCATGCATCTCTGAGCCAGCACGTTAAAGCCAAATAGTGCTTCTCTTGTTCCCATTGCATTCCTGAATCCGAATTGTGAGTCACTAAGATCTTGTTCTAATTTTCTGAATATTCTCTGGTGTATGATCTTCAGGAATATCTTGAGGGTGTGGCTCATCAGGCTGATTGTCCGATGGTCATTGCATTCCTTTGCGTTAGGTGTTTTTGGCAGGGCAATAAATGTTGATCTCAAGCATTCTGTGGGAATGATGCCTATGTTATAGATTGTGTTGTATAGATCCACCATTACTCCTATTCGCCCCTCTGTTATGAGTTTAATCGATTCTGTTGGTATTTCATCAGGACCTGGAGCCTTATTATTTTTTGCTAATTTGACTGCATGTTGTACTTCTTCTCTTGTTATGCTTGGACCTGTACGACCACTGCCTTCATCCTCCATAGCTTCACATCGGTGATCCTCGAACAGCTCCTGCACATATTCTTTCCACCTCTCAAGCTTTCGCTTTGTTTCAGCTATTATTTGTCCGTTTTTGTCTAAGAGAATATTATATTTATTTGTGCGCTTTAAACCAGTTAATTCTTTAATCTTTTTATAATTATCTGGATTTTATAATAATCTGGAAAATTACAGTAGTCGAAATCGGCACACTATATTTTTTCGAACCTTGTTAGAATTCACTTAATAATCAAATTCAAACATTTTCATTTTATTATTCTAGGAGCACATCATGGTGCGGATTCTGGTTACATATGGTATTTTGGTACAATACCTGAAGAAGGAAGTTTTGCCGATGTAATCTCAAGAAACTTAGTCGACATGTGGACCAATTTTGCTACTTACGGAAATCCTACACCAGAAGGTTTTGACTATATATGGGAACCCGTTCAGGAAAACCAGGTTAATTATCTACATATTGGCAATGAGGGCTTCATACCAGAAGTAGATGTGAGAAAAGATAATATGCAATTGTGGTCTGACATATACGAAGATTATTATCAAAATTAATAGTTCAAGGGCGAACTAATTATTATTTTTAATCATTAATTATATCATGTATTATTAACGATATAGTTATTATACGATGTACTCATAATAAATCTATCAAACATGCGCTTAGTCTTATCTGTTGGTTTTATTAATAAAATAAATCCTTAGGCGTTTCGCTCGGTCGAAAGTATATCTTACTAAGCGTTGCATATTCATTTGCGGCTATTATAAAAACAGTGTAAAAGACGCCCTGCATCGAAGCACTGGGCGTCGCCGCGCGGCTGATGCCAGCGCAAAGAACAACGGCATCTGTGAGAGCCATCACTAATACGACAACAGAAACAGAGTAACAACGACGAGAAAAGGGCGATAACAGCTAGGACGACGTGGTGTCATGGGAAGAGGATCAAGGCGAAGGCGTCGTGGTGCTAGGTATCACGGTGTTAGGCGTCCTAACGCGGAGCGTCGTGCGGCGCGTCAAAACAAAATATTCGTATTATTACCGTTAAATATTGAATGTATTGAACTAATTTTAGGTGTTGTTAGCTTCGTATTATTTCTTTGCAAGTATGAGTGGTCAGGCAAAAATAATAGGAGCTATGTTAAAATAGAGGTAAATACATAATATAAACATTAAATTTCATTTATTAGTTTATGTAGACGATTCAATTGTTTAGGTACAAAATCAATATTTTCTTATATAACCGCAATTTTATAATACTGTTGCAAAACGGTGAGGAGTAGATAGCCAACTCGATTCGACAATGGCCCATAGTTCTTGCTAGGCGTGAAAAAGTTGTCAATCATGAGTTCGGCGAAAAATTGCTGTGCTCCCCTACTAGTATGCTTAGGGTCATTGCCTTACATATACACTCATTCCCTCTTCTGACATAAAGTGATGTAGCACAGACTATACAAGTGTCCCGTATCGTTATGTTCAAAGTTTAGGAGTGTAAAGTAAGTAACAAAAACGCAAAACTTGTACATATATTCATTTTTAATTGTTTCAAAGTTACAGATCTATGAATGTGATTGTCAGATCATGAAAGAAAATGTAATCCTAAAGTCAATATAAACTGATTCTATTTAAAAGAGTTCAATTAATAATATTTTCGAAATATTCACCTCCTTGTTGCATGCAGGCTTGTGCCTGTAAGCCAACAGAAGAAGTACTTATCCGAATTTCATACTTGTTTTGTCGGATTTGCTCGGCAGCCAGGTGAATACGATCCAACAACTCATCTCTTGTGTTCGAAACTTGCGCGTAGACTAAATTTTTCATGTACTCCCATAAATAAAAGTCAAGGGGATTAAGATCGGGTGATCTGGGTGGCCATGCAATAGGACCACCTCGATCAATCCATCTTGGATAATTGACGTTAACCCAATTTCGGACAGCAATTTAGAAATGTGGTGGTGCCCTATCCATGTGAAACCACATGTCTCGTCGAACATTCAGTGGGACATCCTCTAAAAGACCTGGCAGTTCGTCAATAAGAAATTGAAGGTAATTGTCCGCATTTAACCTCCCAGGAAGAAAGACAGGACCAATCAACATGTCATCGATTAGGGCCGCCCAAACGTTAATAGAAAATTCATGTTGAAATTTAGATGGGCATATCGCTTTGAGATTTTCTGATGATCACCTGTGCAGGTTTCTCAGATTTGTAACACCACTTCTCGTAAACGTAGATTCATCTGTCCAGAGGACTGTTCTGCAGAAATTAAAATGAAGCCGTAACTGTCTTAATATCCAGGTAGAATAAACTAGACGAGCATAGTGGTCTACCTCTATCCCAGCGATAGTGATATGGATATAAGCCCTCATGTTTTAAAATTCGCCCAAACTGTCGTTCGTGGCACACCGATTCGATGTACACTGAGAGTTGGATCCCATGTAATAATAGCTACTGCTTTTTCCTCTAAGTCTACTTGCAAATTTACTCCTGGGTCGAAAGGATAATCACGCAGTCCGCATCCCCGAAATTGTGTGTGTACTTCCAGAAACGTTCTGTAATGAGGAATGCGCCTATCGGGAAACTGATGTCGGTTTTCAATAAATGCTTGACGTGCACTGCCGTTACAGTAGTCATACACAAAATGCATGTACGCATACTCTTGAGAAGAAAATCGGTAAGGCATTTAGAATAAAGAAAACGTGTCCACTCACTAATAAGCTGTTGTATGAACTGAAACGTAATGTAATCTTTTATCAAAAGATGCAACGTTAACAGTCATCTGACATTTGTTTATTGTATGATATTCATGCACTTCAGCACTTACGAAATAAGTAAGAACCTTCTTTATCATAAATCAATTTCCAGTACTCTTTTTTGTAGATCTCCAAGAAATTACTGTATGCGCAACGACACGTATTTATTTATTTTAGGATAACATTTTATTGTGCGACGTTAACAATCACAGGCCTAATATTGAATCGTATAACTTTTTTAAAGTAAAATCAGTTTGTATTGACTTTAAGATTACATTTTTTTTTTCATGATCTGACAACCACATTTATAGATCTGTAACTTTGAAACAAATAAAAATGGATATACAAGTTTTGCGTTTTTGTTACCTACTTGAAATGAAGTCTACTTTACACTCCTAAAATTTGAACATAACGATACGGGACACTTGTATAGACCGGTAACAAATATTCAAAATTTATCCAGATAATTCATCTTTCTTTAGCAACTGGAAATAGATATGCTCTTTCATTTTCTTCATATTTTAGAAAAGTGGGGTGCGATGGCGCTGCTAAGTCATACAGAATGCATGCGTACGGCAGGCGCAGTAGGTATTTCCTGTTGTTTATTTATATATTTTTTTGCTTTGAGCGTTTTTTTAAATTTTATGTGTTTGTAGTTAATTTTTAGCTCTCATACTGGGTGTTTCTAAATGAATATCGGGGTTTTAACGATTTGTAGTATTTATTACGTAAAACTTAAAATCATAATTAATACATGAAATGAAAGAGCAGTTATACGTACAAGCTTACAAGTGTTCAATGTGAACACCTTTCGCCACACGGCACACATCAAGTCGATGGCCCAGTTCTTCCCAAACGTTGTTTAGTGTTTGTGGTGTAATTGTTGCAACAGCTGCCTCAACCCAGTTTCTTAGATCGGGTAGGTCAGCTGGTAGTGGTGGCACATACACACGATCCTTTATGAACGGGGGTTCATAGAGGATCGTGGGGACCTGTGGGGACAGGTAGAAATCACATGGCGTGAGATAGGGTGAGCGTGGTGGCCATGCGAAACAAGCTCTGTCATTCGGCCCTTTGCGGCCAATCCAGTGTTCGGGTACAGTGATGTTCAACCAATGGCGAACATCGTTATGCCAGTGAGGCGGTGCACCATCTTGCTGCCAAATGAAGTTATCTAGTTCGTCTTCAACAACTAGGGAAATAGCCATAGCTGTAGAGCATCAAGATAGGAAGTACCAGTTACAGTTGCTTCTCCAAAAAAAGGCCCATAAACTTTCGGCCGAGATATGGCGCGAAAAGCATTCAATTTAGGGGAGATTCGCTGCAATTGTACCATCTCGTGAGAATTTTCTGTGGCCCAGATGTGCACATTATGAGTGTTCACATGTCCACTGCTGTGAAATGTCGATTCGTCACTGAAAACAACACGACCCAGAAAATCGTCGTGCAACAACATTTCATGAGCAAAGTTGGCACGCAAACCATGGTCTGTAGGTTTTAGAGCCTGTAATAACCGCAAAAAATAAGGACGTAGTTGTAAGCGTTTCTGTATAACTTTCCAAACAGTCGTCACCGGAATTGCTAATTCACGACTAGCTTTCCGAACTGATTTCGTCGGACTATGCGTGAAAGACTCTCTCACTCGCTGAACACTCTCTTCAGAAACCCTTGGTCGCCCAGTACTCCTTTCCTTTGCAAAGGCAGCCGGTATTTTCAAAGTGATGATACCATCTACGGATATTATTATCACTTCAGGGATCACATCTGAACTTAATCCGGAACGCACGTTGCAAAGTAACTACAGATTCGGTCTTTGCAAACTGCAGAACACAAAAAGCTTCCTGTTCACTAGTCACCATTTTTCTACTAGCGCTTTCTAGCGCATGCGCGTACGAGCAAACAGAACGTTTGAGTTGCTCTTTCACTCCATGTATTATTTATGATTTTAAGTTTTACGTAATAAATACTACAAAGCGTTAAAACCCCGACATTCATTTAGAAACACGCTGTATTTTGTTACATTAATTTTATATTTACGAGTGGGTAAAATTTCAATGGATGATAAAATTTAAACATTTATGTTTGTCAAATGAAAACTAAAAATTGTTTAGTTGACATTTTCTTGCATTTCAGATCACGAAAATAGCAAGAGGCAATGAGAATGACCTTTACAGAAGATTCGCTTAAGAATTATAAAATTTGTAGTCGACATTTTACTCCAGTCATATCAAAATGAAACGTTTATTTTGAAAAAGGATGCTGTTCCTGCATTATTTCGTGCAGATGCTAGCAGACCAAGTAACTCATTTAGATAGTATATTGTCTCGGCCTTCTACATATATTGTGAGATATTATGTTTTGTTTCTACAAATTAAATTTATATATCAAAATGCATTATAAAGGCAATTTTTTTTTATTTTAATAATACTATTTAAGTACTTTTTTGTGAATCCAACTTTAATATGCAACACAAAATTACGTACTTACAAGTTGCTGAACTAATGACTATAGTTATTACATTTTACTATATACATATTATACATTTTCTTATACATAGGTATATTATACTTGTTGCCATATGTCTCCCAGTTTCTGTGTAATGTGTTGCATAAATCATACCTACACTGGGAATATCCAAAAAAGAGACCGTTTCAAATACCGCACCAATGCGCTGCTTACGCCATCTTCTTACACTTTCATTCATGCATGACAAAGACAGAAGATTTCTTTGGACAAATATTTTTCAAGTAGTTGCCGGTTTGAATAGTCTCTGGTTGTAAAGCCGCCATCTTTCATTGTCTGCAATGCGTGTTATGGTGTTATGGCTCGAAGGCTGTATTTATCGGTCCTTTAATATACGCTCAACAAGATGTTTTTTTACACAGACTCATAATGAGGTCTCCATTTTTAGCATTGCGGCCTATAGACTTATTGGTACTTAACCTGCCTTAATTCACAGTGCCCACTTCGAAATTGTACAAGTTTCTAGCAGAGGATGTTCTGTATAATTATGATTCTACTTTATAGTGCTGAAATAATGGATGTCTCATGTGTTCTAGTGTCTCAGTCACGCAGTATATGTTTTGATGTTTCTGGTTCCTGATTACACAGTCCACACCTAAGATCCTCTTGATGCAGCTCAATCTTATGTATGTAAGTGTTTCTTTACTAATACGTGATATCTACAATAATTGGTAGCTATTTTCTGCTTTCTCAGGAGCAGTAGTTGTTTAGTTTTTCCGGCATAGACCATCTAAAGATCCTTTGAACTGTTTTTGTCTAGGTACACTTGGTATCTTCATCGGAGCCAGTCTGTTATGAGATTCAGGCCAAATTTCTAGTTATTATTCGAGCCGCCTCTTATCCGAAAAAATCTTATTTTAGCTCCTAATCTAGTGAGATGTTACGCCAACGTTCATTTGGCCAATTCTGATGGCGCTAGTGAACTTCAAACGTAATATCTAGTATTGTGATTGTATATATTTGGGTTTTTAAGAATTTTTTTGTTTTACGAAAATATAAAACAGCAATTCCAAAATATACTCGCTAGACAAAGGTACCTACAAGATGTGGTGGAATGTGTATTTCCAATACAACGAATTATGAGTTTCTGTGCTACAAAAACATCACGGACATATAGAGAAGATTCTGAAGAAAAGATGCCGGACGACACTCTTGAATGTACATGTCCGTGGTAAAATGTTAGAAGCAGTGGCCGAAAAAAATCGGAAATATGGCCTAGGCAATGTACTATAGAATTCAAAGAAAAAAGTGGTACAGTCATATTTTAATCAGTTTAAATTAGGCTGCGTGAATGTAGGTATATTTTAATGTAGGCGTCAAATTTAAATATTCAAATATCGTACTGTCGTGAGCAAAAAAAAACGGAACAGTGTCAAAATCGTTATGTCAATTTCCTTTATTTTTTAGTGTTGTAATTTTATCATTTGATTAACTTTCAAACTCTACGTCAAATTATATATCATAGTAGATAATTCAAAATTGAAAATGCCTCATTTTTTGAAAACTGATAAAAAAGCTAGACTTGTTACTAGTTTGAAAAATGGGAAATCATTAAGAAGTGTATCGGTTCAATTTAATATTGGTAAAAGTTCAGCCGCAAGAATATATAAAAAAATGGAGGGAAGAGGATAATTTAAATCGGAAAATAATTTCCGCACGTAACAAAATTTCGAATACGCAGGAAGACGAAACATTAGTTACTGAGATTAGGCACAACGCTTTCAAAACATTAAAGGAAGCTATAAGAACAACACACTTTCCTGTCTCATCTTGTAACACAATGGTTACAAGAGAATGAAATTTATACTTGAGATATCCAGCCCTACCGTCCTTATCTAAATCCCATTGAAAATGTATGGGGATTAATGAGATAGAGCTTCTACCCAGGAAGAATTTTGGGAGATTGTTCATAATGCTTGGCATCAAATTTCTATAAATTTTGTACAAAATATTGTCGCTTCAATGTCTACAAGATTAGATGCAGTTTATTAACTGTGTTATTATAACGGTGGAATGACGAAATACTAATTATTTTATGTAATAATTCTTTATTTAATAAATAATCTTTCTCTCTATCGTTTTTAGTAATTTTTATTTACATTTATTTTAAAAATGTTTAATAAATGTCAATAAGACACATTTTTGACAATTCCTGACTTACTATTATGAGTAAATATAGCCACTTAAGTAGTCACAATTTAAACCCACGCAGAAACAGTGTCCCGTTTTTTTTGCTCACGACAGTATAAGTGTTAAAAATTCCTTTTTTTATTTTGCGTTCGAAATGAACTCAACACACCCAAAATAAAAAATTAAATAAAATATCAAGTAATGTTAACGAAAATTAATAAATAATATATAATATACTTCGCGGATAGCAAGATTTAAATTTAACAATGACAAGTATCAATGTGCCCAACTGCATGCTTTATATAAAAATAAAACTCTGAACTTTCAAATTAAATAGTTCCAATTTATTAATGTAAAACATGCAAAATAGAAAAAATAGTATAAGAAACTCGTTTCGCACTCGCTCTTTCATCATTCATCACTCACTGATCTCGTGCGGCAAAATGGTGCCTTATGAAACTTGTGTTTTTAATATACTACGATCTTAAGTACGTTAGCAACGTCACAATAATGTTTAAAAATTGACTTTACATATAAGTTCACTATTGTAGCACTTTTTTACCAGATTGTAATTATAGTAATCTTTATCCTGAGTTAAACAAAGCCTGTAATCTTTATTTCATATCACCGGCTTTTTATAGAAATCAGTATTCAGGTTCCATTTACGGAAATCTGTATTGAACGCTTTATTACAGAAACCTATATTCCGTGTTATCGGCCATTAATTATTATAGAAATCTTTAATATAACTTATCGACACTCCATCACAGTAATTTGGATTTTAAATTAAGTTACAAGCTCTTAATTATAGTAACCTTTCTCCTGAATTAGGTAACGCCTGTAATCTTTATTCTGACGGGCTCTGAACAAAAAATCGTATATCTTTACTTAATACATTTGCGTGTATGATAACCTATAAAATTGTATCAAGTAAATGTATCAATCTATATCAGACATGACTTCATATTTTCAAGGACTACTTTGACTTCGAATGTTTCTTAACACCCGTTATCTGATATGCAAGGTTAGTAACCTTGCTATGTATGCAAGCGAAAGGTCGCCTTTTTCGGCATAGTCTCTTTCGTCCGTCAGATGTCACTTATTAAATAGTGCCACCTTATAGGACGAAATTTGCTATATCTTATACGCGATTTCAGCGTAAATGTGCATCATCATCATACTCACTGCGATCTCTGTTACAGCAGCATTGTATTTGAGAGCACTGAAGACGACATTCGTCAAGCGAAGGCGGAAGAAATGGCCGGACAAACGAGAACAATAACCAACCTGATGATAAAACCCGAATACGTGGACAAATGTTCACCCAAGATACTTGAAGATTTTAAAAATCTAATCGACCAACTCATCGAAGAAGAAGATATCCAGAAACTATTACAAAAATCAAGGGATATATTAATGGTTAACCCAGAAGAACCGAAGATTCAAATTGAGTTAATAAGCAACCCCACAGAAAAGCAAGAAAAAGAAAAGCCTCCCGTAAAATCGAAGAAGAGCCAACCGGAACCGAAAATCGAAAACGACGCATTCAGACACCCGAAAAGAACAACAATAAGACAGAAAACCGACCACACAACGCCACCAATTGAAACAAAAAATTCCTACGACGCCCTCGAAACTAAAACCGAGGAAAAAATGGAAGAAGATGCAACCGAATTCACCCCACAATCGTTAACATCAAACAACACACCCAGGGTAAGTGACAAAACAAACACCACACAAAACACAAACACCGAAACACGCAAAACACACAAAATCGCACTAATCATAATAACAGACAAAGACAAATGGGCATATATACGACAAATACTTAAAACACATAACATTAACACAGTACAAAACAAACTTGTGAAACCTGGCATTCACATCGAACCGAAAACTGACGAAGACTACCGCACACTTAAACACATACTCAACACAGAACACATTCAATTTTACACGTTTCAATTACGAAGCGAAAAAACACTAAAGGTAGTTATGCGAGGCATTCCCACCTTTATCACTGACACATACATTACAAACGACTTGACTGACCAAGGCTACCCGACATTAAAAATCAAACGAATGAACGGTAAACACGGCATACCTGCACCACTTGTTTTAATCGAACTGACGAGACACTATAAATCAATTTATAACATACACACATGCTGCGGACTCACAATTAAAATCGAACCATTAAACAGACGGACAGACATAATGCAATGCCACAAATGTCAGACTTTCGGACACCAACAAAGACACTGTAACGAACACTATAAATGTATGAAATGCGGAGACGAACACTCAACACACCTATGTACATAACCCAAAACAACGCCACTAAAGTATGCAAACTGCGGTGGTCCTCACCTATCTACTTTCCTTAACTGTCCCAACAACCCAAATAACCCTGTAAACAAAACCACACCCAAACCCAATTACATACCAGCACCACCCCCAACAACTAACCCCTGGACACAAAAACAAAATAACACAACACCTAACACAACTGACGAATTAGCACTTGCCTTAGGCAATATGCTAATAACATGACACTCTACAAACGCAACAACACAATAGATACAATACTTTGTAACGCAAACACAGAAGATAATTACTCTTCACAACAACAAACACACACATGACTGAAACGCAAAAGACCGATGACCAGTGACTTAAACGCAAAAAAGCGACAAACACACAGACTAAACACACGCAACAAAGGACCGCACAAAAAACACACAAAAACACACGCTTATTTATTAATCAGACACAAACACGTCACAACCCTGGGAAATACAAAACAATGGAGTGGAAATGGAGGCAACTCCGACCACAAAGCAAAATTAAATGGACTCATAAAGCGTAAATATATACAGATACAAATCTGTTCTTAAAAAGATTTGTATCATTTGTATTACATTGCTTCACTACCTTGACTGATGACGCCTATAGATGGCAGAAACACGTGTCTTAAGCAGAAGTAAATGCTGAAAATACGAGGTGTATTGTCCATGTATACAAGTGTATAGTTACAGATATGTATATTGCATGTCTGTTTCATTTGTAACAAATGCGTAATACGTGCATAACGTATTGATACACTTAAACCTTTTTGTATATTTACCGCCATCTGGCTCGTGTTAATGGACTACACCTATACGTATTTTTTTGCTTATGTACCAACATAGCTGGTCAAGCGAAAGGTCGCCTTTTTCGGTATAGTCTCTTTCGTCCGTCAGATGTCACTTATTAAATAGTGCCACCTTATAGGACGAAATTAACTATATCTTGTAGGCGATTTCAGCGTAAATGTATATACAGATACAAATCTGTTCTTAAAAAGATTTGTATCATTTGTACATTGCTTCACTAGCTTGACTGATGAGGCCTATAGATGGCAGAAACACGTATCTTAAGCAGAAGTAAATGCTGAAAATACGAGGTGTATTGTCCATGTGTACAGTTACAGATATGTATATTGCATGTCTGTTTCATTTGTAATCTGTAAGAACATCACGCAGTTATTGAATGCACAACGCGCACAACTGTTTTTATCGACAATTGCGACGTTTTTTGTTTTAATATTTAGAGTTCAATTTCTGTTTTCATGAGCGTAGATACAAGCGGGGTTGTTATAAATTATTTTATTTATTAGTTTATATTTCGTAAGATAAATAAAGTGCTGTGAGTTAGTATCTTGTTTTCATAGTTTTAACTGTTAATTACATCGTAATTTCTGTGACTGATCCTGTTTAATATCGTTTGATTGAATCTACTTCTCCCAATTATTTCGACGTAAGTGCGCATTGAATTTCGTTCAGTTTCAATAACTTACGCATACATTTTTAGTTTTCATTTATTTAGATCTAGAGCATTGTTTAAGTTACTTTTTCAGATATGATATGGAAGAACATCGAGAACGGCATCGTAAAACAATGACGAGTAGGATTGACGGTCATACTGATTTGTATGTCCATTGCCAGTGATTCCGAAATTTATTGCAAAATATGTTAAATATCGTTAAAAAATTCCTTAAAATCGCACGTACAAAGTCTCTTAGCATTGCAAACACATGCACAGAAATTGGAACTATTGGAATCTGACAATTTAACGAAGAACTCTGTGAAACTTTTCTGGCGACTAATATTCCATTATATAAACCTAACAATCCCACTTTAAAAATATTTCTCCAAAAATATACTGGTCGAAATATTCCTGATTAATCCACCTTACGCAAATATTATGTTTCTAAGTGCTCCACAAAAGCAGTAGAACGCATTAGAAGCCATCTTTCAAATCAGTACCTATGGATAAGTGCCGTTGAAACTGTCGATATTTTAAGACGGTGTGTGGTGGTAAATGTTGTAGCCGGTGTACTACATCCAACCATTCCATATAATGCATATGTAATAGCAACAAAAGTCATAAATACAGTTGATGCGGAAACAGTTGCTAAAACCATTAACGAGAATATTCAAAAAATACTTCATTCGGACGACAGGTACAAAGAAAAAATACTTTTATTTGTAAGTGACAGTGCTGCATATATATTAAAAACAGGCAGACTATTAAAGGAAACATATCCTAATATGCTGCATATTACTTGTGTAGTACATGTTCTCCACAGAATCTGCGAATATATCAGAGACACCTTTCCAGAAGTTGATAGACTTGTATCCGCTTTTAAAAAAGTTTTCAGAAAAGCACCATTGAGAGTAGCTCTTTACAGGGAAGAACTGCCATCTTTGTTTAAATGACGATGCTCGGAGTATTTCTGAGTTCAAGGAACTAACACAAATTCCACATTTAAAAAATCAGTTGTACTTCAGGAACACTTTGAAAATATGTATGACAAAACTAATTGCTGATTTTGAAAATAAAAATCTCAAATTAAAAGATGGATTAACCACATTAGATGTGGCTATTAATAATTTGAAAAATATTCCAAGTGACTTCGCATGTGACCTTCGGCAAAACTTTGACGAAGTTTTTAATGGAAATCCAGATTTAATAACATTGCGGCAATTGTGTATGGGGCCAATTCCTAAAAATATAACTGCTACATACGCTGAAATAAAAAAAATATTTCCAGTACGCACCTATAACCAGTTGCGATGTAAAAAGGACGTTTTCTATTTACAATGATGTATTTCATTCAAAGAGAACAAATTTTACAGAAAAGAACCTTGAGAAAGTATTGCTAGTTAATATTAATACTCCTTTACTCAACTTGAACTACAAAATGAACAAATAAAAATGTATTTCGTATTTTGTAGCCGTGTATATACCCGTTTTTTATTATAAGTATAATTATATAAATAAAATTAAAAACTTTAAAAATAGAAATGTTCAATAGTACGCTTGGGCGATGAGTCATCAACCTCTCGTGTCCGGTCTCTAACAATAAGATATTATTTACAGTAAAACCCATTAAATTATTTGAATAAAGATAATAGAATGCAAGTTACTTAGACATGTGTTAAGCTAAGTATTATTCAGCATTAAACTTTTTGTTAGCGTCGGAAACTAAGCCAATCGCAAAAAAATGTTAAAGGACCAAATTCAAATCACTTTCACGCATATTTAAAATATCAAAATTTAGTAGGTCAGTGAGATCCGCAGATATTTTCAAGTTATATTTAATTTTGAAACTGATAAATTTTTATGCCTTTACCACATTAGTTAATACATTTTGCCGTAATAAAAAAATAATCACACATGGTTTATTATTCTATTTCACTTCTTATCGCATAAATGTATTAATTTTAATGTTTTGCGTAACAAACTTCATATATGTATTTGCATCTTTATGGAATACAATTTATTAAAAGCAAATTTGTCTCATTACATTAATTGTTAATTTAGTAAATGGCATTTTGTACTATTAAATATATTAAATATATAATTAAATGTACAAGCAACTAAACAAATATTTATTTAGATTTACTTAAAAAAATGTTGAAACCACTCGGAATGTGTTATTAATTTAGAGAACGGACATTCTTACCACATGACTATATTCTCCGAATACAATAGCTGGCTTGTTCATTGTTATCGGGTGGCCGAGTAAGTCAAACAAATACTTCATTGAATTACGCCAGGATGTACTTAGCGACGTTATACACAATTCCAATAGCCGATTGCGTTTTATGGAATATATTCTCCGAATACAATAGCTGGGTTGTCCATTGTTATCGCTGCGACCAGATGGCCAAGTAAGTCAAACAAATACTTCATTGAATTACGCCGGGATGTACTGCGCGACGTTATACACAATTCCAATTGCCGATTGCGTTTTATGGAAATTGCATCCGTTCTCTAGTTATTATCCATTGCCAATAACAAAAGTAATTGGGTGAACGGTTATCGTTAACTTTGAACGAAATTGAAATAGTTTCGAAACAAAGTAAGCCTCACGCTCAGAATATAACACTACAACTCATCATAGTCATCATAGTTACAACGACTCCACCAGGGGAGGGCAGTAGATAGGATTTACTGTATCCTTGTGACGTCATAATTTTAGTTGGGGGATACAATCCAAAAGATGACTCTCATTGCAGAAAAATAGAATCCTGTTTCGTGAAATACGAATATTTTCTTCACACTTAAAGGTTATGTTCGACATTGTTTATGTTTGTATAATATTTGTTCTAACGCCTTGTATTAAAATTTATGGTAGTTATAGTGTATGCAGTTAATTGTTATTTTGGTGTAAATCTTGGTTGAGTATTGTGTAAATAGTGTATAATAGTTATTGTCTATAAATTTGTTAATGTTAATATTGTGTAATTATTACTAGTGGAAATAGTAAGTTAATTTTGATAGATAAGATAATTATCGTAGGCAGAAATACATATACTAAATGGGACGTTTTATCAACTTAGTAATGTCAAAATGAAGCTTCGTAATTGTGCAGTAAGTGGTTGTAAGGATAGAAAGTCGTCTAGACATCGCTTCCCTAATCCAAATGTCGATTTAACAAGATATAAGGAGTGGCTGAAGGCTTGTGGAAATGATAAATTAATTTTTGCGAAACCTGAAAAAGGTTATAGTAATTATAGAGTATGTCACATACATTTTAGAACTGAGGACATATCTTCCAATGTGTTCTTAATAAAAACAGCAGTGCCAATATTATCGTTACCCTCATCGAAATGTGGAGAAGGTAAAATTTTTTATTGATTATGAACTGCAAATATAGCATTTATTAATTTGCAGAACAAGACTCATCACCGATTCCTATGGAAGGTATTGTATCTGCACTACCAAGCACTTGCACTAGTATAAAGGAACAAGCATTAACAGGTGAGGAAAATTATTTAGCTAACATGTTAATTTAGTGTATATTTTCCTTTTGTACTTAATTAAAAAGATATTATTGTTTAATACGAACATATACTTATTTGATGTTGAAATATTGTATTTTTATTTACAGAACATACACTGTCCCCAAAATTTTCCGAACGTCTACATCAGCTAAATCATGTTTGCCCTCTACCTCAGGCGATAAGAAAATATTAATAGGTAAACTGAATACTTTTGATAGATAGAGATTCAGAATTAATTATCACTTTTAATTAATAATTATGTAAGTAGGCATTCTTTGGGATCTAATTGTGAAAATGAAGATTCCAGCAATTTATTAAATAATGTGATGGATTTCCTTTCACATAATTCTAATAATGATGAAGTCGAAGTTGTAGAATCAATAGGTTTTCAAATAAATGAAGAAACAAAAGATATTCCATATGTGAATAAAATTGCTATACATATATAAGCGGTTTTATTTCTAAAAAAAATTGGCACATTCTATAAATGCCATGTTTGTAAACAAAATATAATTGCGAAAAACAAAATAATGGAATGGCATGATTTAGTGTCTGAAAAAGATTTTGCAAATAACGTTCCGTATAGATTAAGATATTGCACCCTGAATTTTATTAAGGGATTATGTACATAATACAATATTATATTAAGTGTAATACCACAAATATGCTTTAAAAAATCTTTTTTTGATATTTTGTTTAACATTTTAAGAGATAAAGTAAATTTTAATTTTACGGAATGTCCTCACACAAATGAAGTTATTGAAAGAATTTTAATGCAATTCTTGATATTTACTATAGATAATTGGGTAAATGGAGTCAACAGAGTTCTTCAAGGGAAAGATTTGAAGGTTAAGCGGCCCAAAGATGCTATTTATATTCAAGCCCTAAGTATGTATCAGAAACGCCGCAGATAATGATTTTATTAATATTCTTCTTTGATGCAGTTTTCAAATATTTGGATATAATATAGTAGTAATTCATTTTTTTTAATATATCAATGTATTATGTGTATTATTTAAATGTGTCGAAATGTACAAATATACTTGTGACAATAGCATTTTTTTTTAAATTTTTCAATGTATATTAAATGAATGATAGTAAGCATATGCTGTAAAAACTAATATATATATATATATATATATATATATATATATATATTGATATAATACAGATATAGCTGGTATATTTAAATAGGCATCACGTTGGTTCGACAAATAATAAACTTCTGATACCTGCTCCTACGTTGGTTCATCAAATGATTAACTTAATTCATTTTGAATAGATTAGATGGGCGCCTTATAAATGTGATAAACTATCACCAACTACGCTATCTCTGCATTACTTCGCCAACTAGACTCAGGGTGCATGAAAACTGTATAAATATAGTTAATTTAAATAATATATCTCAAGTTCTTCGCGAGTGATTGGTTGCTGCTTCCTTATTAGTTATGCAAATATACAATAGTCAAAAGAAATAACTCCTACAACTAAATCTACACCAATAAAAGATTCATATAAATATAAAAATAAAATATTTATTGAATGAAAAATAGGAAACTGTAATAAAATCAACAAATATAGTGGATAATGTTAAGTTTATGAACTAAGTATGTGTGACAACAAGGTGTTAAATAGAAAAGGTTATGTGTGTAAGGTTATAATAAACATATGGACTAAATTACAAAGGATATCTTTAATAAATAGGTGGGTACCTTTTAAATTAATAGTACTAAGTAAAATTGGTATTTAATTTAGTAAAAATTTGAGTATAGGATGTTATATGATCAAGGTAAAAAATTCGAGAATCTTTATTTATATGTATTGATTTAATATTTTTAAAATACGAGGGTTGGTTGATGGGAGAGTGACTTTTCAATGAAAAAGTTGTTTAGGGGTAAAAATATATTTCATTTTTCAACATAGTTCCCTTGCAATTCCACACACTTAATCCAGCGGCTTTCCAATTTTTTTAAACCACCAAAAAAGTAATCTTTTGGAAACTCGTCAAAATATGCATTCGTTTCGGCTATCACATCCTCATTTGTGCCGAATCTTTTTCCACCAAGCCATTTTTTCAAATTTGGGAACAAGAAGAAGTCCGACGGAGCCAGATCTGGTGAATATGGTGGATGCGGCAGCAATTCGTAACCCAATTCTTTGAATTTAGCGGATGCAATCGCGGACGAATGAGAGGGTGCGTTATCTTGATGGAACAAAATTTTCTTTTTAAATAAACGAGGTCGTTTTTTCTTTAGTTCCGTATCGAAAAGCGTCAGTAAATTAGCATAATATTGGCCAGTTATTGTGCTTCCCTTCTGTAAGTAATCAATAAAAATTACGCCTTGGCAATCCCAAAAAATGGTAGCCATAACCTTATTGGCTGAAAAAACCGTTTTTGCCTTTTTTGGAGCACGTTCTTCGGGAGAAGTCCATTGTTTTGATTGTATTTTGGCCTCTGGCGTATAGTGATGTATCCAGGTTTCATCTACGGTGACATACCGACGAAAAAATTCTGTTGGATTACGTTTTAACAAAAGTAAACAGTCACTGGAAATTGATGCACGAGTGCGCATTTGCTCTGCAGTTAGCAAACGCGGCACCCACCTTGCGCTTAATTTTTTTAAATGTAAATGTTCGAGTAGAATATTGTGGACCCATTCGGTTGAAATGTTTACAGCATTAGCTATCTCGCGCACTTTCACCCGGCGGTCATTTTTTACAATAGCACGGACCTTAGCTATAATTTCTTCAGTAGTTACGGTTTCTGAAGGCCCAGGACGTTCAGCATTATCCGTGGTCACATGACCAGTTTTAAAGGCAGCAAACCACTTGCAAATCATTCCATGCGAAGGAGCAGATTTACCATAATACTTATGTAACTTTTCTTCAGTGTCTTTAATGTTCTTTCCGCGTAAAAAGTAATGTTTTATTAACACACGAAATTCCTTTTTATCCATTTTTAGATAATATAATAACTTGTTTACTTTAAACGTCTGCCAAATGTAAACTAACTGACAGATCTGCATGAAATTTTGACAGTAGACGTCTAAAAGATAGCTGAAGTTAGCAATACAGTCATTATTGCGACAGTGGTGCCAACTTATGAAAAGTCACTCTCCCATCAATGCTAAAGACGATATATTTTTAACCAGTATTAATAGTAAACCTGTTGTACTGATTTGTAGATTACAAGCTTCAATGTTGATGAGTCTCGACGATGTACAATTGTCCGATCGCTATCCAAAGTTCTGGCGGCGTGTGCGGCGGGTTATAGGTGACGCTCTTGAAATATTTCCTCGGACTTGGTTCGAAACGGCTTGTATCTCCCTGCGGCCTTGTATGACTGCTGGATACGAGGTATTGACTTGTATTGACGAGAATCCGATCAGTAGATGGTCTGTAATTCTTTCTTGGTTGGATATCTCGGGAATTTAGTGTAATTGTAGATGATATTTTAACAGTGACGCTTAATTATGCGTTTATACGTAGAAGTCTGATTATCTGTTTGAATTTCACTAGTTATCTATATCAGTATTTATGCAGGATGTTTTTAATTACTTTTTCGATGAATACACGTTTTAAATTAATGATATTTGAGAATTTCTAGGAGTAGATAAAAAAAAATGCGTCTATTACTTTTATTAATTTTGCAAAAGATGATGCCGATAGCGTCTGTTTTTATCAAAGCCTAGTTATCTTATATGCCAAAAGTCTCGAAGTTTTGCCTTTTTAAACTACTTTCTTAGACAAAAATTAACTATTTTTAATATTTTTTCTAAATTAAAATATTTTTCAACAACTTCTAAAGTAAGTTTTATATAAATCTTCATGCTAATTTTTGTGTACTGCGCACGATAAATATTTACATTGCGGGTTAATTTTCCTTGTCAATTAGTGGGCGTGTTTTACTGGCGTCGATATAAAGTATAGATGTATATGAATTAAATATCGGTGATTACGCGCTAAAATTTGAATTATGAATATGAAATAATAAAGATGAAATAGATGAGAGAAATAGAAATATAATAATTTTAAGACTATAATATTATCGTTATATTAATTCGTATACATTTCGACACTACTAAAACTTGATAACACCGTTTATATAACCTTTTTATATTAATTTTCTAAATTGAGTATTTTATATTTCCCATTTTAGGTGTTGATCAAAGGGTATGTCTTACATCACAACAATATATATATATTAAAATGTTGAGACATAATTCTGATGCAACAAGCAATGACTATTGCTAATTGTTTGCAAATAGAAGTAATTTTATTACAATTATTAAAGATGTGCAAAGAAGAATCATTATGTTTATTTTTGTTTGGAATACAAACTTAATAATTATATATATATGAAATTTAATTTGTTAAAAATTAATCCATTAAATATTAGTGTAAACTAATGCTACTAGTAGGTTAATTCTTAACAAAGAAAATACTAAATATATTTTTATTCAGTATGTAGTCCAAATAAAAAAAATATATGAATGATTATCAGTAAATATTTAAATTTCCCGGGTTTGTAAATGCATGGTTTAGTTGGGGGATACATATCAAGAGATGGCGCAAATAACAGTTCCAATAATTTATTAATAGTGACCTATCTATACATCCTACTTTATCTATGGACTCCACTTTAAAATGCGGAGTATGCGAAGATCAACTACAGATATGATCCTGTGAAGTATGATCTTAAAAATATCAACAACACAGAAATCTGTTGTGTGAAAATAACGGGTGTTCAGAAACATTCGAAGTCAAAGTAGTCCTTGAAAATATGAAGTCATATCTTAGATAGATTGATTTTTGACAGACAACATTTAATAATTATTACAAATCAGATACTTAAGTACAGCAGACCGATTTTCATGTGGTCGGTGGGAGAATTTGTACGTGCGTGAAGTAAGGGTCAGTGTTAGATAGAGACAGTATTCGGAAAAATGAAATGCAAACTCTTTGTGCGAGTCGTGCATTGGGACGTAGTAAGGGATAAAACACTGAATGCCAGAGGTTCCCCTACCTATGAATTTCGTGCGCATCTCCAGGGCGGTACTTCTACCGGCCACATGAAAATCGGTCTGCAGTAAAGATATACGATTTTTTGCTCAGAGCCCACTTTCATGAGTCTTTGAATTTTATTTCGTGGTCGAAGTTGCCTCCATTGTTTCGTATCTCCCAGGGTTGTGACGTGTTTGAGTCTGATTAATAATCGTGCGTTGTTGTGTTTTTTGTGCGGTCCTGTGTTGTGTATGTGCAGTCTGTGTGTCAGTCGTGTTTTTGCGTTTAAGTCATATGTGTGGGTTTACTGGTCATCATCGCTTTTTTGCGTTTCTGTTGTGTGTGTATTTAGTGTTTACTGTTGTAGAGTGTTATTATTGTCTGTGTTTGCGTTACGAAGTATTTTGTCTGTTCTTTTGTTGCGTTTGGCGAGTGTAGTGTTATTAGCATATTGCCTAAGGCAAGTGCTAATTCGTCAACTGTGTTAAGTGTAGTGTTTTTTTTGTTTTTGAGTCCAGGAATTAGTTGTTGGGGGTGGTGCTGGTATGTATTTAGGTTTGGGTGTGGTTTTGTCTGCAGGGTTGTTTGGGTTGTTAGGACAGTTTATGAATGTGGATAGGTGAGGACCACCGAGTTTGCACACTTTGGTGGGGTTGTTTTCGTCTTTGTACATAGATGTGTCGTGTTCGTCTCCGCATTTCATGCATTTGTAGTTTACATTACAGTTTTTTTGGTGATATCCGAAAGTCTGTATAATGTCAGTCCGTTTGTTTAATTGTTCGATTTTAATTGCGAGTCCGCAGCAGTCGTGTATGTTATATATAGATTTGTACTGTCTCGTTAGTTCGATTAATACCAGTGGTGCCGGTATGCCATGTTTGCCGTTCATTCTTTTGATTTTCAATGTCGGGTAGCCTTTGTCAGTCAAGTCGTCTGTTATGTCAGTGTCTGTGATAAAGGTAGGAATGCCTCGCATGACTACCTTTAGTGTCTTTTCACTTCTCAATTGAAAAGTGTAAAATTGTATATAGTCTTTGTCGAGTATGTGTTTAAGTTTTCGGTAGTCTTCGTCAGTTGTCGGTTCCATGTGTATGCCTGGTTTCACGAGTTTATTTTGTACTGTGTTAATGCTGTGTGTTTTAAGTATGTGTCGTATGTGTGCCCATTTGTCTTTTTCAGTTATTACTATTGGTGCGATTTTGTGTGGTTTTCGTGTTTCAGTTTTTGTGTTATGTGTAATGTTTGTATTGTCACTTACCCTGGGAGTGCTGTTGTTTGAAGTTGACGGTTGTGGAGTGAGTTCGTTTGTGTCTTCTTCCATCTTATCCTCGGCGTTAGTTTTTTCGAAGACGCTGTATGAGTTTTTTATTTCCATTGGTGTACTATCGTGTTCGGTTTTTTGTCTTTTCGACGTTTTCTTCGGACTTGTAAAAATGTTTTGGAGTTCGATGGTGAAATTGTGTTCCGGGTTGATGTTGGGCAGGTTTACCGGGCTTGCTTCTTCTTTGGGCGATTCTAATATTTCTATTTTTACCGTCGGCTCGTCGGGATCTACGATGAATATTAGCGGTTGTTTTTGTAAAAGATTTTGAATATCTTCTTCCTCCGTGGTTTGATTTATGATGGTTTCCGCGTCCTGCCGTTGCTGCGGAGTGCATCTTCTTTTAAAGCTGGGTTTAAGAGCTAAGTTCGTAATAGTAGTGGTGATATATCGTCCGGCCATTGCTTCCGGGTTCGCTTGACGATGTATCGTCGTCGGTTCTCTCAAATGCGATGCTGCTGTATCAGAGATCGCAGTGAGAGTGAATGACAGAGCCCACTTGACTTCGAATCTTTCTGAACACCCGTTACAACGTAAATAGACGTGATATTACTCTCGGCGCCATCTATTATTAAGCAGTTCATATCTGTATGCACATTTCCAGAAAATTATATTAGTGTTGCAGAATATTTTTTACAAATAAAAATGTGTCTTAATTTTAAAACACATGTATAGCAAGCGCCAATTAAGTTGGCGCGAGGAGGGATTGCGCAGAAGCTGTTTCTAAAAATGTCTACCCCCACTACTATTTTAACTATTTTAAGTTTCAAATAATTTAATCTAACTTTCCACTACAATATCGTTTCATCACACTGTGACTTCATCAGGTGGATGAATAAAAATTTTATTCATCCACCTGATGAAGTCACAGTGTGATGAAACGATATTGTAGTGGAAAGTTAGATTAAATTATTTGAAACTTAAAATCAGTGCATTTTTTATACTATCATAAGTATTAGAATAAATGCTATCCAGTATTGCGCTAATAAAATCTCTGTAAACATTAATAAACGAAACACACGCCTATAGAAGAGAAATTGGTGTTCTATTTTGGAAAGCTTTTCCATTTTCGCATGTAGTACGATTGTATTCCCTTAGAAAATGTAGTTTCTTTAGGATAAATAGTGCTACTAAAATTAAATACGAAACATAATTGCGTAATTTTCACAAATATTTTATTATACTCGTAGTAACAATTGTTTCACCAACATTGTGGCTTCTTCGGGTAAATCTAATTACAGAACAGAATATATTTTAGAAGAATGAAAAATAAAATTAAAACGTTATTAAATCTAGTTGTATTTTACTACCCATGTGTTTTCTATTACCATCTATTACTAAGTAACTACTTTTTTAATTAATTTCATGCTATAAATACATGTGCGTTTAATTCAAACCCATTCGGATTTTTTAAAGCTGTACTCTGTATATTCCGTATACCGTTTATTTAAATTAAAATTACAATTCAGTAACAAAATATTTATTTTATAAAGATACAAACAAATCAACGAATATTTTTTTAAAGTAGCTTGATAAATGTATTACAGATAAACAGCCAGGTAATTATATGCCACAGGTATATTTACATGTCCGGTCGATCGCACATTTATTTTAAATAAGGGACGCGCCTTTTCTTGCCAGTACTAGCTCTCTCTCACTCGATAGTTTTTCTCTCTAATGTTGGCGTGAATTGAATGCACTGCTTAGATTAGATATGTGCTATTCATATAGGTATACTATATCCATGTTAAAAATGTACATATACATGTATGGAATTGGTACCTGCAGAAGGTTTCAAATATCTGAAACAATTATCCCATCATTGTCAGACGCTAAGTTGAAAGTTGGAATTTTTGTCAGTCCGGATATAAGAAAATTAATGAGGAATGGAAAATTCGGTGAAAAACACAGCCAAATTGAGTTAGACACTGGGAATTTTTAAGGAAGTGGTGAAAAATTTGTTAAGGAACAATCAAAATCCTGATTATAAAGAAATAGTGGCGAATATGATTTGCAAACTTGGGCTGCTCTGTGAGAATTAAACTTCAGTTTCTGAATTCGCACATTGACTATTTTCCGGAAAATTTAGGAGACGTTTGCGAAGAGCAAGGTGAAAGATTTCACCAAGATTTTAAAGATATGGAAAAGATGTATCAGACAGGCGCGGCTCGTGATGACGTACTGTTGGGGCACGTACAATGATGCGAATGCTTCGTATATTCTCGTATACTAACTGTAGCGTTTTCTTAGTTAAACACCGAAAACACACGAGGCACTCGCATCATTGTACGTGCCCCTACAGTACGTCATCACGAGCCGCACCTGGTATTAGGGAAGGTGAGATACAAATATGTTGGCGAACTACTGTTGGTTGCTGAAGCGAGATGGGCCAAACCGAAAATTTAAGAGAAAATCTCAAAATAGAAGCTTCTGAGAAACATGGACAAGGTTTCACAAAGATAAGTGACATGTTTACGCAATAAATAAGTAATCGTTTATCAAACTTCATTAGTTTTTAAGTTCAAGAATTAAGTATATATATATATATATATATATATATATATATATATATATATATATATATATATATATATATATATATATATATATTGATGTAGATCGGGACTACACCTAAGAATGCCTCAGTGAGCAAAAGACGGAATTTTTATGTATAGATGTAAGCTTTAGAATTATAAAAAAATATTGAAACTGAATTCTTCATATGTAATATCAATAAAGTTGATTTCGCGTATTTAATTGTTTTAAATTCATTCATTGATTTATTTTATTCTTTTTATTTGTATCAGTCATTTCATTCCGATATCTTGTATTCCCAAAGATATTTCAACTTAATTGATTAAAAATAAATGACGCCATTTATTTAGGCAAAACTGTACAAATTTAAATAAATAACCGCGGGAATTTTCCCCACTATTAAACTAACATTATATACAATTATCCACATTCATACCTCAAACATGCACTCACCAAAATAAAATAGATAATTTATATTGAGCCTATGTATATTTAAAATGATTAAATTGTCATTTTCATTATAATGAAATGTCGAGATTAAAAGAATACATACAGTTAGACCAATTAGAAATTAGAATGGAAAACAAACGAAAGTTGGCGTCACTAGAAAATTCTCCATTAAAAACACCTAGACGTATTAGAAGTGTCTCTCTGAAAATTAAAAGAAAAAGTATTAAAAAACTAAAAAAACCATACGTCGAATCTAGTCAAAACCTTACCAATACATCCAGTTCTTGTTTAACGCATTCTGCAAGTCCAGAAGGTAACCGGTGTCCAAGAAAACCTGAATTGCATCTCGCCGGGAAGCTATCCGTTCGACCGTACAACAAGCGGGGGACGCTATCTGATCGCCGTTGATTCCTGTAGGCCGCATCTACGGATCCACCTGCCTGATCCAGTACAATTGGTCCACATAAGTATCTTTTTAAAAACATCCTATGAATTTTGAAAATGATAAGTTAATTTAATTTCACCAGCAATATCACCATTAAATTATATTTTTTTTTAAATTAATCATAACCTATGTTACATTTAAGATAAATATTCTAAGTTAAGTATTGAAGAATACAGTTTCCTGATTTTCTATTAAATTTAATCAAAGTATTTCATTGTTACGTTTAGCTTCACGCATGTCACCTTTAATTTGTCGTGTTTTTAATCTAGATTTTATTTCAAATTAAGTTATCACGTGACATGATACATGATTTTTATATAAATTAATTGAATTATTCTATGCACTTACCTGTACTATCTTTGCTTTCACTTCATTAAAAGCTTGTTTATTAGTCCGTATCTCATTCGTTTTATTTTGTAGTTTTGAATAAAAATACCATTAGTTATTGTATTAGCATTTGCAAATTTTGTAAGTGTTCCTTTAGTCACCGAACCTGCTTTAAAAAGGTGTATCTTTATATGCATCACCTAAGAGTCAATAGTGTTCTTCTGTTTAGCCGCACATAAACTTCACATAAACTTTTGCCCACCAGAAATACTTATAAAAAGTTATTCACGAACAGCTGTTTAGGTTATGTACACATCGTTATTTACGATCATATTTTTGATTTATAAACACGTAACGTATGTAACATGCTATACAACCCCATCTATATGTAACATATCAAAGTGCATTTAAATAGATATTTATAATCCAATATTTTTAAAATTTACCTGAGCAGCTACAGTCTATTTAAACATTCAATTGTGTATTTATCATTAGTACCTATACGGCAATTCACTTCAATATATATATATATATATTTTCTAAATGAAGGTGTCTTTTCTGGCATTTTTCTTCCTATGTCTATTCTGAACAATCTTAATGCGATGGAAAAACTGAATACATATTCTGAATATCGAATACATATTCGTGATTAATGCATCAAAATAGTTCAGAATCAGTCATCGAATTCAAAAGAAGACATCATGACTCCAAATTTGCAACTTACCACATTGTTGGTGACACAATTGTTACTACAACTATAATGAATATTTGTGAAAATTACACAATTATGTTTCGTATTTAATTTTACAGTGTATTTTCATCAAGTAAAGTCCACAGCAGCTATTAACAAATAGTGCTAATTGCCGCGACCGTCTTACCGTATTTAGCCAAAATTCTTAATAGTATTGGCGTTATTGGAAACTAAAACTAAAATAATATATATGAAACTTAAAGGGCGCAACTTATATATATTAAACGCGAGAAGAATGCTAGAACAAGAAAATGCTAAAAGAAAAAATCAACGAAATTAACATCAAGGAAGCTAATTGCTTTTAAGCATACCTAACAAAAAACACCAGAATATCAAAGTGCAAATAGGACTCCAGAAATGTCAAAGAATTAAGCAAGAAAACTGAAAAATTACTGCAATACTATACTATTTATAACGAGCCATCGAAAAGATTCATAATTGGAGTAGACTGTGAAATTGGGTTGGTACTTTAACCACTTCCACATAATGACATTTATTATTTGACATTGAAACTATAAGTTTATGTCAAATTTTTCAAAACTCTTATTAAGAAAATTGTTTGTGTTTAGATGTAAATGGACAACATTTTCAACAACTTCTGTAGCTATATGTAAATTTTGATTATGATTTCGATATTAAATAAATTATTTGATTTCTTTTTTGTTGTAGTATCATTTCAATGTCATAACCTTTTTTTTACAATGAAACCAAATGAAACTGTCAATAATCAAGTAATGTGTCATTATGTGGAAGTGATTAAAGTATCATCCCAATTTCACAGTATACTCCAATTGTGAATTTTTTCTATGGCTCGTTGTATAGTTCATAAAGTATAAGTTTTCAGTTCCAGGTCAAATTCGAAGCATATGATTCAAATCAGTACTGCAGAATCAAATGAAGTCAGCATTCAATCGCGGAACCAATCGTCTGTCATCATAAAATATAAACGTCATGTTTTGCAATATTGTCAAAATTTTAGTATGTTATTTGCAATATAACCAAAGAAAGCATATACATAACCTACATGTCAAAATAATAATAATGAGTAAAGTGGGAACATGAATAGTTCAAAAGTAACGGGTGTTCATTTGAAAAGTCAATCTAGTAGCATGTGATTTACTGAGAACATTTTGAAGTAAGTCGTAAATTAAAATTTACTACTTAACCTACGAAGTCGTATATTTTGACAGTTTCATACATACAAATAAATAACAAATGTGATTGACATTATCAAATGTCGAAAATAATAACATAAAATAAAACAATAACTTTGTTATATATACCACTTTATTCACATATAATCGTGACCGCGATTTCGACATACAATGTCATTATCAAGTTTGATAATGACATTGAATGTCGAAACCGCGGTCACGATTATATGTGAATAAAGTGGTATATATAACAAAGTTATTGTTTTATTTTATTTTTCTCCCGAACGAGAATAAAGTGTCATCTTATACATCTGACAATTAACATATATTAGACTACTTTATTCTCTAGGGAATAAAATATTCGATTTTCCCTAGGGAATAAAGTGAATACTGTAGTGAATGACTTTTGGTTCATTTATTTAAGTCAAAATTAATTTAACTGTCAGATTGACGAAGCATTTAAATATATCAATCAATTTTATTTTGTAATCGTAATAGTAACATTAGATGAGTTTACAATATTTATATATGGACAATCATCTGATATCTTAACTTGGCGGTTGCTTACAGTAGTGCTTGTGCAAGTAGAACATTTTCGCAAAATTTACCTATCACATTATTGCATCTGCACCATTCCATAAACCTTTTGTACGTAATTTCATATTGTTGCCTAGATTTTGAGTGCAACAAATCTAATGTCGCTTTATCAGCGGCTTCAATTATTGCACTCGGTATTACTTCATTTTCTTTATTAATACACGAACTCATCTTCTGTACAAATTGTGACAAATTAATTTGACGTAATTTAACGGTTGCGTCCAGTTGTGTCAAAACGTATTCATGAGCTGTCAAATTTGGTCAGTGGTGTTTCATTATATTTTATAACAAAATTGTGTTTGTAGAAAAAATATTGTACGATACACATGTTAAAAATGCTATTTTATTTCACTCGTACTTTTACTCGTGAAATAAAATCGCACTTTTAACACTTATATCGTAAATAACTATTATATCAATCTATATCAGACATGACTTCATATTTTCAAGGACTACTTTGACTTCGAATGTTTCTGAACACCCGTTATAATGGGTGTTCAGAAACATTCGAAGTTAAAGTAGTCCTTGAAAATATGAAGTCATGTCTGATATAGATTGATACATTTACTTAATACAATTTTATAGGTTATCATTAAAGACGGCAGACTATGCGCCCACACTGTCAAATTTAATAATACACGGTTAAATTTTTTAAAAATAAATATAACGAATCCCTATACAAAACGTTAAGAAAAAACATAAATAACTTACCCAACATGTTTACATTGTTGCAAAAAAATGCGGATGTGCAACGGTGAAAAAACTGCACCATAATATATGTTTCTGTACGGAAAGGTTCGTACGTAGCGACGTATATTTATGTTTATATACTGAGAAGAATTGTTCGACGTTGTGAGATGTTATTTTTGCATAGTTAAAGTGCTCTTTGTATCTGTACAATGGATCTTCAGTATTGGTAAAAAGTTGCCCTAATTTTGTAAAATCTACATTTTTATCTAATACACTGTTAAATTTTTGTGTGCGTGTATTATTAATTTTGACAGTGGGGGCACATAGTCTGCCGTCTTTAGACTTATCATACACACAAATGTACTTAAGTAAAGATATACGATTTTTTGTTCAGAGCCCACTTGACTTCGAATGTTTCTGAACACCCGTTATAAATTAAGTATAGCAAACGCCAATTAACTTGGCGCGAGGAGGGGGTGCGCAGAAGCCGTTTTTAAAAACGTCCACCCCCACTACTCAAGAAATTGTCAGAACACATTTGTCATTGCCGTTTGACGGAACATAATGTCTTTGCTAGGGGATCATAAAGTGATACACGCTCAGAGGTTAGAATTATCTGACATTTGATGTAAAGCCAAATACAAATCTCCCCACTAATCTAATCCTGCGTGAACTTACCCCTCCTCGCGCCAACTTAATTGGCGTTTGCTATAGAAATCTAAGTTATCCATCAAATTAATACATTCCCAATCTTCTTAGCTAAGATTTAGTAAATTTAGTGCAAGAAAATGATTTCGGTAGGTATGTCATTCTTAATATTGCAAACATTTTTAACACTAAAGTTCTTTTCAACACCTATGCATTTCACTATTGATATCTGACTTGAAATATTTCTTTTTAAATAAATTTTTGATCGAATATTTGCGTGAGTTTATAATTATAAATAACATTTAAAATAATTTGTTCGAATATTAAAGTAATAATTTCGGCATAGTTTTCTTGGATAGAATATATTTATGTAGAACTAGAAAAGAAACAATAACGTGTGTTCATTTGAAAAGTCAATCTAGGTTACTTTGAAATTTTGATAGAATAAGACGCATATATTTAGTATGTGTTTGTTGTTCCGTAAACGTAAATCCAAATGACATTTGATAAGAAAATTAATACTGGTAGTCGTAACTTTGTGGTAATTCATTTTGAAAATAATAATAGATATTTTCTCCCGACCGAGAATAAAGTGTCATCTTATACATCTGACAATTAACATATATTAGACTACTTTATTCTCTAGGGAATAAAATATTCGATTTTCCCTAGGGAATAAAGTGAATACTGTAGTGAATGACTTTTGGTTCATTTATTTGAGTCAAAATTAATTTAACTGTCAGATTGACGAAGCATTTAAATATATCAATCAATTTTATTTTGTAATCGTAATAGTAACATTAGATGAGTTTACAATATTTATATATGGACAATCATCTGATATCTTAACTTGGCGGTTGCTTACAGTAGTGCTTGTGCAAGGTTCGTTCTCATTTACTTATAAAAAATAAGACACAAACAAACTCGTTTTACCTTAGTAACCAGAAACTATGCACATTTTCATGACAAACCAACTTAATTTAATAACATCAGATCAATCTATCAATCAACTGTCAAACTAATAATGAAATAAATTATTACATTTAAGGTCGAGAGAAAAGTTTTGTATGTAATTCGGGAATAAACGTCTATAATCCCTCAACAGAAAATGCCTTCGCTCCCTTCGGTCGCTCAGTCATTACTTACTGTCTCGGGATTAAAACTGTCGTTTATTCCCTTAATACATAAATATGTAATAATTTATTTCATTATTAGTTTGACAGTTGATTGATAGATTGATCTGATGTCATTCAATTAAGTTGGTTTGTCATGAAAATGTGCATAGTTTCTGGTTACTAAGGTAAAACGAGTTTGTTTGTGTCTTATTTTTTTCCAAAAGAACGCAGTCCGTTTAAGTTATTGTGCAAAAATGAATATTAATGGCAGTGAAGGAGATAATTTTCAAGTGCCTGCAAATATTTCCATAGCTGCACGAGAAATAACGATTAATTTATTACCGGCAAAGTCGAAGAAATTGTATGAAAAGGCATATGAAGATTTCATAAAATGGTGCGATCGTAGAAGTGTCAAGGGGGAGAACATGGAAGATATTTTGCTGGTCTATTTTTCTGAGCTTTTTGGAAAGTAGACGGCTTCTTCTTTGTGGTCTTGCTACTCCAAATTAAGATCAACTCTATTAATCCATCAAAATTTGGACATTAGTAAATTTTCAAGATTAATAACTCGAAAACGATTAAAACGAAAGTCTGCTGATTTTAAACCAAAAAAATCTAAGATCCCCAGTAGAGTCCAAGTATTACAGTTTCTAGAACAAGCGCCCGATGATAGTTATTTGATGACCAAGGTTAGTTTCATTTAATATTTTATCAATATAAAATATTTGAGTAAAATCAATACGTTGCAGTAATTATGGGTATTGGTGGAGCAATGAGATGTCAGGAGCTTCTTTATCTTTCTACAGAAGATATTGAAGAGAAAGAAGATGTTTTAATTGTTAATGTAAAAGATACTAAAACTAAAATCGTTAAATTTTATTGAACTATATAGAAGATATGCATTTCTTCGACCAGTTCATACTAATCACCAACGCTTCTTCATATACTATAAAAATGGAAAATGCACGAGTCAACCAGTGGGGTTCTTTCCCACTGGTTGACTCGTGCATTTTCCATTTTTATAGGAAAAATACCATCGGTAATTGCAGCGTATTTGGAATTGCCTGATCCCGACCTGTATACAGGCCACTGTTTGAGACGCACTTCTGCAAGTCTTTTAGCAAATAGTGGGGCTGATATTCTTACTGTTAAAAGACATGGTGGCTGGAAGTCAAGTAGTTATCATGTTTGCATTCGTTGGGCTACTAATATAAAAGAAACTGTTCACAGGTACTGTCGCGGAGAGCTACATAGAAACGTCCGAGAAGAATAAACTTCATATCGCAAGAAAAATTTTACAAGTAAATGAGAACGAACCTTGCACAAGCACTACTGTAAGCAACCGCCAAGTTAAGATATCAGATGATTGTCCATATATAAATATTGTAAACTCATCTAATGTTACTATTACGATTACAAAATAAAATTGATTGATATATTTAAATGCTTCGTCAATCTGACAGTTAAATTAATTTTGACTTAAATAAATGAACCAAAAGTCATTCACTACAGTATTCACTTTATTCCCTAGGGAAAATCGAATATTTTATTCCCTAGAGAATAAAGTAGTCTAATATATGTTAATTGTCAGATGTATAAGATGACACTTTATTCTCGGTCGGGAGAAAATATCTATTATTATTTTCAAAATGAATTACCACAAAGTTACGACTACCAGTATTAATTTTCTTATCAAATGTCATTTGGATTTACGTTTACGGAACAACAAACACATACTAAATATATGCGTCTTATTCTATCAAAATTTCAAAGTAACCTAGATTGACTTTTCAAATGAACACACGTTATTGTTTCTTTTCTAGTTCTACATAAATATATTCTATCCAAGAAAACTATGCCGAAATTATTACTTTAATATTCGAACAAATTATTTTAAATGTTATTTATAATTATAAACTCACGCAAATATTCGATCAAAAATTTATTTAAAAAGAAATATTTCAAGTCAGATATCAATAGTGAAATGCATAGGTATTGAAAAGAACTTTAGTGTTAAAAATGTTTGCAATATTAAGAATGACATACCTACCGAAATCATTTTCTTGCACTAAATTTACTAAATCTTAGCTAAGAAGATTGGGAATGTATTAATTTGATGGATAACTTAGATTTCTATAGCAAACGCCAATTAAGTTGGCGCGAGGAGGGGTAAGTTCGCGCAGGATTAGATTAGTGGGGAGATTTGTATTTGGTTTTACATCAAATGTCAGATAATTCTAACCTCTGAGCGTGTATCACTTTATGATCCCCTAGCAAAGACATTATGTTCCGTCAAACGGCAATGACAAATGTATTCTGACAATTTCTTGAGTAGTGGGGGTGGACGTTTTTAAAAACGGCTTCTGCGCACCCCCTCCTCGCGCCAAGTTAATTGGCGTTTGCTATACTTAATTTATAACGGGTGTTCAGAAACATTCGAAGTCAAGTGGGCTCTGAACAAAAAATCGTATATCTTTACTTAAGTACATTTGTGTGTATGATAAGTCTAAAGACGGCAGACTATGTGCCCCCACTGTCAAAATTAATAATACACGCACACAAAAATTTAACAGTATATTAGATAAAAATGTAGATTTTACAAAATT
Source organism: Melolontha melolontha (assembly GCA_935421215.2). NCBI lineage: Eukaryota > Metazoa > Arthropoda > Insecta > Coleoptera > Scarabaeidae > Melolontha > Melolontha melolontha. The sequence continues at coordinate 9,418,797 of OW285240.1, read as the reverse complement.
AGGGCAACTTTTTACCAATACTGAAGATCCATTGTACAGATACAAAGAGCACTTTAACTATGCAAAAATAACATCTCACAACGTCGAACAATTCTTCTCAGTATATAAACATATATATACGTCGCTACGTACGAACCTTTCCGTACAGAAACATATATTATGGTGCAGTTTTTTCATCGTTGCACATCCGCATTTTTTTGCAACAATGTAAACATGTTGGGTAAGTTATTTATGTTTTTTCTTAACGTTTTGTATAGGGATTCGTTATATTTATTTTTAAAAAATTTAACCGTGTATTATTAAATTTGACAGTGTGGGCGCATAGTCTGCCGTATTTAATGATAACCTATAAAATTGTATTAAGTAAATGTACATAAATGTACGTAAAAATACATGACTTCATATTTTCAAGGACTACTTTGACTTCGAATGTTTCTGAACACCCATTATAACGGGTGTTCAGAAACATTCGAAGTCAAAGTAGTCCTTGAAAATATGAAGTCATGTCTGATATAGATTGATATAATAGTTATTTACGATATAAGTGTTAAAAGTGCGATTTTATTTCACGAGTAAAAGTTTGCGACACGAGCGTTAGCGAGTGTCGCAATTTACGAGTGAAATAAAATAGCATTTTTAACATGTGTATCTTACAATATTTTTTCTACAAACACAATTTTGTTATAAAATATAATGAAACACCACTGACCAAATTTGACAGCTCATGAATACGTTTTGACACAACTGGACGCAACCGTTAAATTACGTCAAATTAATTTGTCACAATTTGTACAGAAGATGAGTTCGTGTATTAATAAAGAAAATGAAGTAATACCGAGTGCAATAATTGAAGCCGCTGATAAAGCGACATTAGATTTGTTGCACTCAAAATCTAGGCAACAATATGAAATTACGTACAAAAGGTTTATGGAATGGTGCAGATGCAATAATGTGATAGGTAAATTTTGCGAAAATGTTCTACTAGCATATTTTAAAGAAAGGTCTAAAATTTGGAAATCTTCTACTCTTTGGTCACATTTTTCGATGATAAAACTTTTGCTAAATATAAAAGACTTCCGGAAAAGTGTCTCTGATATATTCACAGATTCTGTGGAGAGCATGTGCTACACAAGTAATATGCAGCATATTAAGATATGTTTTCTTCAATAGTCTGCCTGTTTTTAACATATACGCAGCACTATCACTGACAAATAAAAGTATTTTTTCTTAGTACGTGCATATTCTCCTTAATGGTTTCAGCAACTGTTTCCGCATCAACTCTATTTATAACACTTGTTGCTATTACATATGAGTTATAGGGAATAGTTGGATGTAGTACACCAGCTACAACATTTACCACTCAGCGTCCTAACATATCCACCGTTTCGTCGCCGCTTATCCATATGTATTGATTTAAAAGATTGCTTCTAGTGCGTTCTACTGTTCTCGTATAGCACCTAGAAACATAATATTTGCGTAAAGTTGATTCATCAGGAACATTTCGACCAGTATATTTTTTCAGAAATGTCTTCAAAATTGGATTGTTCAATTTAAATAATGGAATATTAGCTGCCATAAAAGTTTCACAGAGTTCTTCGTTAAAATTGTCAGATTCCAACGGGTTCAATTTTTTTTCGTGCTTTAAGGATCCTACGTGACGTTTTACGGTTGATTTATTGCATTTTTTCAATAACGCTTCACACACTTCACAATAAATTTCGGAATCACTGGCAATGTACATACAATCAGTATGGCCCTCAATCCAACTCGCCATTGTTTCATGATGCCATTCTCGACACTTTTCCATTGTCTGAAAAAGTAAGAATATTCTAGATCCAAATAAACGAAATTAAATAACGAAATTTTATGCACACTTACGTGAAAATAATTGGAAGAAGTTGCTTAAATGAAAAGAAAAGGAATGTACGTGCTATTTCTCTTACGAAATACGATAAACTTATTTATTTTATCTACGTACACGACACCACTGGAAAACACTATATTCTCCGAATACAATAGCTGGGTTGTCCATTGTTATCGCAGCGAGACCAGGTAGCCGAGTAAGTCAAACAAATACTTCATTGAATTACGCCGAGATGTACTGAGCGACGTTATACACAATTCCAATTGCCGATTACGTTTTATTGAAATTGCATCCGCTCTCTAGTTATACACGCAAATGTCAGTTTATGTCGAAATATATTACTTAAATATGCCATATTAATATAAACTAGTCAAGTAATGATTTTAGAAGGTAACAGTAATTAATTTGCAAATTTCAAATTAAGTATTTTGATATTTTAGAGAATTCTTGCTGAAAAATCGCACCTCTTCATGCGATAACTGGAAAAAATTACATAATCCAATTAATATGCTGTTCATTCTTGTGTAATAAAGCTCATCTAATCTGTAGTAACATGTAAAAAGACAATGCAGAATTAAGAGGAAATAACTTTACAAGTAAAGGTTTTATTCATCTTATAGTGACAATAGTATCTAGTTATCGTACTAGTTTAATATATTAACATTCAATACATTATTGTAAGAAATGGCTTAAAATAAGTTTGAAACAAATAAATTGTTTGTAGAGTCCTTAGATTACAACCTTATAATAAATATCATAAGTTGTAGTTGTATAAATTACCAAAAATAATGACCATAATTATAAAAGATGTTGAAAATGTCCACCTCCTTCTTCCAAGCATTTTACGCACCTCCTCCGAATGCTACTAAATACATTTTGCAGTATGGGACTGTTTCTAATTTCACTAATTTTATTTATAATTCTGTCTTGGAGATCTATATAATCTTGCACTGGTACTTGATAAATTGAATTTTTTAAAAAAGGCCATAAATAGTATCACACGGTGTAAGATCACAAGATCTTGGAGGAAATTCATGATCGCTGTTCAAACTAACTAACCGATTTCCAAGCACTTCTTGTAACTTATTCATTGTTTCCCCCGCTGTGTGAGCTCTAGCACCATCTTGTTGAAAGTTTCCCAAAGCTGGGATCATCGCGAAGTTGATTAAAGAAAGGCAATAGTATTTCCTGTCGATATCTTTCTACAGTCAAGGTACCGTTAAAAAAAATTGGATCAATAATCCTTCTTCTACTTATAGCGCACCAAACACCAACTTTCTGAGGATATAAAGGAGCTTCAACATAAAAATTATTGGGCTTTGTATCACTCCACATTCTCATGTTTTGCGAGTTAACATATCCACTAACATGAAACCATGCTTCGTCTGAAAACAAAGTTTTGTCGAGGACATCATCATTAAAATTATTTGTAAACCATTCGCAAAATACTACTCGTCGCGGATAATCAATATCGAGGATTTCTTGCAAACAAGTTATACGATATGGGAATAACTGTAAATCTTCTTTTAAAACTTTATGGCAAGAACCAACTGACAACCCGGTTTGTTGAGCAAGAGTTCTTACTGAAGTTCTAGGGGCATCAGTCATTATTTCTCTAACATTCCCAATCACTTCTTCTGTACGGACTTTTGGTCGCCCACCACCCTCTTGGCGTCCCACACTACCAGTTTGTCGAAAAACTGGAACAATTCTGATTAGTGTACACTGAAAAGTATTATAATCAAAAGCAAGGTTGGGAAATTCATCTCGAAATTCTTCCAAACAAGCTTGAATTGAATACTTCCACTGGCCATCGATCTTTTGACCATTTCGAAAATATGCTTCAACCATGAATGCTTTGTGTACGTTAGTAAATACCATTTTCAAAATTAAAAAATATAAATTAGTATCTTCGATATTAGATTCTGACAATTTTTGACAGACAACAGTTGACATTTAATAATTATTACAAATCAGATACTTAAGTAAAGATATACGATTTTTTGTTCAGAGCCCACTTGACTTCGAATGTTTCTGAACACCCGTTATTGTTTATATTTTAAATAAATTTAAATATATTGAAAAAGAATGTAAAAGTTAATTTCGTAACTCTTTGAAACAGAATTAAAACTTTTCGAGAGTTAATATATGTTTTCAAATTACATTTAAAATTTTACATAAAAGAAAACATTTAGATAGTGTACATTTAATAACGAGTGATCAATAGAATTTTCGGTCAAGTAGGCCATGCACACAAAAAGTATGTCCTATCTTAAGTTATTAGTGGAGATCTGTCATTATAATTTCAAACGTCATGATTGTTAAAAAATAATTTGAAATGATGACTTTTATATTAAATATATTTATAATTTTTATACAAAGTAATAGAATATTATAAAAAATGTGTAAAATAATGACCATTCTCCACCAAGCATAATTGCACTCTATTTCGTAGAGCATTGAAAACATTGATCAGTATTTGCAGTGAGTTATTGATGTGTTCACATTTTTCTATGATTTTATGTCTTAACTCTTGTAGATTATTAATTGGTGTTTCATAATTAATATTCTTTATATATGGCCACACAAAAAAATCCATGACTGTTAAATCACACGATCGTGGTGGATATGGAATCGCTGTATTTCTACTTATTATCCTATCGCCATAAAATTGTTGCAAAAACTTAATATTTTCAAGTGTAACGTGAGATGTAGCCCCATCCTGTTGAAAATATCCGACCTGGAGTTCATCATTAGTCAATTTATTAGTAAAAACACTGAGAATTTCGTTACGATATTTCTCCGATGTTATCGTGCCCTCAAAGAATATTGGTCCTATTAATCGGTGACGACTCATACCTACCCATACGCCTATTTTTTCTGGATGTAGAGGAACTTCTCTGTAGAAATGAGGATTTTCACTGGACCACATATGCATATTTTGCGAATTAACATAACCTTTCAAATAAAACCAAGCTTCATCGGTTGTTTGAATAAACCATTGGCAAAATTGTGTTCTTTTTTCATAATCCGTTGGTAATAGATTTTGTACAGAAGTTAATTTATATGGATAAATGTGCAAGTCCTTTTTTAATTTTTTTTGACATGTTCCATACGAAAGCCCTGCTTGTTGCGAAACTCTGCGAATAGATGTTTGAGGAGATTCGTTAATAATTTGTCTAACATTTTCAATTACGCCGCGACTTCTCTTGAGAGGAGGACCGCTTCCTTTTTTCCTTAAAATACTGCCTGTTTGACGAAAAAGATTTACACAATGCATTAGCGTATCACGGAAAGTTTTATAGCTAGGAACAGTATTTGGATATCTCTCTTAAAACTCCGAAAGGCAATTTTCTATTGAATGCTGCCAAATACCATCAATTTTTTGAGATGTCAGGAAGTAACATTCTACCATAAATGCTTTATGCATATCATTAAACGCCATTACTTTTTCTTTTGATGAAACTTTAAAATATATATTTGACACTGACAGATGTTTGAAATAACATCTTAATGACTAAAGCTACGACATATTTTTTATATACACGGCCAGCTACGAGTGAAAATTTTAATGATCGCTCGTTATTTTATTATTTCTTAAGAAAATAATGATATAATAATTTGTCTTGCAGATAATACAATCCAAATCCATATTATCCTTTATTAGATGAAGATAATATTTAACAAACACATGAGGATTTTCTGATAACTACATTTGGTAATTTTGCAAGTTTGTACACCACCAATAAGAAAAAAAATCTCATGCAGACTATATTTAATTTTTCTGTGAGCGCTCTCCTGTTACACTCTTTCTTCTATTTAAAACCAATATCTTTAAACAATATTGCTAAAGTAGTTGTACATGTATGAACAAATTCTTTCATATCCAAAACATTGCTTAGTTTTTAAGGTAAGATGTTTTTCTGAAAAATTTGAACATGTAATATGTAAATGTTTACAATATATTAAAAGCATACTTTATACATGTCATGAACAGTATTTCGAACTTCCATTTTAGTTGCTTCTGGTAAATCCTTAGTTTTTGGCTTCTTACAAGACCTTTTTTTGCCAGGAAACGATGACTGGATTCTGAATGCTACGATGTTTAATAGTGTAGGCAGTTCTACTAGAAATATTAAGGACTACTGCTACCCTCTGAAGTAAAACTTATTTTATAACACCGCCTTATCTAACTGATTATGTGAATTTTGTTATGAACACGGTCGATCGACATAAATAGTCCACCATTCTCTTTTTCCCGTTCAAAATAGGCTGTAAGATTTAATACAAGCTGTTGAACTTGAGATCAAGAGGTTTACCTGGCATCTAAGAAATATTTTGTAAATAAATAGGTTAGAAATGTCAAAGTGATAATAAAACAATTTGGTACTTATTGCCACTAATTGATATTACTATTTATTCAGTAACGCGCCAAGTATCTTGGGCGCCGTCGTGCGAAATACTAATAGGCGCCTTTACCCTATATGTATTGAGCCAAAATTACCAGCCACTCTCCCACAGTTCAACATTGAAATTTATGACGAAGTCTTTAGACTTGTTAGTACTGGTAGGTATTTTTTAATTGAGGCAAACAATAGGTTCACATTGTTACGCACATAAATTCACTTTCCTGTATACGCCTATATTGATGCAAATTTTCCCTATTATTTCTCTTAAAACCCTCGTAGCTATAACATATAAATAATTTCTACTAATGTCATTTAATTTGCTTTAAACTCCATATTTCGAACCGTTTAGACCCTTCAACTACAATATTGTCAACCCTTTATAATCATTCAATTCATCCTGAAAGCCTTTGTACTTTAGCATACGGCCATCTTTTAAATTCCCTTTCCGAAATGCTTGCAAGATTTTCACTGTTATCTCGCTAAAAGTCATACCGTATTTCAAACTGATTTTGTAGAAATTTTTGCTATGAATTATAGATCATCTAAACGCATCTTCTTTTGTTAAATACGGCCCTTTTATTTCTAGATTCATTTTAATTCCACCGCTTATTGCGCCATCTCCTTTTCAATGTTCGCCCTCTGCGACAGGAATCTCACTTGCCGACTCCTATTAGAAACTATCGTCTCTGGACTTTAAATTGTTTAACGTTTTTAGATTTATTTGTCACATTATGCGATTTGTAATCTTTCTCGAGATTTCGTAAACTAAATTCTCTTCCTTCTTATACTTCCGCAATTACGATGACGTGTATCCGGCATTTTCATCGATATCGATACGGCAGCCATTAAGTCATATTCTTCATAAGCGCTGAGTCGTGTTTGTGGCACGTTTTCATTGGAAACTAGTTTTCTGCGGTAAAGTTATGGTTATCTTCTTAATATTATTACTATATCACATTTTGAACTTTCAGGATTCTTTTAAACGTTCATAATAACGTGGATTTCTCTGATTTTCGGAGAATATATTGAATTTCTACTGTGTGGCGTTAGGCGTCCCACCGGAAATTTTAACCTGTGAATTTAGGGCATAATTTTGGCTGTACGAATTACCCCGTCGCAGTTCTGAAACTCCCTTAGGCCGTCCGCAACCCGTGTATTTTGGGGCTCATCTATTTTGCGAGACTCTTTTGGATTTGGAGGAAAGGACGCGGTTCAACCATATTGGTTTCCCAAAATGGCGTCGCTGTGAGGACTGCTGGGGAAAATTAAGTATTGTTTTGCCTTTGTGAGCGGTAATAGTATTTGGAAGGAACGATTACTGTTTGTGAAACCCAGATAAAGTAGGTGTTGCCTTTAATCTCTTGCTATCCCAAAATTTTGTAAGAAAATCATTTAATTATCGAATAGCGTTTAGTTTATTTTCTAAATTAAAATTTTAATCAAGCTGTTTCTCTCTTATGAGACACACACTTTGAGTGATAGTTTAACCTGTTAATTCAGATCATTTAGAAGGGTTCTTTACCCTATTTCAAGTACGTTTAACTGTGTCGATCGAGTCTGATTCAATAATAAACCCGTTGATGATCTTAAATATCCCCGGGTACTGGTACAGAAACTTATTATTAACTCCAGAAGACCGACAGCGTCTCTGTCTGTCATCTGCTTAGTTTTAGTGTCATAATCAAGGCCTGATCCTTCAGATCGGTCCTGTAATTGCTTGTTTCGATATCTTATAATCGAAGAACTTATCTGTAAATTTTACTATTCATATTTTGTCATATACTGGTACAGAAACTTTTATTAGAAGACCGACAGCTTCACTGTCTGTCACCTGCTTAGTTTTAGTGTCATAATCAAGGCCAGATCCTATAGATCGGTCCTTTAATTGTTTGTTTCGATTCCTTATAATCGAAGAACTATCTGTAATTTTACTTTACATATTTTGTTATTTACTGTACAGAATCCATATTACGTATACGGAATTGGTATTCTAGATTTATAACTTTGTTAATAAATTTTCTTCGGACTTTTAAATATATTTAAATTTTGCACACCTGTTATACGGGGGGGTACTCCAATAATTCCTTCTGGGTGATTTGATTTTCTACTTTTGAATTATTTCTTACTTTTATTTTAATTGATAACAAGGCATAACCTTGATTACTTTTTAAGGATACCTTCCGTATTTCTTGAGATTTTGCAATTCTGGAATCTCTCGCGTTGACGACTTTTGAGATTTCCTTTAAACTCGTTCGTAGAATCAAATTATTAATATCCTGGAAGGTTAATTTTGGGTTATCCTCTCCCGCCTCTCGTTTTATATATATACGGGGGTAAGACTTTTAGATTCGGTCACTGTGTAACTACTCATATTTCGTCTTGCTTTCATTTTGAATTTTGAACAGGGCTTCACCTTGTATATGTTTTGTGACTTGAGTAAGCGATTGTGTCTGGCAATTATTTTGAAAGTGTTGACATCGCCTATTTGTTTTGATGATTATTCTATAGCTAAGTGTATTCAATAAATTTGTGAAACTGTTGATTGTGTTTCGATCTCAACCCTTCCCACTAGTTTTCGAGTTTAACAAAGTTTCTTACTTTGCAACGTGTGATAAGGGGCTGACCCTCTGGTGATATTTGGAGCTACCAGGTCCCGCCTGCTCCCGTTATAGCGTTATCTCTGCAGGTGGATAATAACGGTGGCGTCCATAGTCCATCTCGCGGCCTTGAATCCGCGACGTTCTCCGAAACAAGAGAGTTAGCCGGCAGAGACCTTCCTGGGGACATAACATCATCAGGTAGGTTCAGTCCAGAGAGGATCAGCGAGCGATCACCCCTTATCACTCGCCACATTTTTAATTTTACGCCGCGTTGGTGGCAACATACAAAAAAATATTATCAAAATTTTTATTGCACACTGAAACAACAGTAACAGAATAAAGAACAGTATTCCAAATTATTAAAACACAAAAGGTCAAATAAAATATTTTTAGAGTGCCCGTGTTTTTAAATAGATAAACGTGAAGGAAAACAACGGAAATGTCTTATAGAAATTGGACTTTTCTAGCTTTACTTTTGGCAAATTCATTAATAAGATTTTCAATATTCAGCTGCTTTAAAAAGTCAGACTCTATAGAAATGATAGCAAGATTTTCTAGCCGCTCCTGGCCCATTCTAGATAGTAAGTAATCCTTAATTAACTTTAATTTAGAAAATGATCTTTCGGCTGTAGCTACAGAAATTGGTATAGTTAACAATATACGTAATGCAATTGTAATGTTTGGGAATGAGTGGATTAAGGTATTTATTGTAATATAATTGAGTGTTTCTACTACAGACGTCACATTTTTGTCGCAATTTTGCAGAAATTGCAATTCATGTTAAAGTTCTGTCCCGTCTATATCTTTTTCGTTTCGATTTTTGTCAGTTAAAGCTTCTTCAAGTTTTTTACAAAAATTAAATTGTTCTTGGTCAGAATACTTGCCAAAATCCTCAATATTCCACAAAAATTTGAAAACATCTGAATGAGAGGATAGCAGTTCAAATCTTTCATTTACAGATGAAAGAGTAATGTCTAGCATTCCAAAAAAATAATTGACTTTGAATTTTAATTCTTGGTTTTCAATTGGCTGATCTTCACTTTCGTAGGAAAATTGTTTTTTTATTTTTCGTGGCCTTAAAATTTCTGAACATTTGAATATCGCATCTACTTCCAAGCAAGATGCTAATTCTTTGGCATCTACGAGCAAGTCACTGAAGCCTTTATCTGATCGATATTCCTTTAAAAAGGTATTTAGGTTGTTCAAACTTTCGCAAGCCTGTGAAATATTGAATTTTTTAGTTTGCGGGATCTTGGTAACAACATTAACTTTACTTAGTATCTTGTACCACAACACTAACATACATACAAACTCATAATTTTTAATTTTTTTAACTATAGAAATAGCCAGATGTTTTGTAGTGTTATCAAAATTATTTCCAGACAAAACTTCATAAAAAGCATCGTAAATTTCGCCTAACTGGAATCTTAGAGGGGTTACTGCATCAATTCTGCTAGACCATCTGGTTTCTGATAAAGGTTTTAACGTTAAGTTTGAAATGTTACGTTTCAAAACAGACCTCCGATTGGTTGAAGCAGAAAAAAAAATTATATACCTCTTGAACAGTTGAGAAAAAATTTATACTAGACATATTGGATTTCACAGCGTCGTTTATGACAAGGTTTAAACTGTGATTACAGCAAGGTACAGATATTGCTCGTGAATTAATGTCTAAAATTCTTTTTTGTACACTTGATGTTTACCCTTCATATTCGCACCATTGTCGTATCCTTGTCCGCGTATGTTATAAATAACAAAACCATAATTTTCTAAAGTTTTCAGTAAAAAGTTGGTTAAACCTTCACCTGTTGTATCATTTACAGGACGGAATGTTAAAAAAGGTTCTCCGACACTAAATTCATTGTTTTTTAAATTAACGTATCTTATGCAAACAGAAATTTGCTCCTGGTGGCTCACATCGGGAGTACAATCAAGTAATATAGAAAAATACTTTGCTTTTTTAACTTCATTTAAAATTTTGTTTCTTATATTATCACCTATTAATTTAATCGTTTCGTTTTGAATTTTATCTCCAAGATAAAATAGCATATTTCTTTGAGATCTATTAATATGTACAGACATCACTGGGTCAAATTTTGCTATCATTTCTATACATTTCAAAAAATTTCCATTATTTCTTTGAAATAATTTATTATTAGGACCACGAAAATCCAAGTTTTGTTCAGCCAAAAATTGAATTGTATAAATTATTCTTTCAATGACACTGCGCCAGTGTTTAGTTATGAAATAAAAGATGTATACTGTACCATATCAATATATATATATATATATATATATATATATATATATATATATATATATATATATAGTATTTTCGTGACCTTGGTCTGATAAGGTAAACTTAATTAGTCGGCGATTAAAGGTCTGGTTATTACTTCAAAGTGTATATATTTAAAATAATCCTACATGTTTCGGCAATGATGCCTTTGTCAAGGATATAAAAAATATAAATGACAGAATATAAATGTCAAGTAATTGAGTTGCTATGGTTTAAATTATTCAAAGATACATTCAAATAGTAATAATAAATCACTTTTATTATATATATATATATATATATATATATATATATATAATATATATATATATATAATAAAAGTAATGTTTTTTAGGAGTAGCGACTGGGTAATTAAAACAATATTTAATTTTACGTTTCGGTGCTATACATATACATATCTAAAATTAAACTTTAAACCCACGTTCTTTAAAAGATACGTAGATGATTGCATCGCTTGCATCCCCTCTGATAAAACAAAATACATACTAAAAAAAATTTAGTTCATTTAATCCAAAACTACAGTTCGCAATAGAAAAAGGAAGAAATTAATTCAAAAATTAACTTCTTAGCCATAACCTTAATACGCACCGAAAGAAAGATCTTAACAAAATTATACCATAAACCAACTGCATCCGATCGGTTTCTAAATTTCGATTCATGCCAATCAATGTAACACAAAAAGAATGTAGCAACAGGTTTAATTAATAGAGGGATTAAAGTAACAAACCCAGACTTCAAACCAGAAATTTTATCACCAGCAAAAGATTCTCTACAAAAAAATAATTATCCCCTACCATTCATTAACAAAGTCATAAATCAAAAATTATATCAATACTAGAACACAAATAAAATCAATACCACAAAAACCAAAGAAAACAACCCGCAAACTACTTATAAACATGTCACAGTGACTTACATAAAGAACCTGTCTGAAAAAATAGACAAATCTTAACACCATATAACATAAAAAATAGCTCACAAAAATTCCAATAATCTCAACAACCCGCACTCAAAATTAAAAGACAAAATACCTACAGTAAAGGAAACACGTTATTTATGAAATTCAATCCAATGACTGCGAATGCGTATACATCGGCTAAACAACACAATACAAAAACGTTTAAATGGACACAAATATTCAAACAGTAGTACAGCCCTTAAAAAGCACATCAAACAAACAAATCACACTTTAAATTTCGATAAAACCGCAATAATTACATCTGAAAAAAAAACAACAAAGCAAGAAATATACTCGAAAGCATCCACATACAAAAAAATACGAATTCAAACAAGTACCGTGCAGATTTAAATAATTTGTCACCAATATACCTACCCACTATATAACTCCCCCCCCCCCACACACACGTCCGAGAAAAGCTAACCTCCCCCCCCCCACAAAGTGCTGACAAAGCCAACATTCTTCCACTAGCGCCAAAAAAAAACACATGGCCCCGATAATATTTTACCTGCTAATACAAAGAGTTTAATTTTATTTAGAAATGCAAAACAAATACATCGCAAAATATTAACACAGATTAACAGATTATTCAATACCAGAGCATCGCGACATTAACATAAATACAAATACATAAATGTGATTATTGTTAGTAATTAGTTTTTATAATGTTATTCGTTTTATTTTTAATATAATGTGTGTCTAAAGTTACTGTTAGTTTTATTAAGAACCCGAAAAAGACAAACTTTACAGTGGTATTCAGGTGTGAGCTAATTTATAAATAAAGGACTAGGTAGACAATTAAGTGTTAAATTAAGTATTCGTTTAAATAAATATACAGTGCGAAATGACGTTATTTTAAATATCGTGATGGCCAACAGAATGAAACTGACGGAATTAAAAGTGTCTGATTTAAAACGAGAATTAGAAGAGAGGGATGGGGATACAACTGGCAAAAAGGCGATCCTCCAGCAACGGCTTTGCAATGTGTTGATCAAAGAAGGCGAGGATCCAGAGAATTATGTCTTTCAAGACGGAGACGTGAATTTGCTGTTGATGAAAATGGAACAACGACTGATAGACAATTCACAAACCTTGGAACAGTGTCTAATAAATTCACAACTAAAATAGAGCAGAAGAGCCTGGAAACATCTGGAAACTTAGCAAAAGCTCTAGAACAAATGGAGCAGAAGAATCTAGATAGTGCGAAAAATATGGAACAACGACTAATAGACAATTCGTAAACCTTGGAACAGCGTGTAATAGATTCACAAACTCAAATGGAACAGAAGAATCTGGAAGACAATGTGAAAATTTTGGAACAACGACTGATATATAATTCACAAACTCTGGAACAACGTCTAATCAATTCGCAAGCCCAAATGGAACAAAGAAACCTAGAAACCGCAAGAATCCTCGAGAAAAATCTGGAAAAGAAATTACTAGAAAATTCTAGAAACTTCAAAAAGAAAAAAGTCTGGAACAAGTGGAGAAAGTTCTGGAATAGCGATTAGCGGAAAAATCAGAAGCGTTAAAGGAAGAGGCACTTTAAAAATAAATAATGAGGAATTGTTTCTTCATGGGAAAAATTGTGGGAGTGTACAAGTAATTACAGCAGAGAATGTTGTTCTGGATGCAAGAAGTGAGACATTTTTGACGGCATGTATGTAAGGTGATTATTTGGACGGAAATGTGACAATGTTGGAACCAAAGGCTGATAATGACGAGGTGGGCCGAGGAATAGTAGTTGCCAAAATGCTGGTTAAGACTCAAAAGACTGTACGGATAAGGGTAATGAATGTGAACCATTACCCTGTTTCATTGAAGAAGGGTACTATTTTGGGGTGGTGTTCGCCAGTGCGGCCGTCGTTCATCGTATAGAGGCGAAGAAGAATGGATTCGTGCAGGTTCCCGAGAAATTGTCCAAGATAATCGACTCCGCCTGTCAAGAATTGAGCAAGAAGGAACAAAACCAAGTTAAGGATCTAATCAAACATTATGAAGACGTCTTTGAAACTGAAAGTGGTATGAAAGGAAGAACCAATATTGCCATGTACAAAATAAATACCGGCGATGCAAGTCCAATTCGACAAGGACCGAGAAGGTTACCACTGGCAAAGCGTGAGGAAGCCAAGCAGATTATACAAGATATGGAAAGCCAAGGAGTAATTGAACCGTTGAATAGTCCATGGGCTTCACCAGTGGTCCTTGTCAGGAAGAGGGATGAATTTACCAGATTCTGTGTAGACTATCGTCGTTTGAATAGTGTGACCAAAAAGGAGAGCTATCCTCCCCCAAGAATAGACGATACGCTAGACACGTTGGCAGGAGCAAAATGGTTCCCCACTCTTGACTTGAAGGGCGGTTAATGGCAAGTAGGAATGGACCTCAATGATAAAAAGAAGACTGCCTTCAGCTTAGGTACAGGACTCTGGCAGTTTACAGTCGTGCCATTTGGACAGTGTAACGCCCAAGCTACTTTTGAGCGACTCATGGACACTGTACTGAGGGGACTCTCTTGGAATACCTGCCTGGTATATCTCGATGATGTGATTGTGGTAGGAAAGACTTTTGAAGATATCATGAAAAATTTGGAAGTAGTATTCCAGAGGTTACGAGATGCCAACCTGAGATTAAGTCCAAAGAAGTGTCACCTTTTCCGCAAGGAGGTAAATTACATTGGACATGTGGTCTCCGGAAAAGGAGTTGCTGTGGATCCAGAAAAAGTAAAAGCTGTGGAAAAATGGCCGATACCCAAAGACAGACATCAGCTAAGAAGCTTTTTGTGATTATGCACTTATTATCGACGCTACGTTCCTGGATTCTCTAACATTGCGAAACCACTTACTCGCCTAACAGAAAATTGAGAATTTATTTGGAACAACGAATGCCAAGCGTCCTTTGAGTTGTTAAAAGGAGCTTTGATCAGAGCACCTGTTTTAAACTATCCACTGCCATCTGGGAGGTTTGTTCTGGATACAGATGCCAGTAACGTCGAGATTGGTGGTGTGCTCTCCCAAATCAAAATGGACAATAAAAGGTCAGTGGATACTTCAGCAACACGCGGTCCAAACCGGAGAGGAACTACTGCGTAACCAGGAGAAAACTATTGCCAGTAGTTAAAACAATTGAGTATTTTTACTTGTATGGGCAGAAGTTCCTGATCCGCACTGATCATGCCGCCCTAAAGTGGCTCTTGCAATTTAAGAATCCCGGGGGCCAAGTAGCTAGATGGATTGAGAGGCTACAGGAGTATGGCTTTGTCATTGAACACAGAGCAGGCCTCAAGCATTAAAATGCGGATGCCCTTTCCAGAAGGCCCGGTCCAGAAGACTGTCGACATTGCAACCGAATCGAAGACAAATCGGCCACCGCTCTTCGATCCACCGTGGTTGATGACCAATGGCAACCTGACAATTTGCGCGCAGATCAAAAAGCTGATACGGATCTTGCAGTTTTCAGAGTTTGGAATAGAAATGGGCAAACACCGACCTGGCAAGAAATTGCTCCCCATTCAAAAGAATTGAAGTCATGCTGGGCTCAATGGGATTCCTTAACCATGAAAGACGATCTCCTGAGACGTTAGGTCGAAAATCACGATGGAAGCGAGCGAAAGATGCAAATGGTGGTTCCAAAGAAAACAATATCAAAGGTATTGCGAGAACTCCATAATAGTATTTCTGGGGTACATTTTGGAGTCCATAAAACACTGGAGAAGGTGCGTCAGAGATATTACTGAGTGAATTGTTCACAAGATGTGAAAGAATGGCGCCGAAAGTGTGCTAATTGCGACGGAAGCAATGGTCCCCAGAGGCGTTGACATACACCCATGCACCAATACAATGTAGGAAGCCTATTTGAAAGGATCGCCATAAATGCCGCCGGCCCTTTTCCAGAAAGCTACAAAGGAAATGAATACATAATGGTGGTGATGGATTACTTTACCAAATGGGTTGAAGTATATGCTCTACCAAATCAAGAAGCTGGAACTGTAACAGACGTGATTGTGAAGGAGTTCGTCAGTCGTTTTGGTGTCCCCTGGAACTTCATTCCGATCAATGGCGGAATTTAGAGTCCAGTCTATTCGAAAAGATGTGTGGACTTTTGGGCATATGGAAGACGAGAACAACCCTCTTGCATCCACAATCAGATGGGATGGTAGAGCGAATGAAGAAGACCATGATCAGACACTTATCCAAAGTGGTCTCCGAATACCAGATAGATTGGGACGAACATTTACCATTATTTCTAAGGGCGTATCGGGCCTCTGTTCAAGAAACAACTGACCAATCACCAGCAAACGTTCTATTCGGGAGGGAACTCCGATTGCCCTGTGATTTAAAGTTTGGGAGCAATCCTGGTGAAGATCTTGCCGGAAAAGATTATGTCAGCACGCTCAGACGACGACTAGATAATATTCATGAACAAGTCAGACATAATATCCAAGGTACTAGTGACAGAATGTTTGGTTATATAATCCACAACATCGACGAGGCCTATCTCCAAAACTTCAAAGGAATTGGGAGGGGCCATACGAGGTGTTGAAGCTGATCAACGATGTAATATACCGCATCAGGCGAACATCTCATACTAAGCCAAGAGTCGTACATTTTAATCGGTTAGCTCCACACTCTGGAGACAATAATGACGAAGCCGCTGACTTGCGCCGATTGGATAGCCAATACCAGGAACTAACCTTCGAAGACTTTATGGGAGAGTATTCTGGTTCGAGAGAAGCTCGATTTGGGGTGACCATCGAGAAACAGCAAGATTTGTTTACAGTGCCGCCAGACTACGTGCCTACTCACTGCGTAGCCCGAGACCTGCGAATGGCCAAAGAAATTGCCAGGGAATTTAATGAGAGATTTGGCAGAATCGAAAAATTAAGGCAAGAGGGACCAGCAATTAGGAAGGGTCTCCAAATAACAAATGAAGAACAGCCCATATTTTATTTGGTCATGAAAGAACTGTCAAGCCTGAAGCCAAGCTATCGTGCCTTATGGGAGGCCCTGGCCCACTTACGCGAACAAATATTACCACAAGACATTTTGAAATTAGCAGTTCCAAAATTGGGTAGTGGATTGGACCGCCTGGACTGGAGAATTGTAAGAAACATGTTAGAAGTTATATTCCAACATACTGGTATGGAAATTCTGGTATGCAGTTACCTGCTTGAATATTCCTGTACATCCAGGCAAGATGGACACTTATTTCGATATGACGTCACAATGTAACAACGGCCCTACCTGTCTATTTCGCCCTCTTTTGAGGGAACCAAAGCATGACATGTTTCGGGACGAAACTTCATTTTTAAGAAGGGGGCAATGTGATGACTCATCCAACGATGCGACGCGCGTCATACCTCTGCCGCTTTCTGGATGCATGCAGAACGCACAAGAAGAACTTTCACATTCATATATAAACCGTCAAGGAAGGGATAGAGATTATTCAATACCAGAGCATCACGGAGTAAACATATATACAAATACATAAATGTGCTTATTGTTAGTAATTAGTTTTTATATTGTTATTCGTTTTATTATTAATACAGTGTTAACATTTGGAACTTACTGCAAGTGAGAATTAATGAATATTAAATCTCATTCTTACATGTAAATGTCGACTTTTTTTCAGCAATTATTAATACAGTATGTCTAAATTTACCATTGGTTTTATTAAGAACCCGAAAAAGACAAACTTTACAGTATTATAATTATGGTCAGAAATTCCTTTCTAATCTATATATATATATTTATATATATATATATATATAAATATATATATTTATATATATATAGATATATTTATATATATATATATATATATTGTAGTGATACGCTGTTGGCTGGTGATAATAATAATTATTATTACCAAACCAAATTATAAAATATAGTGAATTATCTCTAATAATAGTATTCATAAAGGCCCCAAAGTTGGGCTGACAAATGAAGTAAAGCGCTGAAGCTTGTAAAACTAAGAACAAAGAGAATATGAACTTAGAAAAATAAGTAATAATATACTTCTTGTTCAACGCTATCTGGGTATATAATTGATAACCCGCTAGCAGTCGAAGAGCTTGAGAACTATAAATTATTTATTAATATAGGATCTTCGTCGGTCTGTGCTTACCCCGTGAGAATAATACTATTATAAAACAATCTATCTTGTAAAACTCCACAATTAAACACTAACAAATAAAAGATCAAATTAAGAAAATCAAGAAGTAAAAATTTATTACCGTAAAAATAGTTATCTGTAACATGTTTTAAAATAAAGATAAGGCAACTGTAATATTATGTGAATTCTGAACTAGATGATAAAAAACGGTATTACGTAATAATGCACATGTGTTACTTAATATAGAAAAATGGTTGTGAACAATACAAGTAGTGCAAATAAATATCGGATGTTGCTTAAAATTAACACACAAAAGGTAAGTTATATATTCCTTTTATAAGGATTCTGAAAGAATGAATGTGATATTTAACTAGATGTTTTGAAATGTATAAATTTACGTTTTATATTCTGATGTAAACAATGTTTAAGTGTTTGATTATAAATAAATGTTGACTTTTAAATAAAATTCTAGGAGATATTGGATATTGGAAGGAACCTGGTTATTTCTCTGTATATGTGGATCTGGTATTTGGTCAGAAACGTCGTTATAGGGCTGGATCAAAGTTCGGCAGCACCTTGTCGAAGTATATGCGTCGATATCGGTCAATGGCTCTCGTTGTCGGTCCGATGGTGTTCCAATTGCGAAAATGATGCTCTGCTCAATAATTCCGTTATTCAACGTGATACTGGTTCAAATTATATCTCAAAAGTTGAGCTTGATTTTAAGGTATCAAATGTATATAAATTTTATAGGTTTTAACTGATTTTAAATTATGATTTTAAATAAAACTTTTACTTGAGTCAGAAATACGGCCATTTGTTGTAAGTATTTTATCGGAGAGGACGCCGCTAGCTTTCTTTTATTTCCAAAGCCTTTTTAATTTTCACTAAAAAGCCTCGACGTTTTAATCTTTGTTACAACAACAAAAATATAAATTTATACAGTATTTCAGTATTAATAGGTTTTTAAAATTAGCGGAATAATTATCAAATATAATAAATTTCATTCTAAACATAGGTTAAGTAGTTGTTTACACCCTAAAAATCGCATTCGCGGGACTATGGTATTTTAAAATTGGTGGGCGTGGCTAACTAGCATCGTTCTTAATGTGAATAAAGTAGCTGTCTGTAATTTGTCGCGTAAGATTTGAATTTTGAAATCGAAATGTAAAAATATAAAAAGATAAGTTAAGAAAGAAAATAAGTAAATAATTAATTATAAAGTTAACGTCATTTTAATTTATTCACATCTCGACACTAATTTCACATAATTACGTCCCGCAATTTTAGCTATTCTATACAATGTGTATTATATGTATACTGCTGGTGCATAACTGCTTTTTCCATTATAGGAGCTGTTATTTGAGTGCAATATGCCTCACAACATTATATATATAAATATATATATATATATATGGTAAACTTAATCAGTCGACGGTTAAAGGTCTGGTTTATTACTTCAAAGTATATACGATATATTTAAAATAATCCTACATGTTTCGGCAATGATGCCTTTATCAAGGATATAAAAAATATATTTTTTTATATCCTTGATAAAGGCATCATTGCCGAAACATGTAGGGTTGTTTTAAATTTATATACTTTGGGGTAAAGCCAGACCTTGAATCGCCTAGTGATTGAATTTACCATATCATACCAAGGTCACGAATTAATTATATATATATATATATATATATATATATATATATAACATTTGATAAATTATTGGAGTTTTTCGGCTTTTTTATATGAAATATTTCGTATGATTTGCTTTGTAATTTGTAGACAGCATTGTTTACATCCCCACTTACTCTGCAATTACATACATTCTAATTTAATATTTGCTAATATTTCATATAAAAAAGCCGAAAAACTCCAATAATTTATCAAATGTTATATTTAATAAACGGCTAAGAAATTATCTAAACACTTATATATATATATATATATATATATATATATATATATATATATTGGCCGTGTCTTAATATTCAAATAATAGACTTTTTTATAGACTTATTAAATTTATACAACAAAAGCAAGTGCCGAAACAAAAATAAAACAACCAATGAATCAACATATATCACTACACCCTATATAACTGGATTATCCGAAAAACTAAACAGTATATTTAAACCATTTAATTTTAAAATAGCACATCAAAGCGGAAAAAACCTAAAATTCTTATGTAATGTGGCTTTGCCTTACGGCCACATTGTTGTGCAGGTTCGAGAATGGGTGTATAATTAAATAACACGAGTTCGGAGTTGGTTCAACATAGTATAATTAATTAACACTTACAATGAGGTAACACTCTTATTACATAGATAATAAATTAATATATCACAGCGGTCGAAAGAGAGTTCTTTAACGTACTCTCTGATCGTACTGACTGTCTAATTGAGACTCCCTTCTCTCTTGAAACTATTGTCTTATATACGTTGAAAGATTCTTCTTTCGACCATTTGTTTCTTAAACACTGTCAATATTTGCAAGTGTGTAACCCTGATTCATAACCTTGTGTATGCAATCAAATGTACCGAGGCCGTATTGATATAATACACTACGTATCGTAATGATACAATATATTGAGGCCGGGGCCATCTTCTTGTTAAAGTAGTACATACACATGTTATGTATAGAGTTATTACACCTGCCATCCGGTAGAAAAAGAAAAACAACAGGGTGTGTTTGATTTTTCTTTCACTATGGATTCCTATATCTACTGATTTTCCTTATTTCCTATTTGAAAATATAATATACATTAACCAAATTAATAAAATTACAAAATGAAACACTTGTTCACGTATTATACATATTGTACACTTGTTATACATAGTAGTGTTTGAGACGATTTTTATGCACTTCGACATATTTACTGTCTATGCAAATTGTTACATTTGGCGGCTTGTTAGCTTCGGTAATGATAAAAGGGCCGTTATATAATGACTCGAGTTTATTCCCTGCTTCATTTTTTAGTAAGATTTGATCGCCGACACAAAAGTGTGGTGGCCTTCGATTTTTATTTAACTTATCTTGTCTCTTAACCTTAGATAGGATTAAATTGTGTTTCGCGTCGTTCAGGGCTGTTTGTAGTCTGTATTTAATTTCCGCGGTATATTTATCAAAATTGAAAAGTGGCTCTATCGCGTCTGTTAATGATGAAGGTAGAGGGTTGTGTTTTCCAAAAACTAACTCGTGAGGTGTATATCTTGTTTCCGTATGCACTGTGTTGTTAAATGCAAAGCACCAATAAGGTAATCAGGTTGACCAATTGTCTTCGTGGTTATCGAGTTGAATACGCAGATACGCGCCAAGATTCTTGTGTGTGTTTTCTAATACGCCTAACCTTTCGTGGTGGCTAAGCAGTTGATTTCAGCTGCTGTATGCCTAAAAGAGAGTAAGTTTCCTTGAAAACTGTAGCCATGAATTCTGTCCCTTGGTCGGAAACTATCTGTTCGGGAATAGCGTACCTTAGTATAAAATTCTCGACCAGGGCTCTAGCTACTGTGGCAGCTTCTTTGTTTCGAATAGGAGAGGCCTCCACGAATTTCATTAGTTCGCATTGGAGTGTCAAGATGTATTTGTTCTCCTCGTGGTCTTGGTTTAATGGACCTACTAAATCTACAAAAATCTTTTGGAAGGGTATGACGATGTGGTTGTGACCTTGATTGGCTCTTTGTTGGGTATTGAGTGCTTGTGTTTTTGGCAATCACTACACCGTTTCACGAATGATTCGATGTCGTGTTTTAGTTTTGGCCAAAAATAAAATCTCTTGATTTTGTTAAACGTTCTATTTACCCCTCCGTGTCCTCCTGTGTGTAACATGTGGTAGTCGTTGATTATAAGTTGCTATGTCTCGTAGTCTTCAATTCTTAGTACTCCTCCAATTACGTTTATCTTTAAACGGTTTGGCTCTCTCTTCCTCCACGGAATAATATTTCTCAGGAAGTCGCTGTTCCTGGAATTATCTTTGACTATACATATTTCTTGTATGTCGTGTCCTGCGCAGAACTCCTGGAGCGTAGTCAACAAGCGCATGTACTGCTGAGGACTCGTTGCACCTACAGTCTCCTTCATAAAAATTGTGAGAGCATCTTCGTCGTATAGGAACCTTTCCTTGAAATGCATGCTTGTTTCGTTACGACGTTGGAGAGAATTGAAGCTTGCCTTGTCTATCACTTGAAGTTCAATAGATCCCGCAGGTTTCTTCAACAGTTCCACAACCCCAGGGTGATCTGCCCTGGAGCCAGTGGAATCTGTGACTGTTGGTTTCGTACTGGTGCCATCGGCATCTGCCTGTCTTGACTGACGTCTAGTCGTAACAAAGATGCTGTCGGTAGCCCCATTACTAACCTTCTTCAAGTCGTTGGAATCTATTTCTATTCATGATAAGGCGTCTGCAACTACGTTTTCCGAACCCTTAATATAGTTTATGATGAAATCGTATTCTTCTAATGTTAATCTGAATTTCGTAAGGCGGCTAGACGGATTAGTCATTCTAAACAAATATATTAATGGCCTGTGGTCTGTAAAGATCTTGAATTTTCGACCATATAGGTAAGGCCTGAAATGCTTGATTGCCCAAACCACAGCTAATAATTCTTTTTCTATTGTGCAGTAGTTCCTTTCTGCTTTGTTTAAGGATCGACTGGCATAAGCGGTTGGCCTGTCGTTGCTGTTGGATAGTACTGCTCCTATTGAGTATGCAGATGCATCTGTTTTCAAAACAAACACGTTGTCTGCATCAAAATTTGGATATTGTAAAATTGGTGGTGTCTGGAGGGCTAGCTTGAGCTTTTCGAATGCCTTTTGTTCTACATCGGACCAGGAAAAAGTATGTTTTTCTTTGTGAGGTTGTTCAAAAGTGTTACGATGTTGGCAAAATTTGGAATGAAACGTCTATAGTAATTAGCGAATGCAACAAAACGTTTAGCGTCCTTCACGTTCTTAGGAACCGTATATTCCATTAAGGCTTTTACATTGGAAGGGTCCGGTGAGACTCCTTCTGCAGAAATGACGTGTCCCAGATATAAAATCTCTTTCCTCAAAAAGTCCCATTTGCTTGGGTTAAGTTTAAGATTAACACTCCTTAGCCGTTCTAATACTCTAACTAAATTCAGATTATGTTGCCGAAGATCGCTGCCGAAAACTATGAGATCGTCGAAATATATAAAACATTGTTCGTAATTAAGTCCTGACATTGCTATTGTCATGGCTCTAGAAAAAGCGCTACTACTAGTTTTTAGTCCCATTGGAAGTCGGCACATCTGGTATTGATCTTTGCCGGTTGTAAATGCTGTGTAAGGACGGCTTTTGCGTTCTAACTCGATTTGATGATATCCTTGCGCTAGATCTAAATGAGAAAAATAGACTGCGCCCGAAAGTGAGTCTAAGATCTCGTTGATCGATGGCAGTGGGAATCTGTCATCGACTATCTGTTTATTTAACAGACGGTAGTCGATCACGATTCTCCACTTCTGATTTCCGTCTTTATCTTTTTTTGGGTACTAAATAGTAAAGGTGATGACCATGGTGATTTTGCTTTTTCTATAATATATATATATATATATATATATATATATATATATATATATATATATATAATCCAAAAATCCCTTTTACCATAACAATGGTGTAGGGCTTCTAGCTTTTTATAAACGTTTTCCATTCATTTCTATTCCTTGTCATGTTATTCGCTTCTGTCCATGTTTTTTTACCTTTCCTTCCCAGTATTTCTGCTATGACATCATTCCATGTTGTCCTTGGACTTCTTCTTCTTTTATTTTTCATTATCCTTGCTTCCCATATCCTTCTTGTTTGTCTTGTATTTTCCATTCTATATAAATGTCCCCACCATCCTAGCTGTCTTTGTTCAATGTATTCTAGCACTGACTGCATTTTCAAATCTTTTCGTATTTCCAAGTTTCTTATTCTGTTCATCCTTGTAACTCCTCTAACTCTTCTTAAATACTTCATTTCTACTGCCTGTAATTTATTCTTTTGTCTTCTATTTAATATCCAGGATTCACAGCCATATGTTAATATCGGTCGGTAAATTGCCTTATATACTTTTAGTTTTGTTTCTCGGGATATCTCTTTTTTGTTAATGAAATTATTCCTCATGCTGTGGTACAGCTTTGTTGTTTTTTCTATTCTTTGATTAATCTCAGCGTCCTGGGTCCCTTTTCCATCAATTCGTACTCCCAAGTACTGGAATGTTCTCACTTGTTCTATTTCAGTTCCTTCTATTACGATTTTCGTATCTACCTGTTCATCTCCCACTACCATTACTTTAGTTTTGCTCTTACTCATCGTCATTCCACTGTCTTTTAGTGTCTTATTCCATATTGTTAAGTTACATTTCAGATCTTCCTCATTGTCGGCTATAAATACTATGTCGTCTGCGAAAGCCCCTTCCGAAACTTCGACTGCATTCAAGTTAAGGTGTCCAACCCTGAACTTTTTACTTTTGCATGTACACTGTTTGATAATGTCATCCATATAAACAATGAACAGCATTGGGCTCAGACTTCCTCCTTGGCGCAGTCCCTCGTTTGTTTTAAATATATCCGATTCTAAATTGTTAGCTATTACAGCATTAGTATTGTGGTTATATATTTTCTGTATTAATCGTCTTATTTTGCCATTGACACCTCTTTCTCTTAATACATTCCACAATCTCTCTCTTGGTACTTTATCGAATGCTTTTTCCAAGTCTATAAATGCTAAGAACACTTTCTTATGGTCTCTAGAGGCTTTTTGTATTATTTGTTTCACAGAGAATATTTGGTCTTGTGTACTCCTTCCTCTTCTAAACCCACTTTGTGACTCATGTAACGTATTTTCTAGTTTTGTTCTTAGTCTTCTATCTATTATTTGCTCGAGAATCTTCATTGCAGTACTTAGAATGGATATTCCTCTGTAATTATTGCATTCTTTCTTATTTCCTTTATTCTTGTATATTGGTACTATCAATGACTTCTTCCAATCGTTTGGTATTTTATCTTCTCTCCATATTCTGTTATATATTTTCAGCATTAATTCTCTTCCTCTTTGTCCTATATATTTTATCATTTCTGCTGTTATTTTGTTACAGCCTGGCGCTTTTCCATTTTTCTGTTTTTGTATTGCTTCTTCCAGTTCGTCCATGGTAATTGTTTCTTCTGTCTCTTCTTCTCCTATTATTTGTTGTTCACTAGCATTCTCGTTTTCCACTCCTCCGCTTAACAATTCCTGAAAGTATTCTTTCCACCTTTCTATAATCTTCATTCTATCGCTTAGGATCTCTCCCTTCTTATTTTGTATATAATGTGTAGATTGTGACCTTTCTTCATTCCTTACTGATTTCAAGACTCTATAAAATAGTTTTTGGTTCTCTTTACTGATTTTTTCCATCTTTTCCCCAAATTCTTTCGATGTCTCCTTTTTTGCTTGTACTACTAAATGTTTCACTTTTTTTCTTTCTTCCTTATATATATCGTATTTTTCCACTGTTTGTTCTGCTAAGTATGTTTTCCATGCTTTTTTCTTTATCTTAATTTGATGTCTTATTTCATTTGTCCACCATTTTGTTTGTTTTTTCTTTTTATGTTTCCTTACGCCACATATCTCTTTCGTTGTAGTTATTATTATTTCTTTAAACCTATTCCAAATTTCTTCGATAGTTCCATTAATTTCTATATTTTCTACTCTTTCGGCTATCCTTTTCTGGAATTTTTCAGCAATGACTTCACTTCTTAATTTGTATGTTCTAAGTGTTTCTATTTGGTTTTGTTTCTGTGTATATATATATTGCTTTTCCTTGTTTTGAACTTTTTCTTTTATTCTTGATATAACCACAAAGTGATCGCTTCCTATTTCCGGCCCTCTTCTTACTTTCGTGTCGCTCACAATTCTTCTGTTATTTTTGTCAACTAATATGTAGTCAATTATGGACCTCTCCCACTACTCTTGACTTCTCTAGTATATCTGTGTATATCTTTGTGTTGGAAAAGAGTGTTAGTTATTACCAAGTTGTGTAAAATGCAGAAGTCCAGCATTCTTTTTCCATTGTTATTTCTAACAGTCTCCCCGTTTGTTCCCAATACTTCACTATATTCATCGTCTCTTATGCCAACTCTACTGTTGAAATCTCCTACTACAAACATTATTCCTTTCGCGTCTTCCACCACTAATGTTAGTTCTTCCCAAAATTTATTCTTATTTTCTGATGTATCATCTTCGTTTGGCCCGTACACCACTATTATTGTTTTCGTTCTGTTTCTTTCCTTCATCTCTATTAGTAATATTCTTTCTAACCAGGCATTCCATTTATAAATTTGGTTTTCTAATTTCTTGTGTATAATGCATCCCACTCCTGCAGCTGCTCTTTTTTCTTTTCCTACACCACTATATATCATAATATGACCATTGTCCGTCTTAATAATTCCCTGTGCCTTTTTCTTTGTTTCCGTAATTGCTAATACAACCACTCCTAACTCTTCAAACTCCTTTTCTAATTTCTTTTCTTTTCCTGTTATGCTCTTTATATTCCAAGTACCAATTTTCCATGTTTCACTTTCTTTATCCTTACTTTTCTCTATTTTTTTTTATTTTTTGTGTATCATCAGTATCATACTGATCATTATTTTGTTTATTTTCCTTTATCATATCCTTTTTCTTGTCCGGGTCATCATCTTTATTTTCACTAGTCTTTACTATTAGTTTTTTGACACTATTTTTGGGATTTTATTTTCTCTTGCCAATTCTCGTTCCTCCTTATTCCAATTCCCCTTTTCCCTATTCCATCTCCATTGTTCTCCCTCTACTATTAACTTTTGGAATCCTATCTTAACAGTTTTTCCTTTCATTCTCTCTTCTTTGGCCTTTCTTCGTATCTTTTCTTGTATTTCTCTTTCCTCTTTTGTCATGTCATCGTTAATGTATATATTTTGTTCCATAAACCCTCTCAATTTGCCCTTATTTTTCATTATTTTTATCTTATCATCTATATTCTTCAGTTCTATTAAGCAGGTTTTTGAACCCAGTGGTTTCACCGCTTTAATTTCAATTTGTATTTCCATGTACTTCTTGATAATATCTTCCACCGCTACCTTTAATTGATCTTGATCACTTCCATCTATTTTCAAGCCTACCATAACTGCGTTCTTTCTTCTATTCATACCCTCGAGTTTATCTAATCTTCCTTTGGCACTTCTAATTTCTTTTTTCAGTTCTTCGTTTTCTTTTCTAATCTTCTCATTTTCTAATTTGATTCCTTTCATTTCTTCCATATATTTATCTTGTTTTCCCTCTATGTGTTGCACTTGTGTAACTAATCCTCGCATCATTTCCATTAATTTATCTAATTTACTTTCGTCACTGCTTGCTTCTTTGTCTGGTGTTCCGGTCAGCTTCTTACTCTTTTTAAAAATTTCGGCTACGTCTTTTTGATTTCTCTTTCTCTTTCCTTCATCCGTAGTACTTCCATCACTGTCCATCGCAAACAATGTCTATCCAGGCCCCAAACCACTAAGCTAGTTATCTCGTTAATATTTCCTAATATTTTATAAGCCGGACCTGTTCCTTACTGATATATTTAACTATTTATTTAACTAATTGCTATTTAATGAATAGTCAAAAAGCATGTAAGGACAAAATCATGTTTGATTTATGTTTGTATAACTATTTCAAATATTTATTTTAAAATTCTCGGATCACATTTATTTGATTTTATTTCACACTAATTCGAAATTCGCTCGAGCGCCACAAATTTATTTATGTCTTACTAGTCCTTGTTTTTATTGTGCCATGTGTTTATATTGTCGGATGCTGGCCTCTTTCGCAAGTAACCGCCCACATCTCTCTCTATCTCTTTTCCGTTGTTATTGCAAACACTAACATATATATATATTTTTTATTAACACTCCTTAGCCGTTCTAATACTCTAACTAAATTCAGATTATGTTGCCGAAGATCGCTGCCGAAAACTATGAGATCGTCGAGATATATAAAACACTGTTCGTAATTAAGTCCTGACATTGCTATTGTCATGGCTCTAGAAAAAGCGCTACTACTAGTTTTTAGTCCCATTGGAAGTCGGCACATCTGGTATTGATCTTTGCCGGTTGTAAATGCTGTGTAAGGACGGCTTTTGCGTTCTAACTCGATTTGATGATATCCTTGCGCTAGATCTAAATGAGAAAAATAGACTGCGCCCGAAAGTGAGTCTAAGATCTCGTTGATCGATGGCAGTGGGAATCTGTCATCGACTATCTGTTTATTTAACAGACGGTAGTCGATCACGATTCTCCACTTCTGATTTCCGTCTTTATCTTTCTTTTTGGGTACTAATAGTAAAGGTGATGACCATGGTGATTTTGCTTTTCTATAATACCATCGGACAAAAGTTTGTCTACTTGTCTGTCGATCTCACGTTTTTGGGCGTGTGGCAACCGATAGGGCTTAGAATATATAGGATTTATTTGTTGGCTAACCTGTATGTCTCCCCTGTATATATCCGTGTGCGTAAGTTTGTCTGACTCGAGAAAAAAAACGTCGCAATACTTAGCGATAATTTTCTGCATTGCGATATTCTCTTCCTTGTTTAGATGTGACGTATTTACTGTTTGTAAAACCTTGCTGACGCGCTCGACCGATTTGGGACCATTGTAGTCAAAAGTGCAGACGCTGTAATTATCGAGGTCTGTGAACGTCGGGGAAAAGTTTTTCAATGTCGCGTCGCTATTTCTCGTGTTCATTACGCGTACGGGCACTATTCCGTCTTTTGGAGAAACAACTGACCCAGCCACAAATATTCCTGGGGCCGCTTCTTTTTGTAATATAACGCAATCGCTACCTTTATTTATTTTAAAATATTTAATTACTTCGCATCTAGCCGGGATGTTTGTAACCGCGTTTTCCTCTGAATGTAAAGGTAAGGTTATTCGCCGACCTTCTATTAAAAATGCAAGATTGTACATTTCGTAATCTAACACCGCGTTGTACCTAGTAAGTATATCTGAACCGATAATTCCTACTAGTTTGTTATTATTTACATCGTCTAATATTACGAATTTATGTTCGACCCTGGCTTCGCCTAACTCTAGTGTAATGAATGCGGACGCTATTGTTTTTGTTTGTCCGTTTATGCCTACTATGTTTAATCTATCTGTTTTGTCAATATTTATGTTTGGATATTTAGTATTTATAAATATAACGCTTAAAGAAGCACCTGCGTCAACTAGAAATAGATTCTCCTTATTATTGAAACGTACTTTAATAAAACTTAAACCGTCGAGGTTAAAACAGCACTGAATAGCATCTGTTTTTAGTTGACTGCTTTCTGAAAAAACTGCAATTCCCGTTTTCCCTCATTATCAAGAGGAACCGCGTTTGCTCATGCAGAAAATACTTTATTTCGATTGTCGCGCTTATCGCGTTTCGGAAACTTTTTCCTATAACCGTGATTGTAGTTGTTATTATTCTACAGAAAGTTTCTTTGTTTGTTGTCGTTATTTGGATGCCTGAATTTTCGGTACCGATTGTTTCTACCGTGAGAATTGTTATGCGGTGCTCTCCTTGAGAAATGATAAACGGCGTTACTGTTGTTGGTAGGGTTAAGTATTTGTTCGTTTGAAGCTTCCTGGATAGCTTCGCACAGCGTACTTGGGTTACGAGCTTTTATTAATAGTTTTGTATTTGTGTCACGAAGTCCGTTAGCGAACATATTAACCGCGATTTGTTCGTTGACGATACGAAACTTGTCGACCAACGTCTCATCGTCGCCTGCTTGTGCAATTGTGCTGGGCGAGCAGTTCTTCTACTGTCTCCCCGTATTCATAGATTGACTTCGCGCCTTGCCTAACATTGTATAATTGCGTGGTCAATGCCGTGACCGACTTTTTAGTAACGAAATGGCGTTTTAAATCCGTGATTATGGCGGCGTTATTGGGGTAAGATTTAAGTAGTCTTAATTTTGCTTTCGCGGATAACCGGGTTTTGAGAATGTATTTCGTTAAGTTTTCCTTTCCCGCGTCATCTAACAATGAGTCATATAATTCAATTGAATCTATGAGTTGGAGGGTGACTTCCTCTTTGTCATTCATTACAGGTAATAAACTCGAGGCAGTACGTAAATCGAAATTTTCGGCCATGTTACTAGTTTTTATATTTAAATTACTTAATCTATTCTTTAGAATTTCGGCCGCCTCGTTTAACGTAACAGTTATGTTCTTGATACAATTTTTAGTTGCTTCTAATGTACTTGAATTATGAGCTACTTTATTGAAAATGTCTTTTATCTCGCCTAATTTATGCTTGAAATTGTCTATCTGCGCTTGCTTGCGTTTAATCACATTCCTATCACTCTTATTACTAACATTGTCTTTTCTTAGATTGCTATAAAATACCTTGACTTCTTCTTGTATCTGAAGGAATTGATCCGGGGCGGACATGGGGTTGGGCTAGACCTTTTCTTGGCTCCGGTGGAATTCCATTTGAATCTGTGCGGAGAGGGCCTTCGTCATCCTCTTGTTTATGTGCCTGTACACACCGTAGCAGCAGCAGGAGGTTAAGATGATGATAACTCCCACAAATGCCACTACGCCTAGGATGTCGATAGTGTCCACGCTGTTTTTCACGTTGGCGTCGTTTCCCGCTATGATTACCTCCTCTTTTGTCGCGTAGTTACCCATTTGTCTCGCTAACCTGCCCAATTTTCTTCTTGTTTACTTTGTTGGTTCGTTCCGGTTTCCCACTTGGTTTCCTTCAGCCTTAAATGGCTGGCAGGGCCATCTAGTGATGTGGATTGGTAGGATCGCCATGTAATGTGGCTTTGCCTTACGGCCACATTGTTGTGCAGGTTCGAGAATGAGTGTATAATTAAATAACACGAGTTCGGAGTTGGTTCAACATAGTATAATTAATTAATACTTACAATGAGGTAACAGTCTTATTACATAGATAATAAATTAATATATCACAGCGGTCGAAAGAGAGTTCTTTAACGTACTCTCTGATCGTACTGACTGTCTAAATTGAGACTCCCTTCTCTCTTGAAACTATTGTCTTATATACGTTGAAAGATTCTTCTTTCGACCATTTGTTTCTTAAACACTGTCAATATTTGAAAGTGTGTAACCCTGATTCATAACCTCGTGTATGCAATCAAATGTACCGAGGCCGTATTGATATAATACACTACGTATCGTTATGATACAATATATTGAGGCCGGGGCCATCTCCTTGTTAAAGTAGTACATACACATGTTATGTATAGAGTTATTACACTTACACACCAAACTAAAATACTCAACACCTACACTAAGACAATCACATACAATATATAACATACCTTGCAAAGACTGTGACAAAGTATACATAGGGCAAACAAAACAGTTACTACAGGAAAGACTAAAAGGTCACAAATACGCAAAAAATCAGACTGCTTTAAAAAAACACCAGATGACACTAAAACATAATTTTGATTTTGAAAACACCAAAATAATATCAAAGCAAAAAAATACAAAAGCTAGGGAGGTCTTAGAAATGATCCACATTTTCAAAAACAGCAAAACTATCGACGACCGAAAAGAGCTTGATGGACTTTCTAAACTCTATTATCCACTCATTAAACAATAGAACACAACCAACACACCAAATAAAATAAATAAAAATTTTGTTTATTGTTTCCCATTATAAATACATATACTATCTTTCCCTAAACACATGGCTTAGCCATGCTATTTTTAAAACAAAATAGGAAATTTCACTCCTAAACAAAGATATTTAGTCGCACAAAACCTTCCGAGAAACGCGGTTCGACACTAGAAAGTTGCCTCGGACAAAGCACGACCACACATATACACATGTTGCTTTAAAACGGAATAAGTCGTGAATTTTTATATCTTTTTATATCATTTTATATCATTTTAATTTCTCCTTACTTTATTATTATTTAAAATTAATTTTTAATTCAGTCATACAAATGTAATCATTTAATTTTTCCTTACTCTAGTATTATTGTAACTTTAATTTTAAATTCATTCAATGTAAACATATTTTCTTAACTTTCGTTATATATATTAAAATTTTTGTTTCTAGTCACTTGAAAAAGACTCAATAATAGAAAGAGTCGAAACGTCATAGAGGAAAATATTGAATTTCATTAAAGGTCGCTAAACCAATAAAAAAGAATAATATGATAATGTGCAAAATATGAATTATTTGCACCACGTTGGATACTACATATATAATAATGTGAATTAAATAATTAATATACTCAGGGTATCTTAAACTAAATTTTATATTAAAAATTTTGAATTTATATATATATATATATATATATATATATATAAGTATTTTTAATAATATATAATATTATTAAAAATGGGGTGTGAAGAACACAATACAAGTTCATATGTATTTTTGAATGTATCTTCTCCAAAGACGTAGATACGTATTTCACATTTCTACATGACTATCAATACGCCCCTGTTGGAGAAGAGACACATTCAACAAAACATAACTACTTTGCTATCTCGCAGATATTATTAAGACAGAGCGTTAAGGAATATTCAGCGCTGTCTATATAATAATCGCAGAAGTAGCCGGGTGTTCTTTATAGTCGGTAACCACCGTATCTATAAAAAACTGTATTATCGCGTCTTCACTACTTGTCGGCGTAAACCGAATACGTATATATCAACATAATTTGAAACATACTTGAGTAGGTAAAACCTACCAATTTTGTATAATACAAAAGTATTTTTAATAATATGTAATATTATTAAAAATGGGGTGTGAAGAACACAATACAAGTTCATATGTATTTTTGAATGTATCTTCTCCAAAGACGTAGATACGTATTTCACATTTCTACATGATTATCAATACGCCCCTGTTGGAGAAGAGACACATTCAACAAAACATAACTACCTTGCTATCTCGCAGATATTATTAAGACAGAGCGTGAAGAAATATTCAGCGCTGTCTATATAATAATCGCAGAACTAACCGGGTGTTCTTTATAGTCAGTAACCACCGTATCTATAAAAAACTGTATTATCGTGTCTTCACTACTTTTCGGCGTAAACCGAATACGTATATAACAAAATAATTTGAAACATACTTGAGTAGGTAAAACCTACAAGTAGTGAAGACATGATAATACAGTTTTTTATAGATACGGCGGTTACCGACTATAAAGAACACCCGGCTAGTTCTGCGATTATTATATAGACAGCGCAGAATATTCCTTCACGCTCTGTCTTAATAATATCTGCGAGATAGCAAGGTAGTTATGTTTTGTTGAATGTGTCTCTTCTCCAACAGGGGCGTATTGATAGTCATGTAGAAATGTGAAATACGTATCTACGTCTTTGGAGAAGATACATTCAAAAATACATATGAACTTGTATTGTGTTCTTCACGCCCCATTTTTACTAATATTATATATTATTAAGAATACTTTTGTATTATACAAAATTGGTAGGTTTTACCTACTCAAGTATGTTCCAAATTATGTTGTTATATATATATATATATATATATATATATATATATATATATATCTACTTACAAGTGAGTTCTAGAGTGTAAGTACATATATCATCTTTATGTTATTACAAACCTTTATTTAAATTAAGAAATAACGCCTCAGCAGCTCAGTCGTTTATGTTAATAAGGTTGATTAATTTTTTTAATAAAATAAAATATATAAATACTAACTTTGAATGTCCTATTATTTGAGGAAATATATCCGTGAGATATTTTAATAATAGTTTTCAGAATACAGATGTCTATTTTGTTTTAATTTGTTGCCTGCTAACGTTCAAGTAGAAATTTATGAAATTCTAGATTTTCTTGTTTACTTTAGAGGTTAAGCTTATAGTATCAAATTGATTTTCTATTTATAATCCAAGATAGATTTTAAATAAATCAATCAGTTTATTAAACACACTTAAATACAAATTACGAGGATTATATAATATAGTTTGAATATGTGAATGAAAACTTTCTGGTATATTACTTTCAAGTGATTATTCTAATGCACAGGTAACAAGAAAGAATATATAGCACTTCTTTATGTTTTTTTAATTGTTTTAAGTCTAGTAAATTTAGCTTTTAGGTAAATGGACAACTTAATATATACAAATACAAATGGTTTTAATATTTATTTTGGTTTCGAATAAATCTTATGTTGATAAGAATATATCGAAGGATAATAACTTTCTAAATGATATATTTTTCATTTAATGAGTATTTATTTTTAAAGATAGTTAATAATAAAACCTGGGTTTGCCTTGTCTTGAACTGAGACTTGGAATCCGGCTAGCACGTATACCTTGTGACTGGTTTCTCGAGCAGTGGCCCCGTTGATCTGAATAGTGTTTCCGATTACTCTTGTATGATATTATTTTCTAGTCCTGCTGGTGTGCTATCGATCTGGAAACTGTCCTTTAGCTTAAACAGGAACTTATGGCTGCTATCCGCTTGAAAATTTCTTCTTTGTCCTTCGAAGCTTCTCGAAAAAAATAATAAAGGTAAAATTAATTAATGTATTATCTTTAAACTGTAATCTCCTTCAAATTGATTGTTTCATTTTAATATAGAAGACCTTCCTATCTTCTTGATATCCAAACTTCTTCTTGGTTCCACAAATTTTCTCATAAAAAGTATATTTTCATAAATCTTGATACTAATTGCTGCTCCAATATAAATATTACTTATTTTCTTCATTAATTATTTTTTATAAACACTTAAATTCGCCTTTAAAATGCTCTTTTCCTGTTTTTCCAGGAACGCTTATATAATTTCCAATATGGCGCCTAGAAAATTCCACCAACTTGCACGTCCGTTCCCTGTCGAAGTTGGGACGCGTTTCTCTGTTCAGATTTTCCTTTATAAGGCAACTATTTATTTAATTATTCATAATACCAACATATTTCAAAGAGTATACAAATATTTATAAGTATTTAATTTTGAATTTAAAAAGATAAATTTAATTCATTTAAATTTAATAACTGTCATTCATTTAAATATCTTCTTTCTTTAAATAGTAGAAGTGCTTTATATTTTACAATCGTTTTCACATTTAATAATTACAATACTTATTTTAATACTTAATCTAAACTTATTCTATTTGCTCAATATTCTTTCTTGTTATACTTTTCAAATAATTTATATATTATATCCAAATCTTCAATAATTATTAATAGAACATAAATAGACTATATTAATATATATATATATATATATATATATATATATATATTTGTATATATAACTTAAAAGAAATTATCGACCATTCTCTATTGGTTAAAATAAATTAAAAGTTGTTTATTATTTATTATCTCTATATTTCACAACGAGTTTGTTGCTTCTTCAGGAGATAAGAATGTAGAGTTCAAAAAATGGAAGTGACGTACACGAACATTAAGGTTGATTGATATATATGCATATATACCGGGTGTCTCAGTTATGTTGTTCCAATGGCGTAGCTTCGTTATCTAATACAATAAATATTTGAAGTTTGGGGCATCCGATTTACATCTGATGTTCTTTAAATTGAGTATAACATTCACATTATTTCACTTCCGGTTTAAACGGAAACGACCATAACTTTTTTATTTTAAATAGCACCCGGTATACTTTCCCCAAAATTAGAATTCTACTGAAATTCTCTTTTCCACGAAGTATTACACTTTGTATTTAGACTTCAAAACAGAGGTGAAATTGCATTTTAAATATTGGGATTGTAGAAAATTATGAAAAGCATGTTCATTAATTCGTATTTGAATTTAAAGTAGCAAAAATACACTTCCCAAAAATGCATTTTTAAGATCTCTGTTAGAAAGAATATTCGTTTAGATATGAGTGGTTTACAAACATTTTATTGAAAGTCGAATAACACAAAAATATTGTTAAATAAATCACAAAAATATTATACTTATTAATTTTATTTGTACAAGAACGGTATTTATGAATCTCGTAGTGGCTCCAAACTTGAACCGTGAGCTCCAGAAAATATGCTAAAGAAAATGTTCAAAATGTTACATTGAAGCAAATGTCAATGCAACATTCGACTCGATGCAAAAGTTCACCAGAGGTAACACTTCTTAATACCTCGGCATTAAGAGCTGCGCATCCTTTCCAAATTCTATTTTTCAAATCTCCCAAATCTGCATAGAAAATAATCTATCGGCGTTAGATCGGGTGAACTTGCAGACCATCTTATTGGTCTATGTGTGCCTATCCACTTATTAGGAAAAATCGGATTAACATAATCAGTCACAATTCCAGAATTGTGAGCGGGTGCCCCATCATGCTGAAAATATCTGTCATAATCTACTGTTTCTAATCCTTGATGCGGGTGAATTTCGAAAGGCCAGAATTTGGCGGGTTTTAGGAGTCGTTGAATAAAAGAATGAGAAATACCAATTACATTCTGTTTCAATTACTCGAATTGAAATAAGCGGATTACTAAGCACATTTCTAAAAACACCAACACTGTACTATCCATCAGTAGCAATCTTTCTTTTAAAAACAGTTTTTTTTTTGTCTGTCAACATACCGCTTTCTGTAAACACGGAAGGCATCACGCCTGTTTTTTTACATTCCACATAAATGAGGATCATATTCAATTTTTCCACATTTCTAAAATCGTCGTTATTCATTTTAAATACAACTTTGTTCGAAGGAACTTTGAAACAAAATTTAATTACACTTTATGAACTGTCAAAGTTAACAAACAAATAATGTCAAATTTTGCTTTGGTTTCCATAGATTGCTTTGGTTTCGACGATCCCAATTTTTGAATATTTAAAATGCAATTTCACCGCTGTTTTGAAGTCTAAATACAAAGTGTAATACTTCATCGGAAAGAGAATTTTCAGAGACTTAAAATTTTGAGGAAAATATATATGCTCGTAAGTTTACGAGTAACCAGAAGCAGAAGCAGACAGTTATCGCAGACCTGAAGATGGCAAATGTGATTTTGCCATAACATCGTCCAGAAACCATCACCTTAAGAGCTTCCTAGAACATCTGAATAGAATCCATCCAAAATAAAATTCACAATGGAAGTAAAATCAAACAATCAGCTCCTAGTCCTCGACGTTTTGGTTAAGAAGAAAGAAAATGGAGAATGAAGCCATACAGTGTACCGGAAATCCACACATACAGACCGGTACCTCAACGCACAGCTCAGTTGCAAGCTGTAGTGAAGAGCCTAGTAACAAGATCACAGAGATTAGCAGATCAAGATAACGTCATTCAAGAAATAGATAAACTCCACAATGCACCCCAGCAGACTGGCTTTGGCAAACTGGCAATCAACAAAGCGTTAAAACCTAAACGAGCCACACCACAATAGGAAAAAGAGGAATCAATAGCCAAAACCTCAAAGGTACCACCGACAGAATATCCAGAGTCCTACGAAGACACAACATTGACACCACAATCAAGATAGACAGAAAAATCAGCACAGTCATTCGGAATCCAAAAACAGGAATACCATTAGAAAACCAGGGAGTTTATGAAATTCCATGCCTTAATTGTGAGAAGACTTACATCGGCCAAACAAATAGAAGGGTAAACGTAAGAAGGGATGAACACCAAAACTCCGTAAGGAAAGACGAGAAAACTTCATCTTTGGCAATACCAAATTATTAGCGAACATAGAACATATGAAAACCAGAATAATCAGGGAAGCTATCGAAATTGAGAAACGTCCGGACAATTTGAATTCGCGAGATGATACCCAGAGGCTACAAACGTCGTCCAGAAACCACCACCGGTCTTTACTAAGACCAAACAGTGGAAACGCCGAAGAAAACCCGGAATTCAATTAAAACACATACTACTACCCGCGGAAACCTAAAAGAAAACATATATATATATATATATATATATATATATATATATATATATATATAAGGTAAACTTAATAAGGTCTGGTTATTACTTCAAAGTGTATATATTTAAAATAATCCTACATGTTTCGGCAATGATGCCTTTGTCAAGGATATAAAAAATATGTAGGATTATTTTAAATATATACACTTTGAAGTAATAACCAGACCTTTAATCGCCGACTAATTAAGTTTACCTTATCATACCAAGGTCACGAAAGTACTATATATATATATTGTTATAATGCGGAAGGCTGAAAAATAATAAAAGGAAAATAAAAAAAAAAAAGAAAGAAAAACTAGCTCAGAAATGATAATTTAAAACTTAATAAAATAATATGCAGAAAATTCTTAATCTCAGGGTTACTAGCGGGATCCGAATATACAGACAGCAACACAGATATACATAAAATAAAACGATTAGGTAAAATTAAATAACAAATAAATTTATTAAACACTATAGTTACGACAGTACAAAATACAATTACGTTTAATATGTTGAGTTACAAATGTTTACGTATGCAACCTTCTATATTGCTATACACATTAGGTTGCCTACATCAATAATATGTATATTATTATATTGATAAATGGATCGTGTCAAAATTTTGAATGAAAACAAGGTAAGAACAACAATAAATTGATAAATATGTTCAGTAGAATATTATCATTGAAATAACGTGAGTATTATAATTTAGAAATATTAGATCGCAAGAAATGTTATATCTTTAATTTTTTATTACAGGAATAAATTTTCTATAGAATACCTGATACATGTGACCGTTATGGTAGTATCTAAATTACGTCTTCTCTGGAAGTAGAATATTCTGTAAAATTCCAACAGGTTCAGCAAGTCCGAATGTAATGAATCAGTCTGTTTCCTCCGATAGATGTTCAAACCGCAAATCTGCATACGTTCCTTGATGCTTGTAGAACTCTGCTAGGTTATGTCCACATATGATAACCGGAAGAAAGCGTAATTTATCCAAATATAACCAAGAAAAGGTTCCAGTAGCTTCTTATATAAAGCTGCTTAAACGTAAAATTGCTTTTAGATTAATTGGAAATACAAAATGTTGATGATAAGGAATCCTAGTATCTCCACACTCGAAGTATGTTTCTCGCAAGGTATTTATAATATGTAAAATAATGAATTCACATTCTTGTTATTAGAAATATAGCCGTAGATAATTTTATTTAAATAATTTCGAAGAAGTAAATGAATATTAATCTTTTCTTAACCACCGCATGCAAAAAACTCTTAATTAATTATCATCTTCTTTTTTTTTCATCGTCTTGACTACATATCATATTTTGTAGAAACATAAATCAAATTTTCTTAGAAAACTTATACAATGAATTTCAAAATTATAAAAGATAATTTAGTCAGAATAGAAAGAAATAATTTTAAATATGAATTTCTTAAATATGACAGAGATGAAAATATCTCTGACAATCTATAAATGTGATAATATATCCAACTCACGTAATTCCAAATGCACATTTAAAAGTGATGATATCAAAAGTGATAATAAATATCAGAGTTTACAGTAATTTGAACATACATGAAATAATCATAGTCAGTTTTAGAAATCTAGAATTCTCGCGAACATAAATAAGATGAATTTAATTAAAGGGCGAAATATAAA
Organism: Melolontha melolontha; assembly: GCA_935421215.2. Taxonomy (NCBI): domain Eukaryota; kingdom Metazoa; phylum Arthropoda; class Insecta; order Coleoptera; family Scarabaeidae; genus Melolontha; species Melolontha melolontha. The sequence goes on along the minus strand of OW285240.1, from coordinate 9,379,009 downwards.
GATTGACTAAATATAACATATCATATTAATCGGTAACATGATTTTTAAAACCAATTATGATTTTACATCTTTAAAATACAAAATTCTATCTATAAAGTAATGTTTCACAAATCTGATTATTCCAGATATAACATTCTTGGAATTGATATTTAATAAGAAGAAGAATACATAATGAAGAGTACTGACCCACATCATTATCCCCATTGCTCACGAAAAAAAAAAAACCAAGAAGTATTTTTTTTTTTTTGAAAATTAAGTACAAAAATAGAAGGCATAGAAAATGTGTATAAACGAAGATTGTATCTTGTAATAATATTTTTTAATACTGTCTCTCTAAGTACTATTTTAAATAGATATAAGAATAAATGAAAACTGATCAAATTAATTCACACAAACTAGCAAACTAAACTTTATATTAATTATCTATAGAAAGTTATAGAACCATGTTATTATATTATAAAACAAATAGGTTACATTTAAAAGAAAATTATTAAATAAATAAATCTTACATATATTATAACTATTGAAAGAAACTCAAATTCATTATATAAAGTAAAAACATTAACGTAAAATGTTTAATCTTTCAGGATAACATGTGCTAAACAAATTATAGAGAAAATGTGTCAAAGTTATAATATTTCAATTGTCATTATCATATTGTCATATCTGAAATTAAAGAAATTATTCGTAAAGATTTTTGTAAGATATTAATTGGAAAAATTGAATATTAAACTATAACAAATGTATTAAAATATTATTTCGAACTGTAGATATTTATTTAGATTAGTAGTTGTATATTAAATATAAGTTATATATAATTATATCCTTTCAACCTGTAAATATTTATTTAGATTAGTAGTAGTATATTTAAAATGAGTTTTATACATAATTATATTCTTTCGACCTGTAACATACCTGACTAACAGCTAAATATCTAACCCCTATTCATATTAATCCATGTGTATATAAATTCATTCATTTAAAGAATGTAGAAAACTATCATGCAACTTTATTTTGGAAAAATAATAAATTAGACTTATTATCGTAACATATATGAAGCTGGTATTTAAATTCAATTCTCCTTTGCTAAATGGTCCTGTAACATTGAAATGTGATATCTACCCTTAATAAAATTAGTTTCATCTTCGATTAATTCATATGTATTGTTGCCAAAAATTCGATTAATTTTATAAGGTCCTTGATATGGTCTCAATAACTTTGCCATGATCTTGTTCTTACGGTCAGTTACACGCAATCTTTTAACTACAACATAGTCACCTAATTGGTATGTTTTGTACTTTCGTTGAACTAGCATCCTATTGCGTTCCCACTTATCTTTCCTTTCCCTAAGTCTATCTCTAACCTCCTGTAATCGTTCTGAAAAATCAAAAGGTTCCTTATTATCCCAAGGTCTTCCAGGAAGTTCTCCAGTGAAAACTGTTATAGGAGAGTAATTATGTACAGTGCTCGGCGTATTATTCATGACGAATTCAATTTGAGGTAAATACTTGGCCCATCTATTATGCTTATCCACTAACAAAATCCTTAGATACTTGAGAGTTTCTCGGATATATCTCTCAGTCGGGTTACCTTGAGGATATCTAATCGAAGTATAATAAGATTTAACATTATAGCTGTGAAGAAAATTTAGATACCTATCGTTTGTAAAATAGGTGGCATGATCCGACAATAAAGCTCTTGGTACACCATAATGCAAGAAATAATCCTGTAAGGCTTGTAACACAGATTCGGTATTACAACGTTGCGTAGGAATTAATTTAACAAATTTAGAGAAAATATCACAAATTACCAGAATATTCTTATAACCCTTGGTACTTGGAATCAGGTTAGATAAGAAATCGATGGATACAAGATCAAGTTTATCATATGAAACAATATTATGGCTAATATTCTTATGTGTAAAATTTTTATCTTTCGCTAATTCGCAGACTTGACAATTTCTAGTCACGCTCTTAATTATGCGCTCGTCATTAATACAAAAGAAAGCTTCACGGAACATTAACCAACATTTCCGTGCTCCTATATGTAAATACCTAGTGTGTAAATAATGTGCAATTATCCTTGTATGTAACTCATTAAGAACATAAACTTCATTTTTGCCAATTAACTTAAGTAGAAACCCGTCTTTAATCTTCATCCCCTTGTAATTTTCAACTTCCTTTAACAATTCTTTAATTTGTAAAAATTCCTGTGAAGATTGTACCTGTCTAATTTGCGTAAAAGAGAAAATACCGTGTTTCTGTAATTCTACCAGATTAATCATAATATTCTGTTTCTTAACATCACCATCCTTCCTTGTTAAGACATCCGCAGTGATCATCTCCCTACCTGGCCTATATTTAATATCAATCTCGTATGTTTGTATAAGCAAAGACCATCTATAAATCCGGTTATTATTGAGTTTAGTACTCATGATGTTTATAAGAGCCTTGTGATCTGTCTCTAAAGTGAATATTTTACCAATCAAATAATATTTTAATTTGGTTAACGCAAACACAATTGCCAACATCTCCTTTTCAGAAATCGTATACCTGATCTCACATGGTTTCAATGTTCTTGATATGAAATAGATTGGTATTTCCTGACCCATTTTAATCTGCACCAATTCAGCAGCAATAGTTTGATGTGAAGCATCTGTTCGCACTATAAAAGGTAAATTAAAGTCGGGATGATGTAACTTTAGGTTGTCCACGAAGTTCTCCTTCAACTTAATAAAACATGATACGCACTCTGGAGACCAATTCCATTTAACAGCTTTCTTAAGTAAATTCAACAAAGGTAAAGTTTGTTGACTATAATTAGATACAAATTTCCTATAATAATTTAGAATACCAAGAAATCCTCTCAAGGTTCTTAAGTTCTTCGGACGAGAAAAATTCCTGATCTCATCTAAACGTTGAGGATCTAATAATACGTTCTTTTCATTAATTATATAACCTAAATAATTTACTTCCTCCCTGAAAAATTGACATTTACTTAAGTTCAATTTCATTCCTTCCTCTCTTAAGGTATTTAAGATAATCGACAGATGTTGAAAATGTTCCTGTATACTATTCGAAAAAAATTATAATATCATCAAGGTAATGTAAAGTAAAATCTTCGTATTTATCTAATATCTGATGTAAAAATCGTATTAATGTAGCAGGCGAAGTTTTTAAACCAAAAGGACAAACTCGAAATTGATAAACCACTCCATTTATAATGAAACCACAATATTTACGTGAATTCTTTTCTAGATTAATTAGCCAAAAAGCATTTTTCAAGTCTAACTTACTATATATTTTCTTATTACCACATTTCGTAAGAAGCACATCAATATTTTGAGGCATTTCAAATTCTGGTTTAATTCTAAGATTCAAGGCACGTGCATCTAAGCATATTCTTAAAGAATCATCTTTCTTTTTCACTATAACAATAGGATTTATGAAATATGTGTTAGATCTTTCTATTATACCAGTATCTTCTAAGCGTTTCAATTCCTTATTTATTCTATCCTGGTAATAATAAGGAATCGGATAGTTCTTACTAACTAACGGATCTTCTTTATCAATTCTAATTATATGTTCATAATTTTTAGCAAACACTATATCATCATTAATCAGTTGCAAGTTATAATATAAAATATCAATTAATCTACGGGAAACATGATCATCTTTAATATTTTGTATCTTTATTAAATCTTCTATTTCTTTTAAATTATTGACTGTATTACCAACCTTCACTTCTTCTCGCACCTCCAAAACATCATCTTCTTCATAATTATTCATTCCTAATCCCACTAACCTATTTTCCACTCCATTATAATCATTATTTATATTTATATATGCATTATTTAAACCTTCAACCATATTACCACACGTAAATCCCTTCTTCATATTCATATTCAACCTATACATAACATTATTTATCTCATCATTTAACTTTTCTTCTTTAAATTTTAAATAAACTGCTTTTTCCTCCTCAGTCAACGTATTATCCAAATTAATTACATTATCTTTAATACTAATTTTTCCTTCTTCAAAATCCATCACCATTCCTAAAGATTTAATATTATCGATACCAATAATAGCATCGTATTGTAGTTTTCCTATTATATAAAACGGTATAATATATTTATGTTTATTAATAATGATGTCCGTAGTAATTCTCTGATTAATTGTCCCTATCCGTTTCCTATTTGCGGCGACTATATCCGTGCCTTTGATTTTAATAATTTTGTCCTTGAAGTTATTAATTAATTTAGCCGTGTCCTCTTTTATCAAGAAATTTCCGCACCTGTATCAATCAAGCAATTATAAATTCCTCCATCTATTATAATATTAATGATGGGTAAATTATATGTATCTAATAAAATATTTTCATTATCATAAATATTAATAAATTCTTCGGGGTTTTGGTAAAAAGAAATATTATAAAGTTTGCAGGGTATGTTACAGTCGATTATATTTAGTTGTCTGTCGTGCTGGTGCTGGGCCTTGGGTTTTCGTAAGGATCCAGTTTCCCCAACGAAGTTTTTTTTTTGCCAAAATCGGGTTCTGGTATCCTTGGTGATAATGACCTATGTCTACGATAATTGCTAATAATATGTCCACGTCCTCTTGTATTAACACTATTATTATTAAACCTACTACTTCTTGTGAAATGATTATCCCTAGAATTATGTCCGAAATTGTTATTTGTATTATAATTAAGTGAACGATTAAAGTTATTATTGTTATTATAAAAAGGTCTATTATTTGACGGCTGTGGAAAACTTGAATTTTGTCGAAAAACATTATTAAAAGAATTTTGAGGACGTGAGTTGATATTCCTATTATAAACATTAAATGGTGCACTATTATTATTATTATGTCGAAATTTATCCATATTATAATTGTTGGACCGATCATTATTAAGTACTGATTGATTATTTGTTCGGTTAATATTAAAGGGTTTATAAGTGTTATAATTCCTATCTAGCATACTCCTGAAATTGTTATTCCCACCTATATACTGATTGTTCTCGGAATAATCATCCAATCTCCTAAGTATGTCAATCAGCGAGTCCATGTCATTCACCCTTTGACATATAATCGCGTGCGTATCCGTGTGTATAAAATTATTCAATAGCTGACGCGCTATTGAAGCTTCGTCCAAATCAGGAACATATTTACAATTATTATAAATCTTCGAAGCGTATGCCTCTCGTGATGTTGGTCCCATTTTATACTTTCCTGTAAGTAAGCGAATCTTGGCACGATTCTGCTGAGTTTCGTCCCAGAAATTCTTCTTGAAAAGGTCTGCAAATTTATTAAGATCAGAACAATGCTCTTCTATCCGCATAAACCAATCTAAAGCGCTATTCTTAAGAGTGGCTCTCAGTATATACATCCGCTGTTTCTGATCTGCTATATCTTCTAAATACTTTACCATTGAAGTTAAATAGGTCATCGGATGTTCTATGTTCATGTCGCCATTAAAAGTAATTAAATTCTCAACTCTTTGCAGCGGTAGACCATAAGATTGATAGTTTGTTGAAACTAACTTTTGATTGATAGAATTCCTTATACTCCTTATTTCGGTATCAATAGAATCCTTGTTGCTACACTGATCCTTCATCAAATCCTGTAAATTATTCTTCACCGCGTTGATCTCTTTATTATACATGTCTTCGTACTCCAATGATCTCTGATTGACTGTATTAAAGTTCTGCAGACATTTCTCCTGATGTGATACTATCTGTTCCCCCAGAATGTCTTTATTCGTGTTAATGATTGAAGTAACCTCTTCTTTTTGTAAAGACAATTTTACTTCCACACTTGCCTGAATACGTTCTTCGGAATCCTTCAAAAGTAGTCCCCATTGCCTGTTTTGTGAATTTATAGTATCTTCTAGTTTAGCGTTAATATTTTGTTCTAGCTTTTCATTCATACTCTTCATATCTTCTTTAAGAGTATGTTGATTCTGATCTATTTTCTCGTTCATTTCTTGTTGATTTTTCTCAAGTTTAATCATTATCGCTTCCAACATGATCTTCATCTGGTCTGATGTCGTTTCTTCCTGTACCGCATGAATCTCTGTACTAGTGGACCTCTCTCCTTCACCTTTATCTTGTCCATCTTCTGTTATCTCCATTCTTGATCCAGAGCGGGAACGTGTTTCCATAGTTGATAAAATATATTAATAAGTAAGTAAGATGAATGTAGGTAATTATAAGGATAATTTTATATGTAATATATCATATAGTGTTCTGTTTAAGGTATAAATATTCTGTTTAAGGTATAAATATTCTGTTTTTCTTTAATAATACAATTTTCCCACAAAAATTACGTTGTTTGTTAATATTGGAAGATATTAAATCATCTTCTATTTTATGTATCCTATAATATTTGTCTGTATATTCGTTAAATTGCCCGACGTTGCTGGCGTCAATTAATGTTATAAGACGAGTTGCTTCCAGATAAAAAGAAGCCTCTCGTTGTGGTGTCAATTAATGATATAATGCCTTAATGGAAAGATATTTGCCCCACAAGTTGGGCTAGCCAATTAATGTTATAATGCGGAAGGCTGAAAAATAATAAAAGGAAAATAAAAAAAAAAAAAAGAAAGAAAAACTAGCTCAGAAATGATAATTTAAAACTTAATAAAATAATATGCAGAAAATTCTTAATCTCAGGGTTACTAGCGGGATCCGAATATACAGACAGCAACACAGATATACATAAAATAAAACGATTAGGTAAAATTAAATAACAAATAAATTTATTAAACACTATAGTTACGACAGTACAAAATACAATTACGTTTAATATGTTGAGTTACAAATGTTTACGTATGCAACCTTCTATATTGCTATACACATTAGGTTGCCTACATCAATAATATGTATATTATTATATTGATAAATGGATCGTGTCAAAATTTTGAATGAAAACAAGGTAAGAACAACAATAAATTGATAAATATGTTCAGTAGAATATTATCATTGAAATAACGTGAGTATTATAATTTAGAAATATTAGATCGCAAGAAATGTTATATCTTTAATTTTTTATTACAGGAATAAATTTTCTATAGAATACCTGATACATGTGACCGTTATGGTAGTATCTAAATTACGTGTTCTCTGGAAGTAGAATATTCTGTAAAATTCCAACAGGTTCAGCAAGTCCGAATGTAATGAATTAGTTTGTTTCCTCCGATAGATGTTCAAACCGCAAATCTGCATACGTTCCTTGATGCTTGTAGAACTCTGCTAGGTTATGTCCACATATGATAACCGGAAGAAAGCGTAATTTATCCAAATATAACCAAGAAAAGGTTCCAGTAGCTTCTTATATAAAGCTGCTTAAACGTAAAATTGCTTTTAGATTAATTGGAAATACAAAATGTTGATGATAAGGAATCCTAGTATCTCCACACTCGAAGTATGTTTCTCGCAAGGTATTTATAATATGTAAAATAATGAATTCACTTTCTTGTTATTAGAAATATAGCCGTAGATAATTTTATTTAAATAATTTCGAAGAAGTAAATGAATATTAATCTTTTCTTAACCACCGCATGCAAAAAACTCTTAATTAATTATCATCTTCTTTTTTTTTCATCGTCTTGACTACATATCATATTTTGTAGAAACATAAATCAAATTTTCTTAGAAAACTTATACAATGAATTTCAAAATTATAAAAGATAATTTAGTCAGAATAGAAAGAAATAATTTTAAATATGAATTTCTTAAATATGATAGAGATGAAAATATCTCTGACAATCTATAAATGTGATAATATATCCAACTCACGTAATTCCAAATGCACATTTAAAAGTGATGATATCAAAAGTGATAATAAATATCAGAGTTTACAGTAATTTGAACATACATGAAATAATCATAGTCAGTTTTAGAAATCTAGAATTCTCGCGAACATAAATAAGATGAATTTAATTAAAGGGCGAAATATAAAGATTGACTAAATATAACATATCATATTAATCGGTAACATGATTTTTAAAACCAATTATGATTTTACATCTTTAAAATACAAAATTCTATCTATAAAGTAATGTTTCACAAATTCGATTATTCCAGATATAACATTCTTGGAATTGATATTTAATAAGAAGAAGAATACATAATGAAGAGTACTGACCCACATCAATATATATATATATATATATATATATATATATATATATATATATATATATATATATATATAGTCAATCAAATTGTAGGCGATTTAGGGTCTGGTTTTACTTCAAAAACTATATATTTAAAACAATCCTACATGTACATATTCGGCTAATGATGCTTTTCTCAACGAATACAAAATTCCTTGAGAAAGGCATCATTAGCCGAAACATGTACATGTAGGATTGTTTTAAATATATAGTTTTTGAAGTAAAACCAGACCTTAAATCGCCTACAATTTGAATTTATCATAACATACTAAGGTCACGAATTAATTATCTTTATATATATGCTCAATGACATGGAAACTGCAACACCAAGAAGGGGTGCGAATTTTTTTACCAAACTTGGTAGAAACGTATAACTAGTCAAACGTAATAATTGATTAAAATTTTGTTGCGATATATCAAGTGGTCATGGCACTTCTGACACTTCATTCAGTTTTCGCTGACATTAATGTGTTTTATTATTTATTTTATTATGTGTTTATTGTTTGTTTCAAATTTATTTCAACGGTTTTGTCTTGTTATACCTTTGTTTAACGTGTTTAGAGATTTTTATTATGCCTAGAGTGCGGCAACGTGGAAATTATCGCCAATTAAACGAATTCGACAGAGGTCGAATTGTTGGTTTGCGAGAAGGTGGTTTTTCATACAGGGAAATTGCAAATCGCCTTAACCGGAACCAATCCACCATTATGCGCTGTTATCAATCATGGACTAGGGAGGGTCAGGAAAGACGCCGAAGAGGAACCGGAGGCCGAAGAAGAACTAATGGGATACAGGACCGCCGCCTTCGCCTAATGGCACTAAGAGACAGGTTCTCCAGTACCAGATCAATTGCTGACGTTTGGTTAGGTAATCAAGGTGGCATAAGGTGGTGTTTAGTGATGAATCTCGATTTTGTCTAGGGATGCATGATGGCCGTATGAGGGTCAGACGAAGACGTGGGGAACGTAGTGATATTCAGTTTTCCGTTGAAAGGCATGTGCATCGAGCAGTGGGTGTTATGGTATGGGGTGCTATAGCATATGGCAGTAGGTCTCAGTTGGTGTTCATCCAAGCCACCATGAACGCCCAGCGTTACATTGATGAGGTGGTAGAACCCCATATTCTTCCATATCTTCAAATGCTCGAAGACCCACTTTTCCAGCAGGATAATGCCCCTCCCCACGTAGCGAGAATTTCTATAAATCGCTTCGAAGAGGCTCATGTCAATATCTTGCCATGGCCACCCAAATCCCCCGACCTTTCGCCAATAGAACATGTGTGGGACATTATGGGACGAAAACTTATGAATTTAGCCAATCCCCCGCAGACACTAGTAGCTCTCCGGCATGAATTACAGGTTGCTTGGGACTCCATACCCCACGAAGATATCGACCACCTAGTCGAATCAATGCCACGGAGAGTGAGGGAGTGTGTAACTAATAGGGGCGGCTCGACACATTATTAATAAAAATTATGTTAAATTGTGTTAGTCTTTTGTTTGTTTTCTTTGAAATTTTAATCAATTATTGCCTTTGAATAATTATACGTTTCTACCAAGTTTGGTCAAAAAATTCGCACCCCTTCTTGGTGTTGCAGTTTCCATGTCATACAGTATATATATATATATATATATATATATATATATTTTTTTTTTTTCTTTCTATCAGATCACACACACACACATATATATATATATATATATATATGTATATATGTGTGATCTGATAGAAAGAAAATACCAATTAGCAGTCATATTTTAGTTGTATTTACAATTGACTAAAACAAAACGATTGTGAAAAGTGCGAAACATTTTATGAGAGCACATTTGCCTCAGGGTGCAGACGCAACGCACCGCGACTTCTGCGCTCTTAGCCAAATGTGATTTTGTAAGTTCAGCATTTATTGGGGATTATTTTATTTTGATTATTATTTGATAACACGTAACACATATTAATAGCACTAGCCGACACGAGATTTATAACTGCCTTAACAATCGAACATTTTAGTATTTGGCATTGCTTTAAACATAAAAACCGTATTATAACATAGGCTATCACATCACATTTTCAAAATAATATTTTTATCTGTTCTTACTAAGATTAACATAAAATTTTAAATTAAAAAGGTATTGTATTAAGCTCGAGTATGTTTGCGGCTATTCTGAGAAGGGCATTGACAACTGCAAATGATACGATGTCATGGATTCCAGAGAGAATTAAAGAATCCTAATAAATTAGTCATCGCAGAATAGACTAAAATGGAATCTGGAATCGATAAGTGTAAATATGAAGGTTGCAGCCGGCGTAGTGATTCATTTATTGTTTACTTGTTGACAGGGTCTTTCAAGAGACAAAAGAAATGTCACTGAACCATCATTTAGTTAAGAAAGTTTAAAACAGTGTTCCACAAGTTGTGTTGCGTGTGATTTTCAAGAACGGAAAACCGTGTAAGAAGCTGTAGAAGTTCTCCGGACAGTTTTTGTTATGTTTGTGGATTATATGTTACAAAATCGCAAAAGAAGCGTTCAAGTGAATTAATTCAAAGATGTTATCAAGACAATACATGGTTACCACATATATGCTGTATTTCGTGTCATGTCAAATTAACTCAGTGGAGCAAAAACAAAAATTCCTCTTAAGTCCAATCAAAAACGCCGAAGTTTTGGCGTGAACCAACGAATCACGATTTCAGTCAATTATTTTGTTCAGTATTGCAACATTTCTGCCTAAAATTAACAAAAAATATTCACCTGCGCTAGTTGTTGCAATTTTACGTTAGTGACATATTTCAATTTTCCTAAATGAAATACTTAATAATAATTTAGCGATCATTAATATTCAGGATATACTCACTATATATGGCTTTCCAAGCAATGAGCGGCTGTTAAAACAAATTTCTCACTGATTAGGCTGCCACCGCATTCCCATTTGTAATTTTCTGCTATTGAATAATTACCTATTAAAACCTGAAAAATAAATTTTTATATAAAATATAAGTAGAGAGCTGAACTTGAATATGGAATAATTACGGTATTAATTCTTTCTGAATTATAATTTATTTGCGTTAATCTAAAATTTAAATTCTGTAACGTTTTACAAATTTATTTATATTCACTTTATCATTTTTATATTTTCTCACGGTATCGTTATCACTCTCCGGTACCGCCTTGGCTTGCATTTCGGATAGAGATTGATTCGTTGTGATACGATCAGTCAGAGTGGTCGAATTATTGGGTGTTTACGATTGCACCTTGGGCGTAAATTAAGATGACGTCGGATTGCGTGGTTTGCTAGTCGCTTCGGTGGATTAAAACGCAGCACGTTCATAGAGTGAGGTTTGCCAAATACCGTTTTCTTTTATGGTGTATTTACGGCAGAACAATCAAGAAAACTTCTTCGTGCCCAAGTCTTTTGATTGGCAACTCTGAAGCGTAGTTTTGCGGAAGATAACAACCCTTCAGGAGTAGCGTTGGGAGCCCGAGTAAATTTATCCCTAACAGCGAATGACATACCGACATGACATCGCTAAATACCGGCAGCCATTGGCTATACGACCCCATTTCGGACAACGCTCGCATATTCTTTATGGTATCTACATCTTACTTATAATTTACCAATTTGACGTTTTATATTCACATAATTACAGACGTTTTGAGATTTATATTATTTTACTTTCTGTTTAAATTAGAGTAGGGGAAGGTGGCGGAAGGTGCAGCAAAACCGTACACTTAAGGTTTATAATTTTTTCTGGAGATACTATCGGTTTTTCCAAATGGAAAAAAACGGGTACATTTAGCAAATAGTTATTTATTAAACATTAAAAAAACAACTCTCTTAAATTAACATAGCCGTAATAATTAAATTAAAATTTTTCCAGAAACATTTTAACGATTTTTCCCCACCCTATCAGGCAAAACCGTTAGAACCAACAATTCTGTCTAGAGGCACTTATTACATATGAAATAGTCAAAATCTTCATCTGCTACACTAGTGCATGCCTCGTGATGCCATTTGTTACACCGGCGACACTCCACCCAACCTTCGTTGGCTTTCGACTTAGAGAACGCTTTCTTGCAAACCATACAGAGCGGATCATCGTCGAGTACATTTTGATGTACTAATTTTTTTGACTTTGTGGCATTAAACTCAAGGTCTCTCTTTGCCACATTTATTTTGGAACTTCTTTGTTGTTGCTCCAGTTCGTCCTTGTAAGGAGTGGACGTCAAAATAGCCGCTTTTCCTCTCCTTCGATTATTTTCCTTGCGAGTACCCTGCGGGATTGGGCAAACATTGTGGGGCGGAACTTTGAAGCCGGTGTTTGAACAGCTTGGAAGTGAAATATCTGTTTCCTTCTCTGCATTTTCCTCGGTTATAGACATGTTATTTATACTGCTAGAAGATTCTATTGAGCTTGTATTTTGAGGCGCGGTCTGGTTTCCTTGGTAAGTGGGTTGTACTAATGTAGCTTCGTCATTAATGGCTTCAGTATTTTCTCGTTCTGTGACCTCTGCAGGATGTTCTTGTTCTGGGACCTCAGTTGGATTTTCTCGTTTCGTGACTTCAGATGGAGCAAAAGCTAAGGCTGCAGTCAGTGACTGCAATAGGGTGGAAGACGAGTATCACATGATTTTCACGAGCTAGACTTATTACATCAATATTTTTTTTGGAGATTGCATGTCCATCGAATATCAACAAGACTGGATCTTCTGTAGATGGATTTGAATGATTTATAAAATGTTGCAACTACTGCTCAAATATTTCGCGCTGCATCCAACCACTTTTGTAACACGCAGCAATTGCATACGGTGGCGCCCCGTCCAGCATTCGCTGTCTTGGAAAAATCAAAAGAGGTGGGATATAGGTACCAGCTGCCGAAAAACAAATCTCTGCGGATACAAGTTTACCACGCTCGGCTGATTAAATAGACCACATTTGTCTTCTACCTACTTTTTCGATAATTTTTGATTGAGTTTTAGAAACGGTAGTCACTCCAGTTTCATCGCAATTGAAAATTCGTGTCGGAGGAAATTTGTAACTATTATGAACAGAAGTTAGGCAATCAAAAAAACTTTTGGACAGATTGTTGAAGCCCATTGCTCGAGCGGCCGATGTGGCTTCTGGAGATCGTAGAGATAGTTCAGGATGTCGTTGTCGGAATCCTCGTACCCAGTCCTTACCGACCTCTTAAGTGTTGTTATTAAAGTTGTGTGTTTCGTTAAGCCAACTATAGGCTAATTGTCATAATTCTGCTACTGTTAGTCCAAATAATTTCGTTTCTAACTCTAAAATATAAGAACATCTAGCGTACTTAGCCGACACATATACAGGCTGATTCATTTTCGGCCTTCACCATGGGGATCTCGATTATTATTGGAGATAGAGTATAGGTTTAAATTTGGCAAAGTTGTTAAATTTTGTGTTTGTTATAAATCCGTAAAGAAAATAGAACCTTCGTTATTTAAAAAAAAAACGAGAAAACCCCATTTTCTTCTTTTAGCTGTAGCACCGACATTAGGCCTTGTAGAGAAAAAATATAAACACATCCTTGTGGCCATTTCTAAACCTCTATCCAGTGGTGTACTCTAAATTTTTATACGACGTTTCGTTTCTTTCTGGCTTTCTGATTTCAACCATGTACCACATGCTGACTAAAGTTTTTGACATTAGGTTTTATTTGAAAGAATAAATTATAAGATTAAATAAGGTAGCCATGGAATTTCAATCTGTCAAACATTTCATTTATTGTTCATTAATAATACAAAAATGTCATACACTAACGAAGAGAAACGAGATATGATAAGTATTTTTTATTCTTCGAACCGAAATTCAACAGTAGCGAGTACAAGATATCTACAATTATATCCAGAACGACAACAGCCTCATCGTACCATTTTTCTAGATCTCGACAAAAATTTGGTCGAGAATGGATCGTTTACTAAGCCGCGTAATGGTCAAGACAACAGGAATTTAAATGAAAATCGACAAGATATTTTACAAATGGTAAATTAAAAGCGTGTTTTCAAATTTCATGTTAATCTTGTATTTTTATAGATAAATAATAATCCATCAATTTCTACACGCGAAGTAGCGTCAGATTTAAATTTGTGCCAGTCCAGAGTTTGGAGAACTTTACATAAAAGTAAGTTTAAACCATACAGGATCCATGTTAGTCACTCTTTACTGCCTGGAAATAATTTGAGAAGGCTAGAATATTGTAATTGGTTAATGGGAAGGATTGAAAATGACGAAAATTTTTTAAGCAAAATTATCTGGTCAGATGAAACAAAATTTACAAATTCTGGAATGTTCAACAGAAATACGGAGCACTATTGGGCAGTACAAAATCCTCGACAAAACAGGGCTAGAAGACCACAACATCGTTTTGGAATAAACGTTTGGATGGGTATTTTGGCAAATCGTCTCTTAGGACCAGTTATGTATGAAGAACATTTAAATGGAGAAAGATATTTATACATTTTACGTACATACATATCTGACTATCTTGACGACAATATCCCATTAAATCAATTACAATATTTATGGTGGCAACAAAATGGCGCACCAGCACACAATGCAGCTGTTGTTAGAAATTTCTTAAATCAAGAGTTTGCAAACCGTTGGATTGGAAATATGGGAGTTGTTGAATGGCCTGCGAGATTCCCTGATTTAAGTCCGCTAGATTTTTTTTATGGGGATATGTTAAAAATTATATTTATAAATTAGATGCGCCACAAAACATTGAAGAATTACGAGACAGACTTCAGAATGCCTTCGATGCAGTTCCTAGATGAACTATACAAAGGGCAGTACAAAATGCCAGAAGGCGTGCCCAATTGTGCATTACCGAAGATGGCCAGATAATTGAACATTTACTGTAATTGTTTATTGTTTACTTTTCTATGTATTTTTATTAATGTTTTTGTTATCTTGTACTCGCTACTGTTGAATTTCGTTTCGAAGAATAAAAAATACTTATCATATCTCGTTTCTCTTCGTTAGTGTATGACATTTTTGTATTATTAATGAACAATAAATGAAATGTTTGACAGATTTAAATTCCAAAGGCTACCTTATTTAATCTTATAAATTATTCTTTCAAATAAAACCTAATGTCAAAACCTATAGTCAGCATGTGGTACATGGTTGAAATCAGAAAAAAAAACTCTTTCTGAAGATGTCTAAATCCAATATGGCGCCTATAAGAAATTAGATAGTTGATGATGGCCAGAAAGAATCGAAACGTCGTATAAAAATTTAGAGCACATCACTGGATAGAGGTTTAGAAATGGCCACAAGGATGTGTTTTTATTTTTTCTCTACAAGGCCAAATGTCGGTGATACAGGTAAAAGAAGAAAATGGGGTTTTCGTGTTTTTTTTTTAAATAACGAAGGTCATTTGTCACAGGTCTATTTTCTTTGCGGATTTATAACAAACACAAAATTTAACAACTTTGCCAAATTTAAACCTATACTCTATCTCCAATAATAAGAGAGATCCCCATGGTGAGGGCCGAAAATGAATCAGCCTGTATAGACAAAAAAAAACCTGCAATTTTTTTTGTATTATCGTAATAATCATTACATTTTTTGAAATTAAATTAATTTTTTTTTATTTCGCTATTATTGTAGTAATTTTGCGTTCAATATAATCACCTTAAATTTTTATTATTTTTCAGCGTTTCCGAATTTCATATTTTTGCACATATACTGTATATTATATTTTTTTCTATATTCAAACGAAAAGAATTTTTGTTTTGTTGATTTGGATATGTGTTAATATACAAGTTAATTGTTTTTCTTAGGCTTTTCTGTGCCTTTGGTTTCCTTTTAGAAAGTTCTTTTCAGGTTGCAAGTAGCCGGAGAAGCTTTGAAGCATTTAATTAGTATTAATTAGTAATAAGTATTAACCTAATTTTGAATTTGACGAAGTCCGAAGTCCAATCTGGAATAAAAATCGATATGCAAAATAAATCACACCTTGAAGTTTTCGAAAATCTATGGAACAATGAGATATTGACTCTAATATTAGAAAGTACTATTAAGTATGTCAAACAGTTGGAAAATGTACAGCGTCCTCAGACAAGAAATATCCGCTTCAGAGAATTCAAAGATGGTCACTATGGACGAACTAAAAAAGTTTTTTGATCTCTGCTTGTTACAAGGGCAAATAAAGGTACCGGTTATACAGCAGCTGTTTACATATGATCCTTTATATTATCACCCCATATTTCTATAAACATTAAATGGACGAAGCTATGAACAAATTTTAAGATGCCTAAGTGCTAACAGCGACGATAATGAACCAAATGATCGGCTTCATAAAATTAGGTCCCTTTTATGTTTAGTCAAATAATCATTCAGGCTGTTTTTTATTCTTACGAGGTTCTATCTTTAGACGAGTCAATGCTACTGTTTAGAGGGCGACTGAGTTTCCGTCAATATATCAAAAACAAAAAGGCCACGTACGGGATAAAATTTTAAAAGTATGTTCAGCAGATGGCTATGTTTTGAATATAGAGATTGACCAAGGAAGATCAAACAATGACGACCCCAACACTTCCAAAACAGAATCGCTGGTTCTAAGGTTTTTAGAACCTTATCTGGACAAAGGGCATCATATCTATATGGACAATTTCTACAATAGTGTGTCATTATCGTCCAAACGCATTTCTCGTAGAACCCACTCTGCCGGGGCTCTCTTGCGCGCTAATCGACGTGGGAATCCTGTTGCAGTAGTTGCAAGGAACTCAAAAAGGGCGATTATGTATGGCGTAGGAAAAATAGTATTTTCCTGAAAAAATCCCAACACCAGAAAACTACAAATGATACACATATTTTTTGAAATGCAGACAGTGTACGCGCAAGTGTAAGAACTGCCCCGAAAATCCACCAATATGCCCTGCTCCTTGTTTTGAGGAATGGCATACATCATTGGGTTAGCTAGTAATGAAAACTGTGTGGACATCTATAGCCGGTCTGTCACAGTACACAACTTGTACTACACATAGCGTGACATGCACGTCAGTTGAGTATCTCAGTCGATTCTAACACCTCCTCATTGACCTTGATCGCATATACATTGGCGATCAAGTTCAATGAGGAGGTGTTAGAATCGGCTGAGGATAATGGACCTTCTTAAACAGGGAGAGGGGGAATACGTGGCGAATATGAGGTGAAGGTTAAATAGGAGGTTCCAGAATCGTATTGGTGATCAAAGTCAATAGGGAGGTTTTAGAAGTGATTTAGGGTGCTTGAAGGTCAAGGTCACTATACGTCTATAGGGATCTCAAGGCCATCACTTTAAGATTACATCGAGGTAAGGGTTCAACCGAAAATATATAAATAACAAATGAATTTTTCTCTCATAAAGTGTTAAGTTTTCTCAATATTTGTTTGAACATATAAGCGGATATGGGTGGTGTACATGAAAGAAAAAATAGAGTAGAGATTATAGTGGAATTAGAATGGGATAGTGATCATGAGTTAAGTGAAGCTGAAGACGATATCGAGTACGATATTGATGAGGAGCAAGAAGATGATATAGACGAGGTAGATTTTGAGGAGCGAGAAGTTGAGGATGACATATTTGAATTAGAAATATTTGAAATTATTTTAATCGATGATATGGACGGTAGAATGTATGACTTTGATTAATTCAATGAATTTTTTAATTATACATATAATTCTATGATGTTTATTGTTACTAGTATAAATAATTATTTATATGTAATTTATAAGTTTAAAATAATTGCACACATAAAACAGTATAATATTAAGCATAGCCTTCGATGAGGTGTATATAAGATGACGGTTATTCCATTCCAGCAACAGTTGACCCGGTACAGTGAAGGTGTTCCTTTTATTCAGTTGCTGCAGCTCACATAAAAGAATTTGAATTGGGAGTATTTACGAGGTTTACAGGGTTGTCAGCATCAGAGGGAACACCTGTTGCTGTGAAGTGGATGAATGAGTGAAATTTAGTCTGAAATTTTGTGTCTATAATCAAAATAAGGAATAGAAACAAATTAATTCGAATTAACAGAAATTGAAAAAAATATATCATTATATAGTAATAAGCTATGTTTATAAAAAAGAATTTGAATTATATTCTTTTAATTTAAAAGAATTTGAATTAGATTCTTTATAACTATTATCAGGATAAAATAATACAAATTTTAATGAATTTCACTTTTTAATTGACACTGCAACGATCGTTTCGCTCCAACCTGAGCTTCATCAGACATATAATTAAAAAGTGAAATTCATTAAAATTTGTATTATTTTATCCCGATAATAGTTATAATGGAATTTCATCAAGTAAAGGCTGAAACAATTATATAGATTCTTTATAGCTTAAGCTATGTTTATAAAAAAGAATTTAAAAGAATTTTAAAATAGAAAGTTTAAAAAAGTAATAAGCTTATGAATATTGAACATTACACATGTTCACCGTCTTTATGCTATAGAATAAGAAAATAATAAAAAATATATTAAAATCAAATAAGCAGCAATTTATAGAAATAATAAGCAGCTACTATAAAAAATATAAATAAAATCAATTTCAAATATTGATATTCAAATAAATATCAATAATTTTAAATAAAATCTAAATTATTAATTAATTAATTACTTTCAAATAGGAAAGTAATTAGAACACAAAAGAAATAAATATTTTAAATAAATGTAATACATTAATTTAGAAAATACAACTACATTTAAAATTTTGTTCAGATATAAGAAATATATTACAGTGAATTATAAATAATTGAATAAACAAGTACAAAAAAAAAAACAAATGTAAATATAGTAATATTCATAGTATAGATATTCACTTACCATTGTATAACTTATGTGTATCTCAGCAAAACTAAGTCGTATTTATATGAAAATAGTGTCAATTATTTACGTAAATTTACATTTAACAAATTTCCATTGACGTAAATCTTAACATATTACATGTTATGTGTTATATGTTAATTAAATTATATGCTAATTAAAAAATTCCGTCGCAATTTATGTAAAAGATCAAGTTGTTTACATCTCAGGTGTGACCGTGAATACCGGGAAATTTTAAAAATTCTCGTGTTCTTCGAAAAGTGGAGGGGGAAATTTTCGAAAGTAGACCTACTTTGCCCCTACCGGGGGGGAGCGCCCTGCCCAAACCCCACCTCCGCGCGCTAACTCCTCGCTTCGCGCTCCTTGGCATCGCTACGGTGTGGATTGGTTCGGGGGCTCATCCAACCCCCGAACTCTCTTCTCTTTTTTTTCCTTTTTCCATTTCTTTCTTTTACATTTAAAATTATTTAATAAAATATATTTTAAATTCAAATATTTATTTATAACTACATACATAAATAAATTACAAACATTAATACACTATACTAATACAAAAACTATAAATCATTCTGTCTACACATATAACAATTTCTTCTCCTAACGGGTCCATCAACTACATCACCCTCAATGACATACTCAATGACTATACACGGTCTACATCTAATTAAATCAATATCTTCTTGATAACATCTAGGTAATCGACGCCAAACAAATTCTAAACTTATACATCCTATATTACACATTAAATATGTCTTAGGCACATAAAATAAATCATCATCATCCACCCCAGAAAAATTTCCATGAATTTCAAGTCGTCGTAATACATTACCAACCCTCAACGTAACTTCTCATAGCACTCCACGCATAACTCATTACAACAATAGTTAAATATAACCAACTTTGTTATCCTTCAACTTTCTTTCTAACAGAAACTTATACAACCGTACATTAGTCAAAGTACAAACAACATAATTACTAGCATAAAAACCACAACTAGGCTCACTTCTAATTTTTTCTGCATATACTAAATCTATTATTCGTCTACCTATAATACGTTTCAAAAAATCCATTTTTTCTTTATCCTTAACAAACAGTAAATCAGCACCTCTACACAATCGTTTACTTATATCATCAAACTCACTTGCAGCTAAGTAACCATCTTCCCACTTCAAACATGATGACAACTAAAAGCATATCTTGCAACTTGCCCATTTCTTCTGCCAACACATCAAAACTAAAAACCGGTTTAAATATAAAATGGCTCCTCCTAAATTCACTATTACAAGTAGCCAACTCCTTAGGCATCAAACTATAATTATTAAATCGATATCATTGAAAATTTATAATTATATACTTCTTTCCACTTAAATCCAACATCTTTAACCAAACAACCTTCTCACCCAATCAGTAACCATACACTGCATAACCAAATTTCATAATATATATTAACCATAACTCCCACCACCCATCTTACTCCTCAAACAAATAAAAAAATTATAATACTGTCGCTGTACCACTTTGTTAAATGATGAATACTGATACAATTTATTATGTAATATCAAACAATATATAATCGTATCTTTTGGTATATTATCTTTCGCCGTAAATTCAATTCGAATCTCCACACCATTTCTAGGTATAGCACGTTCCTGTAGTGAACAATCAATGCTAGTTAATGGACTCAATTTAATGGTCTTAACTTTGACATCGGCTCGGTATATTCATGGCCGTAATAAATTTGTTCAAATCTGGCATACATATTATATAAAACAGCCACACGGTTTTAATCAAGATCCACCCGAACATTTTCATCTGGATATTTTTTACCATTTAAATAAGCTGTGACATGAGTTAAATTAATTGCATTAAATTTATTTATATTTTGACCCAATTTCTCTTTCTTTCCAGTCTGAAAACCCAAAATAATATATCTTGGTGTCTCTAAATGTGGAGCTGTTTTAATAGCCCGACTATGTTTTGTTGTCTCTGGAATTCCCGGATTTTCATGAATTTCCTATCATCTGAAAAACATTTCCATTATAGTATTTTTCGTTATTAATTTAGTTAACGCCAAATCCTGACTTAAACCAACTTTAACATGTGGTACCCGCCATACAATAGCATCAATAGTTAACCTAACACCCTCATTAACAGCAGCATTTGAATTATATATTACATCATTATCATCAGCGCATCTCTTCAACACAAGCTTTTGAGATATATTTAAACTAACACACTTAAAGTCTTCTGCACAACCAATTAACATCTTCAATGGTATACATATACTAAAATTACCTTTATTATCTAAAAGCGGAGCCTTTCCTGTAGAAAGTTCCCATCCAAAATTTTCCAATTTATATATATATATATATATATATAACTTTGACTATGAGAAAGATATACTTTCATAGTCGATGTAATACCTACATTCCTTACTTCATCTACCTCCACTCCACTAATCACATATCTGATATTGCTGAACATAAAGGCTGCCGCATTATTAATTAAAAACGCCGTAACACTAGCCTTACTTTCATCACTATACAAACGTAACTTCCCCCGAATTAATAATTCCGACTCCGATGATAAAGTATACTTATCTATTTCTGGTACGATAATTCTAATCTCATTATTATTTTCATATCTTGGTGAACTAAATGGAACATGATTATGATATTCCAAGTCCACAATAGAATTATCTATTCGAACCTTTCTTAAAACAACTTTTTAAAATTGTTACTAGCACACTTTCACAACAAACTTCATACAGATAAATCACTTACTATACTAAAGCATAATCCTCGCTTTATGTCTTAATATTCCAAAATCAGCATACCAAAACTCCATTCTACTTAAATATATCTACACCAAAACTTTATATCCCATACCTTTCAGAAACCTCCTATTCTCATTTGTTAAACGATTTCGTACTCACCACACCAACAATCCTCTACAACTTATTCACTAATATCTGTGAAGAATTTCTATTCCTCCTACACATTTTATTAACACTACTGCTCGTCATTACTTTCTAATTTATAACAATATCAATAATTCGCAACCTTGTAAAAATTCCTAAGTAAAATACACAATATCCAC
Source organism: Melolontha melolontha (assembly GCA_935421215.2). NCBI lineage: Eukaryota > Metazoa > Arthropoda > Insecta > Coleoptera > Scarabaeidae > Melolontha > Melolontha melolontha. The sequence continues at coordinate 9,356,894 of OW285240.1, read as the reverse complement.
CTTTTATATCAATTACTACACACCCTACTTAATCAACAACTGTACAAACACTATCCATTAATTATTTAAACATTCACTAATGTATATAATCATTTGCGTCAATAAATCATTTACTATTCCTAAAACATAAAACATGTATTTTTTAAAACCCAACGTCTCCTAATCCTCAAATATATTATCATCTCTTCACCTCTTAAATCAATTGCTTGACCTGTCTAATCTACAGCTCGAATAATAATATCAGATAATACATTAGCATTTACAGGTATATAAATTTTCTGGTGCGGAACCTCTATAATTTTAAAACCTGGTGGACAATTTAGACAGAAATGATACAAAATATGTGATAATTCACTATTAATGTATGATCCATCTACAATATTACACATAATATCAATAGCACTAATTCTATTTATATCAACTATTTCATCACTATGAATTGGTATATTTCGTTCTATTACCCTTTTGTGAAAACCTAACAAGGAACCAATTGAATTTTCCACTCCGAAATCAATGTCTACTGAAGCCTTCATAAATACTTTTATATTATTACTATTGCCAGTTAATAAAAAAAATGTCTTTTTCCTTCCGCAACTCGTAATTGCTCATCGATATATGTCTGTAAATACATTATATCTTAAGTACCCTCCGGAATAATTATCTCCATCCACACTTGAAATACTTTTTTGACTTGAATGACTTTTTTCTAGTAAGATTAGGTATAGAATTATAAGCTAGCAAACTTAACATTCACATCTCATATTCACCACACAGGTGGATTCAACACACAACCCACCTCAGATCCCTTTCCTGTTAAAACACGGCCCAAATTATGCACACTTCCATTGCCACCTGCTTCCATTTCTAATATAAATTCAACTTTCCAATATCTTTGCACTAATAATTAAGAGAACAATCACAACAAACTCTTTCTTATTTAATAAATCATTTCAAAAACAATAAACACACACACACAATTTTCACTGTTACTGTCTTGATATCTTTCATAGTTATACTGTATAACACACTACCATTCGATAATAAATACCTTTCAACCTCAATCGGAGGTCTTAAACATAACTATCAAAATACTTTAATACAGCATTACTTTTCTTATATGCTACCCAATGAGTCCCTTCCCCACCATCATCATCCAAATTTACTATTCCATTCTCCCTTTTGCGTATAATTCTCGGTAACACATACTTACTAAAAATACCTTGAAATTTACTAATTCTCCATCTTTGAAGATACACCTATAAATCTTTTTCTGTTAAAGGTCTTCGAGGTAAACTGCTTATCAGTGTTTTTGAACTAGCACCATTTGGTAAATAAATACCACAGGTTTATACGGTCTTACATATAATCCACTTCCAACAGATACACCACACCCGGACTTATATGATTTTATATGTAAACCACTCCCAGATTTTGAATCCATAGCAATATTATGTCGCTTCGCTTCTTCTAATTGATCCCTTACAGCTTTTGCAGAAGTTATTGCTTTTGCAATTGCTGCTGCACCACCACCTAATGATCCTAAAGCACCTAACGCTGCAAACAATGGGATTAACGGTAAAAATCCACCTTTTTTTGTTTTGAAATTCTAGTATTCTCTAAAACACTCTTCTTCTTACCAATCCGTCTTATTGCATTCCGTGCTTTCTTCATAACTTGCAAAAATGAAATAGCACCACCTAAACGATACCCCTGCCTGCTCCTCCTATAACTTCTTCTACTACCCTTCCTTCCACTTTTACTCATTTCTTTCCGTTGTCTACTCCAACCCATACCTAATTTTGTTTTAGCTTTCATAGCAGCTGAAATCATAGTTGCTGCTAACCTTTTTCCTATACTTGCGTCTCTACTCTGCACTCGTTCCACAGCCTTTTGATACAATTTCTCATCCGCTTCGTGCCTTTTTAACTATTCACTTTGTGCATATCATACATCGTGCTCTTTACAAGCCTCATCCAAAATATTCATCCCCTTATCACCTCTTTACAATCGTTCTTCTAACCTCGTTTCTGAACCACAAAACCTATGACCCGGTATGTGCAATTCTACTGGGAGCTTATTTATCACAGTATTCAACAATCCACCACCTTTCCTTCTACGTGCCTTATTCAAACTAGCACTTCTAAAATCACACTCTTACATATTAAACTATTTCAGTCAACGTCGACAATCTAAATGATTAAAACAGCATCTGCAATTACTATATATACAAATACTTATTAGTCGATTTCACTTAACCCTAAAACCCTTAAATTTGTCTCACGGAATTAATTCCTTACAAATTTCAAAAATAAAACACATTAAATGTATTTTAGTATTATATTTCTTAATCATATATACTTCTTCCTCAAATAATTTACATGATTTTTAATTTTCTGAGGCCAATACATTACTAGCTCCTTTATTATACAAACACATTCGGATATTACGCCATTATACATTCGATCGATTTCTACATCCACTTCTCTACCACTTTCAGCTACAAATCGGATCATAACATTATAAAATACATTATATTTCATATCTTCTAAAACCGCTAATCGACAATCCAATGTTTTCTTCAACTGCCATAACTCCGATAAACTTTCAAACGCTAAATACACATACTCGCCACTCTTTTCTATTTTCACAATTCTACTCACTCTATCAAATGATTCAGGTGGTATTCGAATATTCATACCTCTAAAGCTTGGAAATATGCCATTATTATAATCAAAATATTGCCTTAACTTTGCAGTCTCCGCCATTACCTAGTTCCATTCTATTGAATCAAAGCAAACACTTTGTTTTTTTACACCAGCAATTTTTAACCTTGGTTCAAAATCTTGATATGGTAATATACCAATACATATCCATTTCGAATGACTAGCATTCAGAAAAAAAAATTTCTCCTACTAATGGTAACTCCCAAATTGGTTCTGTAATATATTTTTTTACAAATTTTTCACCACTTAATGTATCTCGTGCAAAATTATTTTCAGTTGCATCTACATGTTCCCAGAATTTATTCGATTCAGACATTTTAGTAAAGAATTCTTAAATACCCAAATCTACCTCAATATCTCCAACCACTTGTAAACCTCTATCAATACTATTATTTTTTGCCAATTCACTTTCTACCACTATCAAGCCATCACTACTATCTTTTTCCAATTCAGTTTCTTCCACTATTAAAGAACATAAAGGACTCTGTGGTACTTCACTAAATTTCCGCTTCAACATTTTCTCTAATACTAGCATCTACTTAACACAAGCAAACTTTATATACCCTAACATTATCCCCATCCTAACATTTTTCTTTATTCTTTAATGTTCAAATGACCTTGATCACCCCCACTCAATTATAAAACCCCCCTATTGACCTTGATCGCCACGTATTCCCCCTCACCCTGTTCAAGAAGGTCGATCCTCAGTCGATTCTAACACCTCCTCATGGACCTTGATCGCCAATATATATACGATAAAGGTCAATGAAGAGGTGTTAGAATCGGCTGAAATACTCTACTGACTTCTAATTGTTTTTTATGTAAATGGTCTTTATTTTTTTATATTTAATTAATTTTCCCATTTATATCGGCGCGTTACCAAATTCAGCACTACAAAAATATGAGTGTCCGTCAACGTGTTAAGCTTCTGTGACAGTTTATAGTGTCATCTCCATGTTTGGTTCCAATCGTTTTACATTTGTTTACGAAGAGAAAATGAGTGATTTGAAATTTGAACACAGAAGAAAAGAACACAGTAGCTCGAAGAATATTCATGACAGAGAATGGTGGTAGTATATGGTGAAAATAGCCGGACCTATTTATAATTATAAAATAATAATTCTAAGAAAAGTGGATAAGACTAGAGCATGGGTGAGAAGAAATAAGACACATTTATGCCGTTTCAAAAGAGGGGTGGGTAATATAATTTTCAGTTTTTTGTTTAGTGTATACGCGGACACTTATAAAGTGCTGCGCTATTATTTGTGTTAGCTTTATTCTACCCTATGTTCAACACCGTGTTTATTAATGTAACTTACTGAGGATGACAACTTTTACGTAGTTAGGATACGATTATTATTTTGTTGTTAGGAAATAAATAAGAAAAACTAGCTGGGTACCTATTAACATACACCCAGAAGTTACGCATATAATTAAATACTGCTAGTCCAGAATTTTAAAACATTCAAATATATAAGAACATTAAGTAAATATCTTCTGGATTAATTGAAAAAAATTGTATCTAGATTCACTATCAAACATATACTACCTCAATAGGAGACTATATTGAATAATAAATTATTTTAAACTTCTAATGCTGGTTATTTCTGAACTCATTTAGTAATTTCAATTTAGCAGTCATTAGTTATTAGTTTATTAAGAAATGCACGCTACTCACCAAATGAGGAAATTCCGCTTCATCGGCGTATCCGATATAGAAATCTACTCCTACGCTTTTACTTTCCCATGGACAGTTTGGAACTAAATCTACTTCGTCCTCCGAAGATCCAGATTTCACTTTCTTGTATGCGAGCATCGCATAATTTTCACATGCTATAAGAAATACGAGGTAAGCGCCATATTTCTCGGTCTGACAATATAATTTCCACTAATTTCAATGCATTTATTACGATTAGTTAATTATTCTATACCAACGATAATCTGCGGTTTTCCGTTTAAAGGGTCGCAGTACGACTAAAGCTGGGATTATATGAAAATGCTTATTTTTTATTTATGATATGTTTACCCAAATTCTTGTAGATCTATACGGACCTCGTAAAAAGAAAGCATTTGCAACTACTTTCGTTTTGCATATCTTGCATATAAATACTGCTTTGAGCATATTTCATATAAAATTGCATATTCCTATATATTTTATAATTTATTTCTAAAGTGCACCGTAAAAAATATATAAAATCATTTATTCATAATATATCAAAATTACACTAACTGTCCGAATGAGCATTTCCGTAAAGCGGGAATACACAGATATGTGTTTATCAAGTCGGGGATGTTCCAGTGAATCTACGAGCAAAGAGTTCGACCTATAAGTCAGTCATATCGCCAGTTGTGTTTAGTTAGTTCTCGAAAGTATATGTAGGTACACGTAATTTAACCTTGTTATTTTTGATATGTCGAAATCATATTCACATGTGTCGATCTGGATAACATATTATCCTGAATTTTGTGTAGATAATGCCAGAGTGTTTTGTAAGTATTGCAGTAAAATTGTAAGTTTATATTTATTTACATTTAGTTTCGTATTTTAATACCTGCAATTAATTATTGTAGATTTGATGCGACAAAAAATTTTAATTAACGCTGCATGTAAAAACTGATTTGCATAAAAAAAATATCACAAGATTTAAAAATGCAATACAAGCTACTTTGAATCAATCCGTTACTTCAACAAGTAAAAATATAGAACAGAACAGTTTCCATTATGACAAACATTACACTTTCAAAGTGGATAATTCAACATTTAAAATTTTTTATAGAAGTATATGAAACTGTCAGATCCTAGTTACATCACCTACTACGGACAAGATATATATATAATCTGTTGCCTTGATGTAACTCAAGGCATTCCCACAAAGATTCGAAATTACTGCCTTTGATAGCTTAGTGGTTAAAATTATGACCCAGAAAAACATGCACGTGTGTTCGAATCCTATATAAGGGCGAATTCTTTTCTATAAAAAATTCGAATAAATTAGAGTCCTAATATGTATGTGGCAAGCATATTTATATTTATATTACTTCGCGAAAAATGCAACCAATTTGCACAAAGACCTACTACAGACAAGATATATATCATCTATTTCCTTGATGTAACTCAAGGCATTCCCGCAAAGATTCGAAATCACTACCTTTGATAGCTTAGTGGTTAATGCGATGGTCCGGCAAGTCATGCACGTGAGATCGAATTTTACTTAAGGCCAATTTTTTCTGTATAATATTCCTAGGTGTCTTAACTAGTCTGGTACGAAGCTACGATTTTATTTCTTAGCTCTTCTTCTGTGTTTATTGGCGTGTTGTAAACCAATTATTTCAGGTGTCCCCAAAAGAAGAAATCAAGACTCTTTAGGTCAGGGGACCTAGCTGGCCACAGTTGAGGTCCACCTCGACCTATCCAACGATCGTTGAATGTTGTGTTCAAAAGCCGGCGGACTTCGATACTAAAATGTGCAGGTGCACTGTCATGGATAAACCAGCCTTCATTTCTCATGTTGAGTGAGATATTGTCAATGAGATGCTCTTGAAGAAATTCAAGATACAATTGTCCGTTAAGTCTTCTTGGCAGGAAAAATGGCCCTATCAAAACATCTCCCATTATGCCAGCCCACACATTCACAGAAAATTGTTCTCGGTAATTTTGTTCACTTATTGCGTGTGGATTTTCTGCAGCCTACAAATGGTTAATGTGTAAATTCCCGAGAGAATTTCTTGAAAAATTTGCTTCGTCAGAAAATAATACTTGTTGATCGAATAAGGGATTTTCAAGCAACGTTTGTAAACACCACTGACAAAAGTTTAGACGTAATTGAAAATCACGGGAAAGAAGAACCTGTACCATTTGAATATGGTACGGATATAATAAATAAACTTTTAAGATTGTCCATACTAGAACATGCGTGATTGCCAATACTGACGTTATTTTTCTTGTACTCGTACTAGGATCATTTTCAGCAGAATTCAAAACTGCTTCCTTAATTCCCGGAGTCCTGATATCTTCTGGTGCTCCTGCTAGATGGTTCGCTCGGTTAAAAGTTCCAGTTTCATATAGACGATGGTGAACTAGCGAAAATGTCTTACTATTAGGTATTACACGATTGAGATAATGCTGTTGATACAACCTTCTGGCTTTGTAAATATTGCCATTTGAAAGCCCATACATAAAATATTTGTTTGTATATTCTTGAGTTGTAAAATTGACCATATAACAACTACAACTGAAAAACAATTCGAATGTCAAACATCATTCAAAGATACAATCAAAACCATTTTGATACTGTAATTTTAAAATTGTTTTGTACTTTATAGGAACTTGTCAAATTTTGATCTTGTAATTTTAAAATTGTTGGATATAAAAAAAACACTGTATTTCAAAAAGGAAGCATATTAGACAATAACTTTACAGGAACTTTTCGTGTTAGAATCAGACGAGGAATCTCTCTGTGTAATATCTCCCCGACATTAATTAACAGCCTGTATATGCACATATAATACAGTTTCCGTGTGCATACAATTTCCAACTTTGATTATGACTATTTACAACTCAATATCGTCATAAAAATGACACCTCCAAAGGTCTTTAATTTAAATAGGAAATTAAATAATAATCACATGGGCCTCATGAAGACTATATGGTGTGTGGACGATTGCTTGAAGGTCACATTTGCTATTCGCAGCTTATTAAACTGAGGCGGCTATATGAAAAGGCGCATTTTTGTACAGTAATCGAACGATTTTTAACAATTTTCCTCGACGTCCGCCATGAATATTGTCTCTCAATTTATCCAACAAATATGCATAATAGTAGAAAGTTGTATCGTGATCTTTAAAGACAATCCGTAAAATATCTTTACAATCCTAACATATCGTGACCATAATCTTAATTTTTTCTTTTGCAGTGCATTACTGCATCTTCTAACAGTGGACTACAAAATGGGCTTTGGGTTGTCTTTACACCCGCACATTAAACATGACGTTAAGTTTAAGGGGCAGAAAACAGTTGTGGTATCTATCTCGCACAAACTTTATTCGTATCCAAATGGTCATGCTGAATTCAGCGAACATTTATTTCGGAAATATTAGATATCGCTGGCAATTCTTCTACTTTCGCACAGCAATCTTCTAATACCAATTCTTCATTAAATGAAATCGTTTGCGTCAATTGGTCGACCGACACGCTCATCATTTTAAATAGACTTTTGCCTCAAACGCAAACAGTTTGCTCATATTTTACAGCACAATATGAAGAAGATAAATCATCATAAACGGCGTTTAATTTTATTAGGCGCAGTCCCATTGTTTGCTAAAAATTTAACCGAACAGAATACAATTTTTGCTTACTGAGACACTTTCATACCATGGTGATACTACCTGATTGCCTACTGATAAACTATTACTAGTAGCACTTCACTAAGGAGAGGAAAGGCTTAATGATTTTGCAACTATTATAGAACACACATTTTACATGTTTGTATATATAAAGCTGTTAAATCAGGAACAAATAGTGCCTACTTCGTAAGTATGGCCAGTAAGGCAATCCTACATATATAAACACATTTTCAATTATCTGTTTAAAACATTTTCGTTTGAACAATATACTAGAATGGAAAAACAAACAGAAAAGTAATAGAATACATTTAAACTGAAAGCATAAGCGCATAAGTTTCAGTGCAAACCAAACTATTTTATTACCTTCATAAGCCAAACTAATGACTACAATAACCAATGCGAAAAGAACTCTACTGTAGTGTCGTTTATTGATAATATTTCTGCAGAGGATAATGTTTCTAACTTACCTCGTCTACTTTTTTCACCAACTGGTAATTGGGGGATATCAGATTTGCTAGTGGTTGTAGTTGGGGCTATCGTCATGGTTGTTATAATTTTTGATGGACAGCATATTATCGGAACATTTTCCATGAGACCGCAATTTTGCGGATAAATGCCCAACTGCAATTCCTCTAGAGCATCCTGGCACAGATGCAGTTTTTTACAAATTCCAGGAACGCCTTTTATATTATGGGTACATGGACTATCTTTAAACAAAAATAAACTATGAAATTCTTATCTCGAGTACATTTCTGTATCTTTAAATTTTGTCTGCCTAAAAGCAAAATGATTTCTTAAGAAGAGATTTAATATACCGTTGAAACCTTTACCAGCTGCCAACTAATTTGTTTAAAATTTTATTCATAAACTTCGACAACGCATATGCAAAAATTTAATCTTCTAAACGTTCTATTTTCCAAGATTACTTTCAAAGTTTTCTTTTATTTATTCCATGATACTTCCATCTTGAGGGCATTAAGTAAATTATTTGGTTTCACTGGAGAGAATAAGATTTCCTCCTTCGACCTTACCTCATTTTCATTAGAAAGGAAGTTCTTAACTAATTAACGGATTTAAGTACGTTGGACTCTTATTTATAGGAAAATCTTAATAAGCTTACCTATGAAACGTTTGCCCAAACTCTAGATGAACTAAGGCAACGAATACTTTTAGTGGCGCACCGATCAGACAAACATCTAGAATATTTTAGCGTGTCTGATGGTCAATGATTCGGCGGTACAATGCTTGCATTGAAATGAACAACCAAAATTTTGAAAACATTCTCTAGTTCTTTTAACTCTTCTCTTAAATATGTTCTTATTTCATTGTTTATTTTTGTTACGTTAAAATAAAATTTTCTAAGTTTGTTACGGCAATTATTCCATGTAAATCTTTGATATAGAATTTAAAATACTATGACAGTGATAATAAAGAAAAAAATCAACCTAAGGATGCAGTACAAGACTAAATAGTAATTTTGGGTCTCTTATTATCCTTAGTATCTACAAATAACGTTATCCTTGCAGAATTTAGTTCCAATAGGAACTATACTGCATGTGGAATATGTGGTTGTTAATAAAAAAAAACTATAAATGTATTAAAAAAGTTGCCCAACATGTCAGTCGACATGAAGTATTTTAAAACCATTTAACTTTGCAATAAGGCATTTCTAGAACAAAAGGAAACTAAAATCGTTCCATTTATTACCTTCCGTAACCACAAAAATTTTGTAGGTTGAATTTAGACGGATCCAGTATAAAATACCTTATCAACCTTAATGTCTTTATTTTGTCTAGTAATATTCATTTTATCATTTATGTTACTTTTGTGTTCCTTTAGATTATCGCTTATTTTATTATTAAAATTTTGTATATTAGCCTTCCATTCTGCTAACTTCTCGCAAGTTATAATTGAGTCGTCATTGAAGGTTATTTTTTTAAATCTACCAAAGAATAAATCAAAAGGTTTCATCTTAGTAATGGAATTGACGTATTATTATAATGATACATTGCTCGACAAATTAAATTCGAATTCTTTGTATCACTTGTGTTCCGTAATACTTGAGTGAAGTATTTCTATTTCACCTTGCGAATTGGGGTTATAATTAGTTGTGAAATGAGTTAATATTATGTTGGTTTAATAGATCTTGTACAATTTGATGTTTGAACTCATTTTCATTGTCCATTTGGACTTCGTCAGCTAAACCGTAATTACAAAATAATTGCATTAATGCAGGGGTCCCAAATCCTATGCCCGCGGGCACCTTAGCACCCACCCTTCGTTTTATGTACGTCAGCCGCTCTACGAACACAGTAAAAATATTTTAGTTTTCACTAAAAAGTTATGTACATATTGTGATGGCATACTTGGCTTTCACTTACAAGCAAACTACAAAAATCCGAATTGGAACCAAAAAGTGTACTAACGTAGCCAGGAACTTCACAATTAAATATTCTTCTTCTTTAGCTAGTTCAGTTGAGCAAAGATTTTTATGAGACTTATTTATTTTCAAAAAAAAATTCTCATGTCGATAAAAGTTTTTTAATGAAGAAAATTTCATTTCTTTTATTGTGTGAAATTTCCACTATACTAAAATTAAAACAAAAGTACAATTTAATATATATATCGAAAAAAATAACAAAAAGAAATTACACATGTGATGTCAGCAGCAACAGATTTTGTTAAAACTACGAAACACATGTCTTAAAATGATCTATTGCTAGCGCTATATGACAAATTAATTAAAAATTAATTCTTGAAATTTCTTTATTAAATTAAGATAAATGCTTGCATCTGTAGAAATAATGTAATCTTTTGACAATATCTAACATTTTTTTAAAAGCAGACTGTCTCCGATGTACTCTTTTGGTGATCAATTTTAATTTTTTTTATTCCAATTGTACATATTCTGCTATTTTCTGATTTCATATGTCAAAAGATATATTTTCTACACTAAATTGGTTGGACAACCCAATTTATGAAAACTCGACTATGTTACATTATATTCATGGTTATGCTTAACGATAAATTAATGATGTGAAACTGTTATATACAAAAGTATTTTTAATAAAATAAAATATAATTAAAAATTTGGTGTGAAGAGCACATATACGACGCTAATTAATCGAATTTTTTACTGAAAAAAATTCGCGTTTATGCACGAGCGTCCATTGGTTTGCCGGATCATGCTTTTACCATTAAGCTATTAAAGGATTGAAGTTCGAGTCGTCGGGGACTCTTCAATTGCACTAAGTAACAGTTATTAATATTGTGCCTGTAGTTGGCAAACTTGTGCAAATCAATTGAATTTTCGCGAAGTAATGTGATTGAAATAAATGCTTTCTACATATACGAAGCTAAGTATTCGATTTTTTTACTGAGAAAAATTCATCCTTATGCAGGATTCGAACCTGCGTCCGATTTTAGACTTCCCGACGATTCAAACTTCAGTCTTTTAATAGCTTAATGGTAAAAGCGGTCCGGCAAACCAATGGACGCAGGTTCGAATCCGGCATAAAGTCGAATTTTTTTTTAAGTAAAAAATTCGAAGAATTAGCGCCGTATATGTAGAAAGCATTTATTTCCTTCACATTAATTCGCGAAAATGAAGTTGATTTGCAATACAATACAAGTTCAATATTAATATTTTTGTGAAAGTTTCCCTCTCCAGAAGCAGATACGTATTTCATCTTTCTACAGATTCCTCAGTACAACCCTGCTGGATAAAGATACATTCACAAAAAAGAACAACTTCGCTATCTCACAGAAATTATTCAGACCGAGCTTAGAATACGTTCAGCACCGCATAGCAAACAACCGAAGCTACTAGCTCTGTCCACATAACAACTGCAGAACTAACAAAGTGTTCCCGTCAGATGGCACTGCCATATCTCTGGAAACTGTATTATCGTGTCTTCACGACTCCTTACTGGATAACCGCAAGCGTTGAATATCATAAAATCAAAGTATACATCACGACTTACAGATGAACACCCTGATGGTTGGTTACGAGCAGGAATATCATCGTACTCTTCTAACTGCGAACCAATGGTCAATGAAATGTAATGCCAAACATCACATTTACTTTGAGATTCATATACTTTATAAATAATTTTTATACTTACTAGATTTTGTATGTACTATTTAATAATTATTTATTTTATGTAGAATATTAATAATAAATTTTATATATTAAATTATGTTTTTGGAATTAAACGTTTCTTGGTACATTATGTGAACGTATTATTAACTATGTCCAACTATAAATTCACCTTAAAAAAATAAATGGTATCCGCCACCCGACCGGTATTCTAGAATGTGCTCTTAGGTACAAAAGGATGGGGACCCCTGCATTAATGTGTCGACAATTTTTAGAGGCTGGTTTGTTGAAATTTCGATTACCTGCGCAAATTTACTGAAAGAGTCTAAGATACTTAAAAAAGAATTATTTTTTATCAGGAAAACATCTAGAAAAATGTTTTTATGTGGTCTTATCATAGTTTCTGACAACTGTTGTATAGGTTGCACTGGATGCTTCTCGTATTTATTTAACACTTAACCACCCAGGTGCCGTCTGACGGACTACGCGATAAATATATTATGTGATATTTCTGCAATTCGACCGTCCATAAATCGGTTGCTCCATCTAATCATTTCTCTATTGTTGCTCCCACCACTACTCTCTACCCATGAGTCTATCATTACTCTTAAAGAATTTATCGAATTTTACGTACAGAATTCAGTTTGTCACAGTCTGTCAGACGGCACCTGTGTGTTTGTGTACTAAATATTGTGTGACGTGAAATGGCGGGTCCGTCGAAAAGAGTTCGATTTGGCGATAAAGATTTTGACGAAACTGTTTTGAAATGGCTTGAGGAAGTAGACGATGATGCAAGTGACATAGGCAGTGCGTCAGAGAACAAAAATATAGAATCAGAACATGATTCTGCTTCCGAAGTTTCGGAGGAAGACTCGCCTGATTATAGTGATGTTGATGAGAATGTGGTAGAACATGGTGAAAGTTCTACAAGCAAAAATTATTTATATGGAAAAAATGAGTACAGATGGTGTACTACTGAGGTAGTTCCTTCATCGCGGGTGAGAAAACACATTGTATTGAAAGTTCCCATTCTCAAAGGAAGTGCTCGTGATCTTGGCTAAACTGCAGATTCATTTTCTATATGGAATTTACTTTTTTCGGAGGATATTCTAGTTCATATAGTTGAGTGGACAAATCATAAAGTATTTCAAGTGCGATCAAACTATACACAAAAATATCATGTAAGTGATGTAGACATGATAGAATTGAAGGCCTTTCTAGGACTTTTGATTTATACTTCAATATTCAATTCCAATCATGAAAACATGGATACAATTTTCGCTACTGACGGGACAGGCAGAGATATATTTAGAGCCGTGATGAGCAAAAATGGTTTTTCAGTTCTGCTGTCTGCCCTAAGATTTGATGACCCGACCCTAGGACAAGAACCAAGCGTAAAAAAGAAGATCCAACGGCAGCAATTTCTCAAGTTTTTCACAAATTTATTGAAAACTGCCAAAATATCTATGGAATGGGGGATTCGGTGACAATCGACGAGATGCTTGTAAGTTTTAGAGGGCGAACACACTTCAAGATGTACATGCCAAATAAGCCGTGTAAATACGGCATAAAAATTATGTGTCTAACTGATTCCAGAACAAGCTATTTATACAATGCCTACATTTACAGCGGAAAGGGTTCCGATGGACTTGGACTAAGCGAAGAAGAACATAAATTCTCTAAGCCAACACAGACAGTAATACGTCTCGCGAAACTTCTCATTGGTAGTAATCGAAATGTTACTGCCGACAATTGGTTTAGTTCCATAGAACTTGTAGATATTTTACTAAGAAACAAACTAACATATGTTGGCACTGTTAAAAAAAATAAGCGAGAAATACTTAGCGAGTTTTTGCCAAACAAAAAAAGAGCGGTAGGATCATCATTTTATGGATTTAGAGATGAGAAAACTATGGTATCTTACGTGGGAAAAAAGGGAAAGGCTACCATCCTTGTTTCTTCTATGCATAGTGGTGGATCTACCGATCCAGACACCCAGAAGCCAGACATTATCATGTACTACAACCGTAACAAAGGAGGAGTAGACACAATTGATGAGAAGTGCGCAAAAAGTTCGTCAAGCCGACGCACTTGCAGATGGCCCCTGGCAATATTTTTCAGAATCCTTGACATTTCTATTGTTAATTCTTATATTCTACATCAATGTTACACGAGAAATTCGGTAATTAGGGAAAAGTCGGTATTTGCAAAACAACTAGCGGCCCAATTAGTACGTCAGCACATGGAAAGGCGACTAACAAATCCTCGAGTATCTCGCGAAGTACGTTCCAGCATTAGCAGAATTTTGGGAATTCCAGGAATAATTGCGCCATCAAGTGGTGAAAACCTTTTATTGGAAAAACGCAAAGGATGTTATCTGTGGCCGAGGGCCAAAAACGGAATGACGAAATATCTATGTGTGCAGTGTAGAAAATAAGTTTGTTTACAATGCTCAAAGCCAATTTGTAATACATGTGCAAACAACCGCGATGTTTAGCTCCTGCCGCAAAGTATTTTTATTAATTTTAGAGTTTTTTGAGTTTTTCATATACCTAATACAACCTTTTATTAATGAATATGCCTTAAGACATTGACAGGTTTTTATGATTTTTATGTTTATAATGGGAAGGCTTGAATTTATTTTACAAATAGTTCTTTATTTTGTTATTTTTAGTAAAAAAGTTTCCCAATTTTCCTTAGTTTTATGTCTTAGTAGGCTCATTTGTAACTAGTAAATACACAATAAACAATATTTTCAAAAAACGATGATTGTTTTTATGCTCTTTAATTAAGTAGTCTGTCAGACGTCACCTGGGTGCTTGTGTAAAAATATTTCACCTGGGTGGTTAAGGGTTAATTGACATTTTTCGCATTTATTTATAAACTTAATAATATCTTGGTGATAACCTTTCCAAAAATATTTTATTCGTATTTCATTAAATGTCTCTGTTTTTCCTCGGGTTTTAACTTATATTTGACTTATTATATTTGTAAATGCAATGTTTATTAGAATTCCTATTCTGATTCTGATTCTGATTTCACATCAACTCTGTTTCTTACTGTTCAACATTTTCTTCTTTCTTATAAGCAATAATTATATGTTTAACATTTCTTCTTAAAATTATATTTTAAAATAGGATATTAGTAGAATTCCATTTTATTTTTATCTGTGTATGCATAGCGTGTTGGTGTGTATCTAAACTAATAACCTAATAGTTTGAACTTAAGCAATACTTGTATAAACAACTTTTGAACTTCTATTTCTCATTCGTTACGACTTGATTACGTTGTTAAAATTGATGCCTATAGTGTCTTGACCACCATGGTTCACATTCATACAAGATTTTACTTATGTTCCTGACATTTATCCTTATTCTTTTGCCATTTGGTAATCTAATACGTTTTTTATTTAAATTTTTTGTTTGCTTTGATTGTAATGACCTTTTAAATTACTATAATTCTTTCATCTTTAATTGATCTATACTGGTATATATTACTATCTAAGGTATATCTTTGTTGATGGTATCATCTCGGATAAGTTCTTTCAATTTGTTGTCGATTCATCTTATTGCTTCCAATAATACATCAATTTGTGATATATCAATATAAATAATATACAATGTATTTACCTGCACATAATATACTTTATTTAACTCTTTTTTTCTTTATTATTTATTTCTAATAATAATAATTGAATGTTATAAATACAAACTATTTTGAATATTGTGGTTACCTAGATTATGGAAGTGTGTTTGAACATAAATATCCTGTTTATTTCATTCTTAGATTATAGTTTAGATAAATTTAAATCAATATTATTTAAGTTTACTCAATAAGTAAGAATAGGTAGGAATATTTTACAAATGTATTGTGTGCCTAAAGATCACGTGAATATGTGTCTCTTACATACACCTTCATGATATTTTGTTCAACATTCGACTATTTCTTTATTTTTAATACTTACGTTAAATACATAACAATATGTATGCACTTACACGTGGTAGCTTGTTTAATATCCAGGTTTATAATCTGATATTTCGTGTTATTTTTTTACAAATTTATTGAAATTTCACGATATAAGGAAGCTAACTAAATAAATTAATGAAAAACTAACCTTCATCTTGAGCGTTTGCAGTACTTTCCAACACGGCTATAATAAAAATAACAAATTGACAGAAAATCGACTTCGACATTGTGCAGTATTTGGAACTAATATGAACAATATACTTACATGACTCATCTAAGTATATTGCTCAGATAATAATGGTCGAACAAATGTTTGGTGGGAGTCGTCTTGACGTTAGGCAATAATAACAGAAACGAAGTTAGGATTGTATTTTAATTGTAGCATTTCGAAAGTAACTTATGTATAATACAGATATAATACTCGATACATTAATTACTAACTAATTATCGAGAAAGCGCTAATAAAAATGTGGTTATAATTTTATTTTGTCTTCTTATTTTAAGACGTCATTTTTAACTAGTCGGTGTTCATTTTTATCTAATAGTGTTTGTTATAGTTACAAAGAATCTTCATAACAGAATATACCGCCTAATTCTGAGTAAACGCAACGATCCGAATGTATGAATATTTCTCCCGCTTCGAATACAATTCTCCTGAATGCTGTAGGCGCGTCAACATCGATGTCATACATTTAGCAAGCGCCTATTAAGTCGGCGCGAGGAGGGTTTTAGCAACAGACTGTTTTGTGATTGGCTTAACGCGTTCAGGGGATTTTTATTCGGAGCGGGAGAAATATTCGTACATTCAGGCCGTTGGGTTTGCTCAGAATCAGGCGGTATTCTCTAACGGACCAATCTTACCTGACCATTCGAATACTGCAAAATAAATCTCGTTGTCCGTGGTCTGGAGTCCTCTTCTTCTGTACAAGTAGTGGAGGGTCGCCTTTATTGGAGTACTTTCACATTTTATTTTTTTAAAAATTCAGTTTAAGTGAAAATGCTCCACAAACTTGGCATTAGCTTTTATGATATTTTGCGCATTTTCGTTATTGTTTCAAATTTATTTAAGCAGCTTTTTGTCTGCGAAAAATCGATTTCTAAACACACTTACAAGTGGTACAAACCCGGACTACTAAATCGTACCTACCATAAGAAATGATGTTATATGTCCCAATAATATTTAACATTTTTATTTTTGACTCCAAAAAATTCTTTATAAAATATGAAAATAAAACAATGTATTCTTAATAATAATAGCAAACGATACAATAAACATATTAATAATAAAATATTTTTCTATGTACAAAAATCACAAGTATAACCAGTCTTGCCAGATGTTATATTGTCACATGATTCATGCATCCATTTACTGCATTTGGTGCATTGAATAATGTCTTCAATTCTATGCTCTGTGCAGCACAAAACCATTCCTCTTCGTTAAGTTCGATGCTAACGTTTTTCGCAGCTTTGGAGGTATAAGGTTTTCTTTATTCAAGTTGCTTGCGTTTGACTCTTCGTTTATTTTTTTCTTCTATTTTAACTTTTTTTTTTATTCCAGGATATCCTTATAAGGAGTAGATGTTATTACAGTTGTCTTTTGGGCTCCTGTTTTGTTACGACGTGTTTTCTAAGTCACGGCTGGTAGATGTAGAATTTCATGAACAGAAACATTCAGCTTAGATGTAGAAGCAACTGGAGAAAGAACTGCATTTACTCGACTAGATTGCCGAGGTTAAGGAATTTTTTTATCGAGAGTAATTGATTAAAGAAGTGTCATCATTAACACTGAAATAATTATCACTGTCTTGAATTTTGTTAACTTCATTATCTTCTGCTCTGTTGGAAGTTCTCGGTGTACCGTTTTCATAGAGGTTTACGCTAATTTTAAGATTATCAGAGCATGTAAAGTCTACATCTGTAAAAATATTTCTGTCAACGGGCATATACCAGATTTTCCAAAACTGCTCATGGCGTTTGACAAGGTTGCTGATTTTCCATAAGCCTCTGAAAGAAGTTCAGCTACTTGAGACTGGGTTACAGCCAAACCTGGATTCTCCCACATCCATTTTTCCACTCTATGGTTGTAATAAGTTTCTAATGGGCCAAATATTGAAACATCTAATAGCTGAAGTCGGTGAGTTGTATATCCTTGCAGCTGTAACATTACGACACCGCTTATACGAGCTAACTCTACTACCGCTAAGTTTTTTGAATGCGATGTGTAATGCGATGTGTATAGTAAAAGAACTTTGTCTTCTTTACTTACTTTCACTACTTTGATGCACTCCTTCAACCATCTAAGAAAATTGATGTATCCGGTATCTGAAATTTGAACGATACACCCGGGTGGGAAACTAAGAGATGGTATAACCTAGGCAACATCACATTTTCAAAAAAAGAACTTTAAACAAAATTCAGTTGAGGTTATCTAGTTTAGGGCGTAAAATGTGCTAAATTGAACTATCTTTTATTATAACCAGTACTTAAAGCATTACTCATATTGATTTCAACAAGATTCCTTGCAATAAAGTGCCATAAACGTACATCTCGAAAATAGGAAACACTTTTCACTGAATTCTATCTGAAGGTGTTGGCACCAGTTTGTGATTTTGTACTATAAAAGCAGTCGGTATTAGTGCTCCTTAAGACTATCCTCTGATGGAGCGGCA
Organism: Melolontha melolontha; assembly: GCA_935421215.2. Taxonomy (NCBI): domain Eukaryota; kingdom Metazoa; phylum Arthropoda; class Insecta; order Coleoptera; family Scarabaeidae; genus Melolontha; species Melolontha melolontha. The sequence goes on along the minus strand of OW285240.1, from coordinate 9,338,094 downwards.
TGTACACTATTTACGAGAAATAAGGTGGTACGCTTTAGGAGGCGGCACAATTTAGGCGACTTTCCCCTATCAGGCCTCAATAACGAAACTTGGTGTTATTCCAAGCCGGTTTACATTCTCCAAGTATGCAACAATTTTTTTTAATAAACTTTCCCAAAATATAAATTGCTAAAGATAATATTACTGACCTTTATTATATCGAGTACGCAATATCGAGTTAAATATAACTTTCACATCTTACAAATTCAAGGTTTAAATTTCATATATTTCAAGATAAATTCCGACAAAATATAAAAACACAAGAAAGATAGAAAAAATAACGAATCAATAAGAATTTTAAAAAATAATTATAGATTATTTTGATTTGTTTCTGTATTTACTTGATTATTTACTCATGGCAGAAGCAATAGACCAGTTCGGATTCTTTCTATTCTTTGTCTTTGGCATACATTTACTTTTGAACTTAAGCGTAATTTAAAATCGATACAATATTGCCGGCGTAAATGGAGATTGAATAATAAACCCCTTTTATCTTAGTGAGTACAAAGGAATGAGATATTTGACGAAGTCATAAATATCAATTAGTTATAAGGAATATTTGAAAGGCATAGAAACTTCTATTAAAGAAAGTCCTAAAGATATTTCGTCTTTTGTACGTGCTACGGTGCAAGATACTACGAATTCCTGGCAAATTACTTTACAATGGAACTTGGACTAATTCACCTCAAGGCATCGTTGATTGTTTCGTATCACATTTCTCCGTAGTGTATTCGGGTGCGGATATTGATACTGAACCTGATAGTTTAACATTATTTGAGTCGCTTGCCATTTACCATTTGACATAGGAAAGTATTGAAAGTATTATGTATACATTTCCAAACAAATTTACTGCTGGTGGTGATTAAATTCCAAGCTTTCTCGTTAGAGATTTTGGCTCCATTCTTTCACAGCCGCTCACCAAAATAATTAACCTTGCTGTCAGAACGTCCACTTTTTGATAGATGGAAATGGGCGCGTATAGTGCCCGTCTTCAAAAAGGGTAAGGCTACGGATGTACGCAATTACAGATCTATATCCATACTTTCAAATTTTGTCAAAATTTTAAAACACGTTATATATAATTCAATCTAGCCTTTTGCTCGTCTCTTTTTCAACAGAATTTTATGACATATCTAATGCTCGGCTACTGCTAATCTTGTGAGTTTTACCCAATATGTATGTGAGGAGTTGGATTGCCAGTTGCATGTGGTGCTTTTTTTTTCGATGTCTTAAACATCGAGTAATAGAAGACATCGAGGTGTTATCGAAAGCTCCCTCCATGTCTAAGAAGACTGCAAGTGCAATTTCCTTGTAGTGTAGGCTCCTTTCGAGCCCTCTCACCAGGCTATGCAGGGCACCCTCACCTGATTTTCCCATCTGGTATGCCCATTGCAGTGGGTGTAGAGGAGATATGTCCAGAGCCCCTTCTTTAATATTTAAATATATCATTTTTTCCATAGTCTTCAATATAAAATAGGTAAGACTAATTGGTCTAAATGATTTAGTGTGGGTATATGTTACTTTTCCGGGCTTCGGAATAAACACTACCCTAGTTTCTCTCCATGCCCTAGGGATATAACCCATAGCATGTCTAGACCTGAATATCTCCAATAGAGGACCCATAATTTCACCCATTCCCTCTTGAAGGAGCTTGGGAAACACTCCGTCTGGTCTTGAGGATTTATATGGTTCAAACGATCCTATCCCTCATCTAATTAAATGAGGCTTGAAGATCTCGTTTGATATCTCCCAATCATTCCTAGTCGCCCTCCAAGAGGTGACAACTTGATTGGTATCACAATCATCCATACGCTCCGAACCTGGAAAGTTTACCCCCAGAAGATACTCTAAAGTCTCTTCCACGGTAATGGTACCCCTCCCGTCCGATTTTTGTATAGATCTAATTGCGTTGGAAGGATCTTTTTTGAGAATTCTGTTTATTCTGGCCATGTCAGGAACACCTTCGATGTCCTCACAGAATTTTCTCCAGGCCTTCGTTTTGCTCTCTTTGATTTTATCATTGTATTTATTGAAGAGAGCCTTGTAGGCTTCCCAATTACCTGTTTTCTTCGCCCTATTAAATGACCGGCGAGTTTCTTTCCTAAAATTGGTTAACTCTGCATTCCACCAGGCAGCCCGCTTAGCTATACGACGCTCTCTAAGGGGGCAGTTATTTTCATAGCAGGAAAGAATGGTTCCTCCATTCAACAGCCAACTCCAGCTCTTCCACGTTTCCTATTCTAACAGAGATATTTCGGGTTGCAGCTAACAGGTCTTCCTTGTAAGATCCTTGGGATATAGATATCTATTGTTCTTTCTGTAAAGAGAAAATATATCAGCGCGGGCATTGTTTCTGCAATTTTGTTTTAATTCAATACGTACTATATATTCTGTCGGATTACACCATCAAATGAAAGGAATTCCTACGTTTGATCATCCACATTTCTGTTATATTTGAATCAATTCATTTAAGGGCTAAAGCTTTGTTTTGTAAAAGATACCTCATATCTTTCTGTCTTTTACATCGCTTTTTGGTTATCTGAAATGTTGTATTAATTACTTAAAGGTTTTAACATTGTGGATATTACCTTGCTATTATTTGTCATCGTGTAAAATTTTCCCAGCAACTTATAAATTACTTGAATTACATTTGTTTGTGAAGGTTAGGTTATTTTGTGTATATATCTGACAGATAAACGTATGTGTGTGCTTGGGTCCTTTTGGGCGTATCTAAATTTTTAGTAAATATAGAAGCTTTATTTGAAGCAGTTTCTTGGTTGACTCTTTTAATTTAACGTCTAATTAGATTAATCTCATAACATTTTCGTTTGTCCATTCGTTGTATTGGAATTGTTAGCGACATCTTGTACCTATCTTACGGACTACGGACTTTATGAGAAAACTTGAAGTACGATATACTTGATTAATTTTCTTTATTAGTTGAACTTCTTAATTTATCGCCTTAATTGTTATGTAGCAAAATATTTTTCTGAGTATGTACTTTATCTTCTTTACGACGGGTCAATCTGTCGGATGTTTTGAGAACTACGAATTGGGAATATAATCGAGTGTTGATTGATGCTCAACCTTCTTGCTTGCTCAATAGTCATCGAAGTAACAGGTGTTGTTGGAGTCGTTGTGTCGACACCTGACTGAATATGTCGTATAAATTGTATTAGATGACAGAATTTTGGTTGATTATTTACACGTACTGTCGTTTACGCATTTTTCCCGCAGTTATTGAAACTTGTCGACCACTTGCATTCATATTTTTTCACTTGAAGCAAAAACGTATTCCCCTATTTGTGGTAAGTTTCTTTTCCTTTTGTGTCATCTTTATTAGCACTGCATACTTAGCAAAAATTATTACAATAGCGTTTTTTCTTCATGCTATTGTTTTGGGTCTTCGTAAAGGGTCTTCGTAGAAGGTTAAACCGTACCCTGAGTATTAAATATTAAAGTTTATTTAAAGTATTATTAAGTATTAAATAACTTCGCCGTTTGAGAATAATTTTTGTTTGCAATTCCATATAAAATCACAATTTCAGTTTTCTCTTCCAGGGTGTAAACCATTTCAGCAAATAAGCCGAAACTTTATAAAAAATATTAAAAGTATTAATACTAATGAAACACAAATATCATATTTCTGACAATTCTAATTTAAAATAAACTATTTCCATGACTAACTTATGATTTGTCGGAGTTAATAATTTCTGATATCTGAAACTTTTAACTTTAAATATCTCATTAATTTCATGATGTAAGTAACTACTTTTTCACACAGGAATATCAAGAAAATGATGTTCTTTCAAACCAACCAAAAAGAATACAGGGTATCATCTTGGAGAGGGTGGGAGGGGACGGCGCGTGACCCGATGGGGCGGTACGAAATATTCTGTTCATTGTCCCCATATATCCTGAACAACCACCCATAGTTTAAAGTTTTTGTCTTCAAAAACACTAGAAATAATTCAATATTAAATTTTCGTGTGGACACCTGGTATATAGTGTGTCACAGAATATCTGTGCCTAATTTTCGGAAATGATAGAGGGTACTTATATAAACATTTTTTATTGATGAACTAGTATCCGGAAATTTTTTAATATCGAGATAAAATTAAAAAAATCGGCTGTCGCCACAGGACTTTCCGACGGTATACAAAGTAAAAATTGAATAATAGCAACCATTGAAAAACTATAGTTTTTTAGTAGTTGTCATTGCACATCTGTCACAAATTATTACTTTGTTTAATTGTCTTTTTACGTATCACAAATTAATATTTATTAGCTAAATTAATGTTTGATTGAAAATGCATCATTTTACAAATATTGAATTAGCAGACATGCATCTTGCCTACGGACTAGCTTACGGTAACCCTAACGAAGCAAGGCGAATTTATGCCGAGCAACATCCTCAGCGACACATTCCCTGTCATACATCATTTTCAAGAATGGATCAGCGTATTCGAGACACTGGTGAATTCCAAGTAAAGACAATAGATTCGGGAGGCAATTGTACTGTCCAAAATGTTGACTTTGAGGACCAAGTTCTGCAACAATTTCAAAATAATCCGAAAACTAGCACTCATGCCCTTGCCTATGCGATGCATACAAGTTACACATCTGTATGAATGGTATTGAACAAATACCAGAAGCATTCGTTTCACTTTCAAAAAGTGCAAACGTTAATTCCAGATGATTATCTCAACAGAGTTCAATTTGCCGTATGGTACTTGAATAGAATTAACGACGAACTAAAAGTTCCGTGGAGTGTATTATGGACAGACGAGGCATGTTTTATAAGAGATGGCTATTTTAAACCACACAAAAGTAACATTTGGAGCGAAGAAAATCTTCACGCCGTTCACAGGTTACATCATCAATGGAAGTTTTCTGTTAATATTTGGGCTGGGATTGTTAACTATTATGTAGTGGGATAATATTTACTGCCTGCTCGGTTAGATGGTCATGTGTATAGGATTTTTCTGGAACATGCTTTACCAGAATGGCTTGAAAATGCCCCACTTAATAATCGATGAAATATTGTTTTCTAACATGATGAAGAGGAGGGCCAATTTCTTGGCTTGCACGTTTACCAGATATGACTCGTGTTAATTTTTGTATTTAGGGTCATATTATATCACTGGTTTATGAGACACCTGTTAATACAGAAGAAGAGTCAGTGGCTCGAATTATTCTAGCGTTTGATGATATTCGTGGACGTCCGCAGCTATTTCGAAGAATTCGGCGGTCGATTTGCACATCGTTGCAACTTGTGTATCGAAAATGGTAATCGTAAGTCCGAACAATCTTTATAAAGTTTGATGCAGTATTATTTCTAATAAAATGTTCTTTAACTTATCTCTTTCCTCTTGTAATTGATATTTTTTTTAAGAATTTCTAGTTTATCTTGATACCGATTAATTAATTAATTAATTTTCAGACACTAGTTTATTAATAAAAAATGTTTATTCAAATGCCCTCTATCATTTCTGAAAATTAGGAATAGTTATTCTGTGACACCTTTTTATTCAGTTCCATCTGTTACAAATAATAACACATTTTCTTATTTTAATTCATGCTTTTCACTCCATAGCGATTTCAAACACGAAATTAGTTACGCAATATAAATTCTGCATTATTTGTTTCGATTCTCTTAGATGCAAGTAGATGTTTAGACATTGCCGTCCATAACAAATTTATGCAATAGAACTCAAGTAACTAATAAAACTAAACAATAAATCGGCCCGTCACAAATTTATTTGTGTCCCCTCCGGGAATGTATCCTTGACTACCGATCCCTACTTATCACTGAACAGTAAAAACAATCCCTTTGTTTACATTGTTGTTAAATCACCAGACGCTATTTTAATCGGAAGCGAAAGTTAAACATTAAATATTGATATACACCATACGATACTAAAACCACTGCAGAAATTTCAGTGAGCCCAAATATATGAAAATAATCCATATGTTTTAACATAAAAGAAACACAAAAACAATATATTCGATTATGTTAATGCACGTGAGAAATATGGTGGGCACTTTCGCTAAGACAATACCCATACAATGGTCGCCTACATCGGCAAAAGTTATATTCAAGAAGTTCCATCTATCCTAAATAATAATATACCTAGTTCAAAATATTAACTTCTAATTCGGTAGACACACAGTCATTTTCCATTTAACACTGCATTCACTATCAAAGATGACAAATGCGAGTAATCTGTACCAAAGCAAAATAGAAAAGAGTAATTATTTCCTATTAGGTATATGTTTAATATTACATTGATGACTGATGATCTGACATTTAAATGCCAAAAGTGATCAACGCATGATATTCTATTCCTGAAACCGTTACGTTGTGGTTTGGATATTATTGTCATACTAATAATTAGGGACCGGACACGAAAAGCCCATGACTCCATCGCCTACGGGCGTACTATTGAAAATTTGTATTTTTAAAGAGTTTTTAATTTTATTTATATACTTGGAAAATAAACAGGTGGTGACCTATAAAATACGAAATACATTTTTTCTCCCGACCGAGAATAAAGTGTCATCTTATACATCTGACAATTGACATATATTAGACTACTTTATTCTCTAGGGAATAAAATATTCGATTTTCCCTAGGGAATAAAGTGAATACTGTAGTGAATGACTTTTGGTTCATTTATTTAAGTCAAAATTAATTTAACTGTCAGATTGACGAAGCATTTAAATATATCAATCAATTTTATTTTGTAATCGTAATAGTGATATTAGATGAGTTTACAATATTTATATATAGACACAAACAAACTCGTTTTACCTTAGTAACCAGAAACTATGCACATTTTCATGACAAACCAACTTAATTGAATGACATCAGATCAATCAACTGTCAAACTAATAATGAAATAAATTATTACATTTAAGGTCGGGAGAAAAGTTTTGTATATAATTCGGGAATAAACGTCTATAATCCCTCAACAGAAAATGCCCTCGCTCCCTTCGGTATCGGGATTAAAACTGTCGTTTATTCCCTTAATACATAAATATCTATTATTTGTTCATTTTGTAGTTTAATTTGAGTAAAGGAGAATTAATATTAAGTACTTTATACTTAATACTTTCTCAAGATTCTCTTAGGTAAAATTTGTTCTATTTGAATGAAATACATCCTTGTGGATGGAAAACATACTTTCTACATCGCAAATGGTTATAGATGCATACTGGAAATATTCTTTTATTTCAGCGTATTTAGCAGTTAGATTTTGAGGCATTGTCTCCATACACAATTGCCGAAATGATATGAAATCTTGATTTCTATTAAAAACTGAGTCTAACTCTTGCCGACGGACACATTCGACTTCACTTGGAATACTTTTCATAATATTAATAGCCACATATAATGTGGTTAATCCATCATTTAATTTGTGATTTTGATTTTCAAAATACGTATTTAGTTTTGGTAAATTTGCAAAGTGTTCCTAAAGAAAGTACAACTGATTTTTTAAATTTGGAATTTGTATTAGTTCCGTGCACTCAGAAATATATCGAGCATCGTCATTTAAACATGTAACGGAATTTTGTTAACTATCGAAATTCTCTGCATAAACACTAGTAGCTTCCAACTTTGTAAACTATGTTCCTCATACTCATATAGTTATTACAAGAGAGGGAAGCAGTGACCAAGGTGGAAGTTATTCCCTATAAATAGCTACTCTCAAAAGAGCTTTCTTGAAAACTGTTTCAAAAGCGGACACAAACAACTCTATCAACTTCCAGAAAGGAGCCTCTGATATATTCACAGATTCTGTGGAGAGTATGTGCTACATAAGTAATAAGCAGGATATTAGGATATGTTTCCTTTAATAGTCTGCGTGTTTTTAACATATATACAACATTGTCACTGACAAATCAAAGAATATTTTCTTTGTACCTGTCGTCCAAATGAAGCATTTGATGCATATTATTTATATTATTTATTTATATCAGATGACAACTATGTTCAATATGGTTTTTGCCGATTTCGCTGGTAATAAATTGTTCGTAACTATTGAGGCTTGTTCCATAATTTCTGGTGGAGTCAAATTTTCTATTCCACTGTCACTATCGCTCATTTTTGTCGTTTACATTTTCTTAGAAACACGAATTTAAAAACTTACAAGTAAACTGCAGAGAACTGTCAAATTTAATTAATTTTTATATCTGTCAGATAGGTAGTCATAGCCATATTGAATATTGACCGAATATTGGGATGTTGCATTCCTATTTGGTGTAAATTTATATCTTAATGGATATCATTAAAGTACATGTCCATTATATCTAATAATATAATGAAAGTAGGCGAGTAGAAAAAAAACATTTTGCGACAAATGTGTGAAATAAATAGAGCGGGAATTTCCTTAATTTTACCAGGTCCTCTTACATTCAAAAATTCTGTATTAGATGTGTACTAGTTATAATAGTATTAATATCCATCAAGGTGACAAAAAAAGGGTGTAAGAGCAATTTTAAGTAAATTTGTGAAAAATTATAATTACTTTACAACAGATGGGCGTCTGTTATTTTGTAAAGTTTAGTTTATTTTCTGTAGAAAAGAACGTATCGTGCATGGACAGAAGAATGGTATTTACACAACATTACAATATAATATAACATTTATATAGCATTACAATAAAAATGTTTAATGAAATTTATATACAGATACAAATCTATTCATAAATATTTGTTGCATTTGTATCACATTGCTTCACTAGCTTGACTGATGACGCCTAGATGGCGGAAACATATATATTAAGCAGAAGTAAATGCTGAAAATACGAGATGTATTGTCCATGTGTACAGTTACAGATATGTAAATTTTTTACATGTCTGTTTCATATTGTAACAAATGCTTTATACGTGCATAACGTATTGTTATACATAAACACAACCTTTTTGTATAAAAAAGGAGAGGTTACACAATGAATAAAACACAGACACAACAAATAAGAGATTTACACATCACATTTAAAAAAAATAAATTTAAAAAATATTTTTCAAGCAGAACATGCTTTCCAATACAAGGTTATGTTGTATTCGTGTGTAGAAAATAACATTTTCGCGGGTTAATTGGATTTTAAAAAGTGGACGTGTCTAACTAGTATCGATACAAAATATTGATGTAGATAAATTAGATATCTATTATTTCGCGCTAAAGATTTGAATTATGAAATTGAAAATTATAATATAAAAAGTAAGTTTAGAAATAAAAATAGGTTAATTTAAAGTATACAAAGTTATCGTCATATTAATTTATATACATTCGATACTAATTTTACAAATTAAGTACGCCAATTTAACCCATCTTCTGTGAGTTTTTTTAATTGTTAATACTATTTTTCCTATTATAGTTGCTGGAATAAGGGTGCAGTTTGTCCCATTACAATATATATATATATATAGAAATTATCTAAACAGTTATATATATATATATATATATATATATATATATATATATATATAATAACTTCGTGACCTTGGTATGATATGGTAAACCTAATCAGTAGGCGATTAAAGGTCTGTATATTACTTCATCTGTCCGTATCTTCTTTGCTTATGCAAACGTGTTTTGGACGCGCAAACTTATTCTTATCGATCGAATAAAGTCGAGGAATCAGGCGTTACCACCTCCTATTCAGGGTTGCCAGGTCTACTGATTTCAACTTTCATCTACTGATCCACTAAAATTTGCGTTGATCTACTGACAAATTTGTGAAGATAAAGCCATCGATAATATGAAGTTAATAACAAAGCTTTCGAAACTTTAGAAAAATTAAGTCCTCCTATTAATAAAGTATGTACAACTACAATTGCCCTGTCTGAATTTCGGAACGCGACATTTAAAGGCATCCCATAAAATTCGCATGCCTTAAAAGCGATCGACAAGCCGGGAAAATTCCAAAGAGCGGGACTTCCCTGTTCTGCGACTCTTTATGTAGTTTCGTTATTTCGGTAATTTTTTATCATTTTTATTATGTGTTGGTTTGTTATAGGGTGCAGTACTTTTAGGCTGTGCTGGACTTAATTAAATATGGGGTAGGTACAATGTTCATTATTTATTTAGGGATCCTAAATTTATGGGAAATGAATAACGTTGAAATTTTTTCAGTTCAAGTGACGAGAAAGCAGATGACGATAGAATTAATTCTAGAGGCGAAGGTTCCTCAAATCGAAGAAAGAAAATGAAATATGAACAACGATTTAAGAAAAGCTGGATCGAAGAGGAACAATTTAAAAACGAATCAATAAGGGAAAAGATGAATACTTCGCTATGTGCCGCGTTTGTAACAAAGATATTTCCATTAAAGCTACTGGAAGACTACCATTGGTTCGCCATCAGGATAGTGCAATGCGCGTCAAGTTATGTAAGTCTGTGATACTACTGAGCACTTTAATAGACAGGGCAATATTGGATAGAGCAATGCACGTTAAGTTATGTAAGTCTGTGATACTACAGAGCACTTTAATAGACATGGCAATATTTAAAGGCGCAACTAATCAGATCACATTAAAAACGCATTAAAAACTGCAGATTTACATCTTGCAGCTTTTACTACTGAGCATCATTTATAATATAATTTAATGGAGCATCTACAGCAATTATTAACCAAAGTCTGACCGACTCGGATATTTAAAATAAAAAAAAATTAAATGTGGTCATGCTAAATGTTCTTCTATTTTCTTCTTCTTCTTACTTCACGTATTAGGCTTTGAGCCTGTTACGACCTTTATTTTTAGTCTGCCCATCTTTTCCATGGGCGTCCCGTCGCTCTTCTTCCTTTCGCCTTATATTTCCATATTCTTTTGGGTATCCTATCATCTTCCATCCTTTCTACGTGTTCTCTCCATTTACGTCTGTATTCTCTTATCATCTCGTTCACATCTTCAACTCCAAGTTCTTGTCTTATTTCTGTATTCCTCTTCCTATCCATTCTTGTGTAGCCTGCTGCTCTTCTTAGGAACCTCATCTCCGATGTTTGGATTCTTCTTTCATTCGCTTTGGTAATATATACCACATATATACCACATGGGATTGCCATTGTTTTATAGAATTTTAACAGCGTGTCCTTCCTCACTTTATTTTTTAGTGTTCTGGCTATGGTGCCATTTATTCTGTTGAATTTTGTTAGTTTCGTGTGTATATCCGTGTCATTGTATAAATACGATATAGTGGATCCGAGGAAGTTAAATGTTTTTACTTGTTCTATTGGCTTATTATTAATTATTATTTTTGATCGCACTGTTTCGTTTCCGCTGAAGGCCATTACTTTAGTTTTTTCTGTTGATATCATTAGATTGTATTTCTCGGTTATTCTATTTAAGTCGTAGACAGCTCTTTGAAGTGTGTCCTCGTCACTGGCTATTAGAGCTTGATCGTCGGCGAAGAGTATGGTCATTAGGTATTTTTGGCTGTTTAGGTCATGTGTGTAGTGCTTAGTATTTGTCAGCCATTCCCGTAGCACGTTATCAATATATATATATATATTGAGGCATTGCAAGAAGGGTTTCTTTTCTCTGAAAGAAACAAAGAATACTTGTAACCATAATATTTATATCTAATATGTACTTTAATACCAAGAAGGGGAAAGATTGATTCAAAGTATAAATACGTTATTTTGACGACAAACTTGCTTTGAAATAATTAACTTATTTTTCTATTTTTTTTATAATGTTTACTTTCAATTTTTACTTCAAATTAATATTTAACGCGTGTTTATTCAAACAAATGTAACGTATTTATTTTCAAATGTATTTGAACAATTAAGCCCCGCCCACAATTCTAACGGTGCAATAACCCGAAAATAAACCGATATTGCCAGAGTGTTTGTAAACACATAAACATATGTTATTCAACCAAAGTTATTTTATAAATCAAATTGTAATTTTTTTTACTGTTTTACTCTGTAAAAATGTCTAAAATAATAATATTCGAAAAGATAATGCAAGTAAAGAAGGGGGCGATTTTGCGGAAAGTTATGCAATTAAAAACAAGTGAAAAAGTAAGCGTCGGTAATTAGTCGTCACAGTGAGAGGTCACGCTTTTTGTGCTCCGAATTAATTAAAACAAATTGGTGAAATTATTAAGTTCTGGAGAGTTTTGAGTCCACAACGTTACTCACACCTACGATCTACCTGTAGACAAAGTTTACCATCTGCCGACCAATTAGTTCACGAACTACGAATTTTTAAAGTTTCAATACGTTAATTACCCGCCATAAGTTTCACCGTGCAACGACCAGCATCTTGGTACGCTCGAAACCGGTCATCCGAGCAAGCCGCCGTCGGACTTGGAGATTTCTAAAAAACTCAAGTCATCCCGAGGGACCATCGCAGAAATATTATCCAGTTTCCCGTTGTGAAAACCAGCAGAACACAGGAGCAGGAAGCAACGGAAGCTATATCCGAAGATTCAGGTTTTTGCTAACTTTAACAATATTTTACGCGCCATTTTTACTTGCTCATATACTTTTCTAGAATTTTCTTTGTTTATTCCATAACTAACTATTTACTTTACTTTCACCGATATTATATCACTGTAATTTTTATTCCACTTATTTAAATATTAGAATCCACCGTTTGTAATTTTAAAAACTTGATTCTATGTTACTTTTATAAACTCTTTTAATAAAACAACACCTAATTGCACTTGTCGTACACCATATTGTTAGACTATAAGAATACCAACCGTTGAGTGTGTCTCCCGTATTGTTATTTGTGTGTCACGAAAATTGTTAATATAAATTCTAAAACTTTGCGAGATAATTTTTTATTAATAAAGTTAATTGTCAATATTTTACTTTGGTTTTCTTTGTAATATACTTGAGATATTGTTCCGATCCCAATTAAATAAACTACGTACATAAAGTCAAAGTGGAGAGAGGTGAACCTACCTTAACCCTGAAGAAATTAAAGAAGCTAGCCGACGACGAGAATAAAAAAAAAACAGATAAGTATTGAACGAGCCCGATTTGAATTGTATATCACTTTTTATAACATTTTCTTATACAACAATTCACAGTTATATAACATTCATTCTTTTATATACATTCATTTTTATATAAACATTTTTTGACATGTTACATCTGTCAGCCCAACTTTTGGGGCCTTTATAACGATAATAAACATTCTTAAATATTATAACGTCCATTGACACATTACATATAGAGCCCAACGTTTTGGGGCGTTCATAAATATAACCTCATATAATAAACACATTACAGATATATTAGATCACGCTTGACACATTACAATATATATATATTAAAAAGTATAGGTGACAGGCTGCAACCCTGTCGTAGTCCTAAGTTGACGGTTGCCACTTCCGTTTCGCTATCGGTTACGGTAATCTTTGAGTCTTTGTACATACTCTTAACAACTTTAATCAAATGTAAAGGTATTCCTCGTCTTTCCAGTATGTCCCATAGTTTTTCTCTTACTACTCTGTCAAAAGTTTTTTGTAGTCTATAAACAACATTGTGTCGTGGTTTTTTCCCCATAGAAAAAAGAAGAATTATATATTGAACATTATTCGAATAATATGGATTTAAAACGCATTTTTGAATTTTTATCTATATTTATATTTATTATGTTTGTAATTATCTTTTTGACCGGCCCTATATGAATATTATATTAGACCGATGGGTTCGGCAAAATTTTGTACTATTGAGTTCGATGTATGAGATTTTCGCGATATTATATGGAGAGATACCAGAACTTGCAAACCAGGTGGTCAGAGAGAATAAAAACTTCATTTTTATTCTCCTGTTTTTGAGTAAAGTCGGTTTTTTTTTTATTTTGGTGCTTTAATTTGTGCATTTCAATTTAACTACGATTTTTACGAGTGATTGTGATCTCGTTCTTTTTTGATATTTTAATTAAATAATGGTATCTCTCGCGTAGTTGAGTGTTAAATGTGGTTAGATCGATGTAAGTACATAGAACAGCTAATTTATATAATTGCTATTACGATAATTTGCTTATGATTGTAATTTTAGTTTATAATTTGCATAAATTTTGATATATAAAATTAGTATATGAATATTCAAGAAAATTGTCATGTTTTTAGTAATGGAGTTTTTTTTTAAGTCAAGATATTCTAGATCGTTTTATATTCAGGTTGTTTTTTTTTTGCTGGGTTTGATTTTGTCATGTTTTATTGCGCATGACTGTAAGGCTGTCACGCGTACTCGATAACTTGGTGGTTGTTGACATTTGATTTGTTGGGGTTACAGTTAGAGGTCAAACTTGACAAATTTCTTAATTATTTATTAATTATATGTTTGCTCGAGAGTCACAGGTGGTTTTTCTCCTTGCGCGTGTCATTTATCGCAAGGACTCTTTCCTCCTCGCTACTGTTAATTTTGCTTTAGCTACCTATACACTCGGTAAAAGGATTTTTTTTTTGTTTTTTTTTTTTTTAATAAACGAAGATGATGAAAGTGTGAATTTTATTTAATGCTATATTGTTTTCTTTACACGTATCTTGCTTGTTCGAGAGCAAGACCTGAGATTAGAAGAGCCCAGCTTGGAGATTGAGCGACTGAGTTTATCCGGACATTCGTTGTGAACTGCACCCATAAGCTAGGCACAGTTCATAGCACAATTTGTGTTTGTTTGTTATGTTCTCGATGTTTCTCTATTATTTGCTTAATTGTAAAAGTATTGTCGGTGCAAGATCTTCCTCTTCTAAAACCCGTCTGTTCCTCCATAAGTATATTTTCCGCTATTTTATTTAATCTGGCTGTCACTATTTTTGAATATATTTTATATGCGGTGTTTAGCAGGGATATGCCTCTATAGTTTTCGCAGTTGGATCTGTCTCCTTTTTTAAATATTGGTGTTATCTTCGCGATCTTCCAACTGTTAGGTATTGTTTTTGTTCTCCAGCATTTATTTAGTAGTTGTAAGAATCTTGATTTCACCTCTATGTGGGCAAATTTGGGAAGTTCCGGGTTTATATTATCTTGTCCTGGGGCTTTTCGGTTTTTTGTTTTTTTGTAGTGCTTCTTCTAATTCTCCCATTTCTATCTGGTCTACACTTCTATCCTCTTCATCATCTTTTTCGTTTCTATTTCCTGGATTTTCCATTTTCTCTTCCTTTGTCCAGAGCTTTGTATAATATGCCAACCATTCGTCTTTATTTATGATGTTGATCTTCGCATCATCTTTTTCGGTTTTATTCAGGTGTTTCATCATTTTATAAGCGAACTCCTGTCTCCCGTGTATATCGTCTTCTACATTTGAAATAAATCGGTCCCAACTATCTTGATTATTTTTTCTACATATTCTCTTCACTTCAGCTGTTATGTTCTTATATGCTATTCTATTTTCTTCTGTTTTGTTCTGTGTCCATGTCAAATATGCTTGTTTCTTTTTGGTGATCATTTCTTTGATTTCTTGGTTCCAGTATTTCAGTTTCTTGCTTTTAATTTTTTGTTTTCGATATCCAAGGGTTTCAGTAGCCGCTGTCATTATTATCTCTTGGATATTTTTCCATTCATCATTTATTTTCTTGTTTGGTTTTATTTCTTTATTGTATTTTTGTGACCTCTGTTGGTAGAGTGTTTTTATCGAATCTTCCTTCAAAAGGTAGACCTTCAGTTTTTGGTTATCTACATTTATTTTTTGTTTGTACCATCTAGTTAGTAGTTTTATTTTTGCTACTAGCATGTAGTGGTCACTGTTAATGTCTGCTCCTCTGAATATTCTTGTATCTTCAAAGAGTGATGCTGTTTTTTGGTTCGAAAGGAAGTAATCTATTATAGAGCTTTGCCCTCTGGCTGACCAGGTAATCTTATGGATATTTTTGTGTTTATAGTATGTGTTCATAATCCTCATATTATTGTAGCTGGCAAAATCTATCAGTTGTTTGCCGTTGTTGTTTAGCGTTATTTCTCCGTTGGTCCCCATTACATTCTCCACCGGTCTGTTCCCGATTCTTGCATTCAAGTCTCCATCCATTATTATGTAATCATTTTTGTTTATTTTGTCTAGTTCTGACTGAAGTATTTGGTAGTATACATCTGTTTCTTCTTTTCTCCCTTCTTCAGGAGCGTATGTACAGATTAGGCTCAGATGTCCTCTATCTACTCTGTATCTTATAACTATAATTCTCTCATTCACCCACTTATAATATTGTATTCTATCTTTCCATTTATTGTTCATTAAGACCGCTACTCCTGCCGATGCTCTCTGTTGTTGTTCCACCCCAGCATATATCATAGTATAGTTCTTTAGGTCTAACGAACCATTTAGCTTTTTTTTTTGTTTCTGTTATCATTGCTATCTCTATCTTATGTTCATTCAGTACTTCCTGTAATTCATCCAGTTTATGTGCTAATCCCCGCACGTTCCACGTAGCAATTTTTAAGTGTTCTCGTATACCCAATCTTTGTTCCTTTCTACGTTTGCGGTTGTCATCTTCGTTATCAGTCCAATCCGAGGCGTCGCTTAGAGGTGTGTAAGTGGTTCTATTATTCTTCTATTGCCAAGAATGTAATTGGAAAAATAAATGAAATAGAAATTTGTGAAATTCTAAGCCACACAAAGTTTTCATTAATTATAGATGAATCCACGGATCGTTCATGCACAAAATATTTAAGTCTTGTTTGTAGATACCGCCATAATAATACGCAAGTTCATATGATGATATAAATCTTGCTAATATATTTTTTGCAAGTAGTGTCTCTATTAGTAATATTAAATATAATTTCATTTATTTCATTATTTTTACTTTTGAGTTCAAGTAGTAAATATCTTACAGAATTCAAGACAGCTTCCTCACCTTGCTGCCGCTTAAAGACGCCAAAGCTGTAGATCTGCATAGATAAATTATAAACTTCTTTTATAAGAAGAAAATTACATATCAACGGAATCTAATAGGTTTTGCATCTGATGGGAACAACGTTAGGGTTGACAGATATAATTCGTATGTGTCTAGGCTAAAGCTAGAGATACCAAAAACATACGTAGTAAAGTGCATACTTCACAGTTTTCACTTATGTGCATCATATGCCTGTTTAAAATTACCTAGTGGTATTGAAAATTTAGCACGTGAAATATACACCTATTTTTCCACAGTCCGAAAAGAGTAGCAGTTCATAAAGAATTTCAACATTTTACTAATATACAAATTCATAAAATTCTACATCCGGCTGAGACGAGATGGCCTTGAAGCCGTGGTTTCTAGGATTTTAGAGCAATACAACGCGTTAATTCTATTTTTTACAGATGCTGCTATAAATGATCGTACATTGGCACCTGAAAGTATTTTGCAAAAATTAAATGATCGGTTTACAAAGTTATATTTTCAATTCTTAGAGTTTGCAATTTGACCAATATATTTTAGAATGCATTATAAAAAGAGAAGTTCTAATAAGGACCCCAATTCACCAAGTAAATTATAAAGATCCCATGAATTTTGTTCCTTTTGAAGAAATATGTCTAGGGGCAAATATCCTAGTTTCAATTTATTCATTGAATGACACTGATAAATCCATTTTTAGGCAAAGATGCTTAGACTTGTATGTAGAAGCCGCCAAACAAATCAACCAAAGGTTTGATTTTAACGACCCCGCTTTAATTAATATCAGTTTAATAAGTGTAAGAAATATTTTAGGTAAGGAAGGTCACAGTATTATACCACTAGCACAACATTTTATGAATTTGCTTGCGGAAAATAAATTACAACTGTTAGATAATGAATGGTGGCTACTAAGAAATACAGAAATAAATGTGAATTATGATGTAGATATAGATGGGTTCTGGAAAAATATTGAAAATATACGTTATGGCGACGGAACTTTCATGTTTTCAGTTCTGTGCAGATTTGTTTTTGATCTCTTAATTTTACCGCATTCATCAGTGAATGTAGAAAGAATTTTTTCTGACATAAATTTAATGAAAACTAACTAACGAAACAAACTTTCATCAGCTAGAATAATGGGACATTTACACACACAAAATGTTCTTAAGACTAGAAGAGCAAGTTGTTATACTGTTAATTTTTCAAAGGCTGTATTAAATCTGCATCATAATGACATGTATGATTATGGTTTAACAGATTCTGAATAAATTTAATTTCAAAATGTCTGATAACCTGTTACTTTTAATATATTTATTATTTTTCTTCTTTTGTGCCTTTATTTATCAATTTCAATCAAAACGAGATCTGTTCTTCCACCAATACGTACGCCAGACCATACCATGATTGTATCACCTCTGAAAGAATGAACTTCTTAGACTGCATTCAAACGATTTACGCGCCTTGGTTGCCTCCAAACTCGAATTCTTCTTGAATCATTGTACATACCAAATCTAGGCTCATCAGAGAACGCTACATATGCCCATTGTTCGTTTGTCCAACTTCGATGATCTTGTGCCCATAAAAGACGTTCTCCGCGATTACCTCCTGATAGAGGTGGAATTCTTAAGAGTCATCTTGATCTTAAATGTACCTCATGTAGCCTATTGCGAAGAGTTTTGTCACTAATCAGTACGCCATATGTTTGGTTAAACTGATTTTGAATCTGCCGAGCAATGCAGGTTTGATTACGTCGGGCAATAATCTGGACGTAACGGCCTTGTGCTGCTGTTGTAATCCGACCGTTACCACGATGTTGATTACGTACTTCATCAGTATCCCTATACTGAAAAATCGGCGACTGTGGCTTTTATGTGAATAAAAAAATTAAAAACCCTTACCACAATAGAATTTAACAATTCTATATACGTATTTCGACAACCACGTTGTCCTCCTCGGTAGAAAAAGCAGTGAAACACTTGAAAGCACAAAAAACACACAACACTCACTGAGCGCTATATTGCACGGCTTCTTGTTTAACACTAAATTTTAAAATTTTAAGAACCTGAATACTACAGAACTTACCTTATTGGAAAAACCCTACTTAAATACGTACATGCATTAAGAGACCATTAACCGATTAATGCTCTATTCTATAGAAAGGCCCTTTAGAAAATTACACAAAGGGGACACCCTAATTTAATATACATAAAGAAATCACTATAAAACTCATCTTAAATTATACATGTCATTTAGAAATTAATATTGAGTCAAAATATCTGTTAAAGGCTAATGTTGTACCGAAACGAAATTTAAAATATTACATAGAATTAGATTAATTTGTTAATGGTTTTCCTATCTTTTTTTGTTTTTTTGGTTAGATGTTAGATGTGTCGGATAAAGGGTTAGAACTTGTCAAAGCCATCAGCAACCCCAGAGATCTCGACGCATTCGAAAGCATTCATATCGTTAAAAATAAACGTAATACGTTTAACTCGAACAATGGTCCGATCCCATACGGTTACCTTTTTCATTCTTAGAAAAAAGGCCGAAAAGTTGACGGCTTGAGAATAGAGAATAAACACATGGTGTTGCCGTTTTCTTAAGAGAGCTAAGTTGTCGTATATTTATTTTAAAGTCAGTGTATATGTGGACACCATGTAAAGTTGTTGCGCGATTATATGTGTTAGCTTTACTGCGCCTCATGTGCGACACTTTTATTAGTGGTTTTACCTACTGATGATGACAACTTAGTTGTCTGATGACAACTTAGTTGTCGAAATACGTATTTGGGACTATTATTAATTGTGGTAAGTGGTAAGAAATTGTTTTATTTATTTGCTTGTATGGCGTTTATTTTGTAAAATTTTTGACAAATTTGAATTTAAAAGTCAGGAATGTCGATATAAATTTGTAGGATTGTTGCCATCTGAATAACAAAACTTAAGCATTTATAGTCATACTAGTAAATGTAGTATTATAAATTGTATGTGTTAAAATTACTGCATTTATTAAATACTACCTTAAAATTTAAAGAAAAAATGCAGAAAATAACGGCCTCTCATATCTCACATCTGAATTTGAAACTCCGAATTAGCATTTGCTTATTATAAACTAAAGTTTATTAACATTTATGTAAAATAAAAACGCAAAAGTTGTTTGTTGTGTATAACTTAAAGTACAATATTCGATAAATAAAGAATTAAACAGTCCTTGCGCGTATTTGTCTATAAGAGTATATTGGTTCGGATTTCTATTCTTCTGACGGCCATACAATACCCTCGATCCAAGGCACGTAATGTGATACTCTCGTATAAATTCCCGGCACAACAGCACATTTTAATCCAAGAGATGTAATTCCAATAATTGTGTATAAACTATCGGAACGCGATTTGGTTTGCAAAGGTCCTCCCGAATCTCCCTAAAATTGATCAGATTATATTAAACATTTTTAACGAATAAAGCACTACGGAAATATAAATAAACTTAGACCTACAACAAACAAAGCAGTAATTATTTTGGTAGTTTAACAAAGGAAAAGTATTACTTTATGGGCACAAAATCGATCTGCACTTAGCATTTATTTGATCTATATGCAGGTAAAAAGTTATTACCGATATGCATTACTTTAAGACCTGACTGTATATATTCCTTAAGTAATTTTGTATGGCGTAGTGACCCAATATAAATGCATCATATGTACCTCCTGCATGTCTCGCATTTACATTAAAAATTTTTAAAAGTGCATCACAAATCAATTGTACATTCATCGAATAAAAGACTTTTCATATAATTGTACCCCCTTCTTATTTAGAGCAGATAATTGCAATATGAGTACAATTAATAGCACCTATTACACCACCTACTCCCCAATTATTTAAGAAACAAATTTTTTTCTGTTGTCTGGCATTTATATTATTTAGAAAGCAAATATATTCATCTACTAAATTATTGTCTACACATAATGTAATTTCATATATAATTCGATGCATGCTTGTTTAACTTATACAAAATTCCTGACCTACACACCGTTGATATGATCTTGTAGCGTAAAATCTGAATGCTGCTAATACTTTATGTTTAACTGAAATTGCTGATTTATGGTGTGTTGCATGTAAATGTGGTCGCAATAAATTTAGGAGATTATAAGTCAAATCTTTTGATAACCGACCGAAAAAGCTCTCTAAATCTTTCATCAGGGATTTCGAAAGGGTTGGTTCTATCCCGTAATTGTAGTCTATATAAAAGAAATTCCATATTAGCATCAGCTCTTTCGCGAGCGACTATGTTTATGTTCTTCTTCTACTTCTGTTTTGGGTTGGACGCCAGCACGTCCAGCCGTTTGAGCACACTGCTCTTTGTACAATCCCCAATAGATCTCGCAGTTCCACTCTGTTAGTCTTGTGTCCTCAATAAAAGCCACTATCCTCCTCAGCGGAAGTTTGAGTACACTTGTAGAATCAAAAAAAATCTCTCCCAAAATATTTTTCTTTGAGTCCCTTCAGTTCCTCACACGTTTTTCCTCACCTGTTTTTCACATCTCCTACGCCAGGGCTCGCTAACAAAGTCCGACTATGCTTATTAAAGCGTTATGAAAAATTGCTAACATCTATAAGAAAAACATGTGACGTATTGCCGAAATTATTTAAAGTTTCGTTAAATATTTACTTGATTTTACTATTGTTATTTATATGTCAATCGAATGTCTGGACTCCAGTGTTAATAATTAGTAAACGCTAAATTAACCACAATTTTCTCTGTTGATAGTTTAAATTTTTACACTTCGTATAATAAGAATGTTTTAAATTAATTTTAAATTATATTTCTTCAAAATATGAATTCAAACTTAAACATTTTCTGTGTATATTTCATGTTTGCAAATAGAAACATTTCTTTTGTTATCGTTCTGGTCAGTTGACTCTTCCAAGAGATCCACCTGATTGAACGTTCAACTGAACTATCTACATTCTTTTCGAATTTCTACAAATATTTGACATTCGCTTTTAAACTTAAATTATTTAATTAATCACGAAAACTTCTCCATAATTATATTATGTCGCATATCATTTTAATGCTTTCTTCATAAGGAATATTTTAATGATATTTATGTCATCGATATCGCAACTCTTAGCTCGCGCTTTTAAATAATTCATTATTCAAGACTTCGATTCCTCTCCACTCTAGGCCATAAAACAAACTTACCCGTTTCCAAACCAGTGTTCTCTTCTACAAAAAAAATCGTTCTCCTGTTTAAAACTTTCGTAATAAAAACATCTTACTCCCCATGCTGTTCAGTATAAAATACACTGTCCGGCGTTCTTTGTTTCCACGACATGTCTGGCCGCGACATGTTTTCAAGGTAACTTGAATTTACTTTTTAATTAACTTTTATTTACTCTCGTTCATATTAATTTAATTAATTATCTTTCTTTCCAGCGCGTAATTTTTATTTGTTAATTTTTAATTACTTATTTGCCGCTCCTTGTATATATTGCTACTTTTATTTAATTATTTCAATACATTTTAAATCTCTCATTTTCTTATGTGAATATTAAATAAAAACTTTACGGACTACGTTGTTGTGCTTTCTTTTAGTTAATAGTTGTAATATATTTATTACAGCGTACATTACATCCGTCCTGGACCTTTGGTGCAATTTCACAATAAATTATTTGATTTAAATAATTTCCTTTATTGTTGGCACGCCACAATTGAACCAGCAACAATACATTCAAATCACATTCTAAAGTAGTTCTGAGTTGGTCTATTCTAGTTATGTCGAATCCCGCTGTTGATCTCTTGTTATTTGGTTTGTTCAACGATTTTTGACTGGCACTTGGAGGTAAAAGAAAAAATATATTAATGATTTACTTCCATTCCATGCTATTTTCGTTTCTGCAGATAATAATTTTTTAATGGAATATATATCAACCGGATTTTTTAGACAGCGTATTCAACGATGTCTTTGTTGCAACTTCAAAAATACCCCTTTTCAGAAACTCCTAGTTTGGATGACGTTTCTTACAAGCTATATCTTCGAGAATCCCATAATCGATATCTGAGAGGCTTCAGATCAGGGCTGCCAGAAAGCCAATCGGAAGCGTCAGGAACTTTATTTTCCACACATGTTTGGGTCTTTCTAGCTTTGCGAGCGAATGCCAAATCCTATTGAAATATCCATTTATTGCCATTAAACAAGGAATTTTAGGCTTCGCCATAGGTACCAATACAGTTTCTTGATACACACCGGCCGATGTTGTTACCCCAATCACGCAAAAATAATGGGAATAACGCCTTTGTATGAGACATCCCACAAAACCATTATTGTCGCCGGACGGTAAACAGCTTGAGTCAGTATCACGATCTTCCAGACTTCTAGGAAACTTCGATCATACACACTATCATTTTGTCGGTTAAATTTCTTCTCAATAGTGAATATTTTCTGGTTCGAGAATAAAATCTTGCGATATTTAACAACTTTATCGCTTTTCGGTTCTTATGGCTTTCAAGGCTAGTGCTAAAAGTGCTAAATTTTCTGCTTTCGCGGTAGATTTCGAACGATTTTTACAAGAGCTGTTCCAGTACGATGTACGTGCAGAACGTGAACGAGTGGGAGTGATATTACGAAGGGGCGAAAGAAGAGTTAAAGGAACACAATGGCAGGATACCATTTTTAGTTACTTTACTGATTAGGAATAAACATAAAATAGAAATCGATATTTTCCGGAAAGAAACCAATGTTAATAGATTCATCATCGCGGATTCAAATCATAGTTATCAACATAAGACAGCTTCCTTTAATTTCTTAGTAAATCGGTTACTAAATTTTCCGTTAACAAAAGAGAGATATGGAATAGAACTGGATTTCATTAAAAATATCGCGACATATAATGGCTTTGACATAGAAATAATCAATAAATTAATTAGAAAAACAAAAATAAAAAATACAGTCCGCGAATCCACAAGTTTGATATCTCAAAGTAACCGGGAGAAAAAGTACATGTGTTTACCATACCACCCCATCACGAAAAACATTAATAAAGTTGTCAAAGAAAGAGACCTCCAAGTTGCCTTTCGGTCCGAAAATACTATCAAAAGTCTCCTAGGGAATACGAAAGATGGAGTTAATTTTAATTCGAAATCAGGTATATACGAAATTAGTTGCGATGATTGTAATTTGAAATATATAGGCCAAACAAAACGACCATTAATAACCCGATTTAAAGAACACATATCACATATTAAATACAATAGACCGGATAAATCTAACGTTGCCAACCATGCTTTAAGTACACTACACAATGTGTCGATTAAAGGGCACCTTGATTAGTGGTTTTACCTACTGATGATGACAACTTAGTTGTCTAAATACGTATTTAGGATACGA
This sequence comes from Melolontha melolontha, assembly GCA_935421215.2. Taxonomy (NCBI): domain Eukaryota; kingdom Metazoa; phylum Arthropoda; class Insecta; order Coleoptera; family Scarabaeidae; genus Melolontha; species Melolontha melolontha. The sequence goes on along the minus strand of OW285240.1, from coordinate 9,313,834 downwards.
TTAATAATTGTGGTAAGGGGTTATATACCTTTCTTTTAGTTTTTACTTAACCACAGTCTCCAAAGAAAGACTTTTAACATTTATCTCAATAAGTAACCTATTGGCTGGGCTAAGCATTAAGATAACATAGCCCATGACTCGAGTAGTGACTTTGATTTTGCATCAAAGCCTTGCATTTAAAATCATTTCTCGGTACGTGTTTTTAGTATTTACTTGTATTTTATTTTGAGTTAAATTTTATAAACTTACTTGACAAGTATCAGCTCTAGCTCCTCCACCATCTGCGCATATTTGCCAGTCAGGTGCAACACCATTAGGCACAGATCCTTGATCAGCATAATATTTCGTGCAGACGTCATTGGGCACATGACTTAGGTTAACCTTTTGCAAGGTGTTATAAATATCACCATGAAGCTCCACAGCACCCCAACCAGTTGCTACTAACAAACTATTTGGTACTTCGTTCGTCGTATGTAAACACCCTGGTTTGACGCCAGACTGAATATTCGCTGAACGGTCTAGTTCAATAAGAGCTATATCATGGTAATACTGAGAGCGAACGTAATTTGGATGTGTAGAGAAATTCTTTACTCTGAAGGTTTCCTCAGCTTGACTTTTGGTATCTAATTGATGTACTCCAAGTTTCACATATTGAACTTTGCCTCTGGAAAAGTATACAATTAAAGTTACCTTATTCTGCGCTGTGAATAACAACAAACTTTCATGAAAATTGTGTTCTTTATTATTATTTTTTGTGAAAGAAAGGCAGGGAAGTCTGCGCAATTCTTCAGTATGCGAAAAAAATCAGATGACAGGTTTACTCGTAAAAGCGCAGCCTAATTTTCAATAATAGGAGGCATGAACTGACACAATTGAATGTAGTAAAGCTACTGTGGGTATTGGGACATTGAAAAATAACAGAAAATGAAAATGTTGATGAGTTTATCAATGAAGAATCAAGTTCACCACATATTCGATCAAAACCTGCATCGAAAATGAATAAACGGCAAAGCTTTTATTGGGGAGCCGAACTGCTAAATGGCTTGGGGATTGCTTTAGTTAGACTGAAAGCGGCTGAGAATAATAACATAAGTGTGCTTATTGTTAGTAATTAGTTTTTATATTGTTATTCGTTTTTATTGTTAATATAGTGTGTGTCTACGTTACCGTTAGTTTGATTTAAGAACCCGAATAGACAAACTTTGCAGTGGTATTCAGGTGAGCAGTTTAATAAATAACAGACTAAGTAGACAATTAAGTGCTAATTAAATATCTGTTTAAATAACTAGAGAGAGAGAAGAGAAGAGAAGCTTCAAGAATTTGAGGCAGAAGTTGCTTGTCTGGTACGACTGGCATATCCGAAGGCGCCAGATAATTTTATTGATACGCAAAACCTCGATCGATGTTTTGGCGTACGCACTTGAGTTTGAGACTGCAAAGCAAGCCTCTCGGCACCATGCTCGTGGCTGTTCTGTAGGCAAACAGGAAAATGAGGAGTTCATGGAGCAGGTGGTTAGTCCAGTCCTAAATCAGATCAAACCAAATAAACGCGACCATGCGGGAATTGTAGAAGAAACATTCAAAATAAATGTACTAAAAGGACCAAGAAAGAATCGTCTGAGAATCCGCAAGCCCCAAGGACTGTCCAAATCGCATTCTCCCAACATCAAACCAATAGCCTGTATGTGGACGCTATTATGGAAAGAGGGACATATGCTTGCCTGCTAGATACTGGATCGACGAAAACCATCGTGCGGCCCGATTTGATTTCCAGGAATAAAAAATTACTTTCTAGCAAATGGAGACTTAGGACAGCTACTGGTGTGGCAGGTGAAGTAGATGCCAACTTTATCATAGGACCAACATCAATCCGACATCGTGTTCTCGTAGCCGACATGGAAGGTGATTATTTGGACGGAAATGTTACAATGATGGAACCAAAGACTGATGATGACGAGCCGGGCCGAGGAATAGTAGTTGCCAAAATGCTGGTTAAGACTCAGAAGACTGTACCGATAAGGGTAATGAATGTGAACTATTACCCTGTGTCATTGAAGGAGGGTACTATTTTGGGGTGGTGTTCGCCAGTATCGGCCGTCGTTCATCGTGTAGATGCGAAGAAGAATGGATTCGTGCAGGTTCCTGAGAAATTGTCCAAGATAATCGACTCAGCCTATCAAGGATTGAGCAAGAAAGAACAAAGCCAAGTTAAGGATGTAATCAAACATTATGAAGACGTCTTTGAAACTGAAAGTGGTACGAAAGGAAGAACCAATATTGTCATGCACAAAATAAATACCGGCGATGCAAGTCCAATACGACAAGGACCAAGAAGGTTACCACTGGCAAAGTGTGAGGAAGCCAAGTCGATTATACAAGATATGAAAAGCCAAGGAGTAATTGAACCGTCGAAAAGTACATGAGCTTCACCATTGGTCCTTGTCAGGAAGAAGGATGGACCCACTAGATTCTGCGTGGACTATCGTCGTTTGAATAGTGTGACCAAAAAGGACAGCTATTCTCTCAGAAGAATAGACGATACGCTAGACACCTTGGCAGGAGCTAAATTGTTCTCCACTATCGACCTGAAGAGCGGTTACTGGCAAGTGGGAATTGACCCCAATGACAAAAAGAAGACTCCCTTCAGTTTAGGTATAGGACTTTGGCAGTTATCAGTCATGTCATATGGAATGTGTAATGCCCCAGCTTTTTTTTGAGCGACTCATGATTGGACACTGTACTGAGGGGACTGTCTTGGAATACCTGCCTGGTATATCTCGATGATGTGATTGTGGTAGGGAAGACCTTTGAAGATCACATGAAAAATTTGGAAGTAGTATTCCAGAGGTTGCGAGATGCCAACCTGAGATTAAGTCCGAAGAAGTGTCACCTTTTCCGCAAGGAGGTAAATTACCTTGAACATGTGATTTCCGGAAAAGGAGTTGCTGTGGATCCAGAAAAAGTAAAAGCTGTGGAAAAATGGCCTGTACCCAAAGACAAACAGCAGCTAGGAACCTTTTGGGATTATGCACGTATTATCGGCGCTACGTTCCTGGATTCTCTAACATTGCAAAACTACTTACTCGCCTAACAGAAAATCAAGCAATAATTTGGAACAACGAATGCCAAGTGTCCTTTGAGTTGTTAAAAGTTACTTTTATCAGTGCACCTGTTGTTTTAAACGATCCACTGCCATCTGGGAGGTTTGTCCTGGATACGGATGCCAGTAACGTCGGGATTGGTGGTGTGCTCTCTCAAATCCAAGATGGACAAGAAAAGGTTATCGGATACTCAGCAAGACCCTGTCCAAACCGAAGGGGAACTATTGCGTAACCAGGAGAGAACTATTGGAAGTAGTTAAGCCCATTGAGTATTTTTACAAGTACCTGTATGGGCACAAGTTCCTGATTCGCACTGATCATGCTGCCTTAAAGTGGCCCTTGCGATTTAAGAATCCCGAGGGTCAAGTAGCTAGATGGATTGTAAGGCTACAAGAGTATGACTTCGACATTGAACACAGAGCAGGCCTCAAACATCGAAATGCAGTTGCTCTTTCCAGAAGGCCCTTTCCAAAAGACTGTCGACATTGCAACCGAATCGAAGACAAATCCGCCAACGCTCTTCGAACCACCGTGGTTGATGACCAATGGCAACCTGACAATTTGCGTGCAGATCAAGAAGCTGATCCGGATCTTGCAGTCATCAGGGTTTGGAAGAGAAATAGACAAAGACCGACCTGGCAAGAAATTGCTCCCCATTGACGAGAATTGAAGTCATATTGGGCACAATGGGATTCCTTAACCATGGAAGACGATCTCCTGAGGCGTGAGGTCGAAAATCACGATGGAAGCGAGCGGAAGGTACAAATGGTGGTTGCCAAAAAAAAGGATATCAGAGGTATTGCGAGAACTTCACAATGGGGCTTCTAGGGGACATTTTGGAGTCCATAAGACACTGGAGAAGGTGCGCCAGAGATTTTACTGGGTGAATTGTTCACGAGATGTGAAAGAATGGTGCCAAAAGTGTGCTACTTGCGCCGGAAGCAATTGTCCCCAGACGCGTCGACGTGCACCCAGGCGCCAATACAATGTAGTAAGCCCATTTGAAAGGATCGCCATAGATGCTGCCGGCCCTTTTCCAGAAAGCGACAAAGGAAATAAATACATAATAGTGGTCATGGATTATATTACCAAATGGGTTGAAGCATATACTCTACCAAATCAAGAAGCTGAAACTGTAGCAGACGTGATTGTGAAGGAGTTCGTCAGTCGTTTTGGTGTACCCCTGTTACACCTCTGGTACTTCATTCCGATCAAAGGCGGAATTTCGAGTCCAGTCTATTCGAAAAGATGTGTGGACTTTTGGGCATACGGAAGACGAGAACAACTCCCTTGCATCCAGAATCAGATGGGATGGTAGAGCGAATGAACAAGACCATGATCAGACACTTATCCAAAGTGATTTCCGGACACCAGAGAGATTAGGACGAACATTTACCATTATTCAATGGTGTATCGGGCCTCTGTTCAAGAGATAACTGGCCAATCATCAGTAAACGTGCTATTCTGGAGGAAGCTCCGATTGCTCTGTGATTTAAAGTGTTTTAGCTAGCCTGGTGAAGATCTTGCCGGAGAACATTATGTCAGCAAGCTCAGACGACGACTAGATATTATCCATGAACAAGTCAGACATAATATCCAAGATGCTAGTGACAGAATGAAGGAGAGCTACTACATCAACGCCGAGAAGAGTGGTTACCATGAAGGCGATCAGGTTTGGTTATATAATCCACAACGCCGACGGGGCCTATCTCCAAAACTTCAAGAGAATTGGGAGGGGCCATACGAGGTGTTGTAGCGGATTAACGATGTAATATACCGCATCAGGCGAACACCTCATACTAAGCCAAGAGTCGTACATTTTAATCGATTGGCCCCATACTCTGGAGACAATAATGACGAAACCGCTGACTTGCGCCGACTGGATAGCCAATACCAAGAACTAACCTTCGAAGACATTATGGAAGAGTATTCTTGTTCGAGGAAAGCTCGATTTGGGGTAACCATCGAGAAACAGCAAGATTTGTTTACGGTGCCGCCAGACTACGCGCTTGCTCATTGCGTAGCCCGAGATCTGCGAATGGCCAAAAGAATTGCCAGAGAATTTAAAGACAGATTTGGCAGAATCGAAAAATTAAGGCAGCAGGAACCAGCAATTGGGAAGAGTCTCCAAATAACGAATGAAGAACAGCCCATATTTTATTTGATCACGAAAGAACTGTCAAGCCTGAAGCCAACTTATGCCTTATGGGAGGCCTTGGTCCACTTACGCGAACAAATGTTACAAGACAATTTGAAATTAGCAGTCCCAAAATTGGGTTGTCGATTGGACCGCCTAGACTCGAAAATTGTAAGGAGCATGTTAGAAGTAATATTCCAACATACTGGTGTGGAAATTCTGGTATGCAGTTACCGGCTTGAATACTCCTATACATCCAGGCAAGATAAGACCGTGGACTGTTATTTCGATATGACGTCACAATGTAACAAAGGCCCTACCTGTCGATTTCGCCATCGTTTGAGGGAACCAAAGCATGACATGTTTCGGGACGAAACTTCGTTTTTAAGAAGGGGGCATTGTGATGTGAGTTATCCACAATATTCGCGAACAGTCTAACGATGACTCACATGCGCGAACATACCACCGTCCCTAGAAAGACCGAGGAACTTCGGGGATATTCTCAAAGATCTATAGACTATAACAAGACTGGAAATGGAGGGAGAGATGCAATCGATACCGAATTACCGCCGAGTGAACTTACATAAATACAAATACATAAATGTGCTTATTGCTAGTAATTAGTTTTTAATATTGTTATTCGTTTTTATTATTAATATAGTTCGTGTCTGCGTTACCGTTAGTTTTATTTGAGAACCCGAAAAGACAAACACTACAATATATTTCAAGAATGTGAGGCAATAGATTAGAATAGATAAGCCATTTATGGCCAACTGAAAGTAGACCCAATAACATACAGGAGCTGACCTACTTCGAGTCTGTATAGATTAATACAGGGAATACGATAATTCGATTGGGTATAAAAGGTAATATCTCGGGAGTGTACAATAAGCCAAGTTAAGGCCAAAGTGGTTTGGGGATCGTCACGATCGCACAACCTCCAGGAAAAAATAATTTGGAAGCTATAATTACACTAGATAACAAATTATCAAATTATCAAAAATAAAATAAAATTTTCTTGGCAGCATTCGGCCCTTCTATTTTTTAGATTCCTTTCGTCCTTTTATTGCTTTTACAAGAATCTTCATTAAACCTAATTTAATGTGTAGTGGCGGTGGAAATATTTTTGTAGGCTCCTCCAATGGATTGGGGACTATGTTCTTTCGAAAGGTTTTATATTATACAATAATTGACCAACGTTGAATGATGTAGTAGGAATTTTTTACTCTCACTTTTTACTTTTGTGTACCCAAGTTGTAAACCAAGTAGAATTATTACGACGATGAGCACCGGTGTACCAATTATACTATATGTTCTTTAATTTACTTAATCATGAAGGTATTTTCATAGGATTACTTCATGTTAACTGTACGTCTAACATCAATGAAAGGGTAAACATTTCCGATGTGTATTAAACTGAAGTTTGGACCGTCGATGAAAATACGCCATTAATTGGAGTTGTTTTCGTAATCAAATGCTACAATTAAATCCTTAACATTGTTAGAAAATGAAATACCATCTTTCGTTGAAAATATTATGAGAATTGTTTCTCACGATTACGATATAAGGATATACGTGTTACCATGGCTAAGACCTTGCATGCTTGCAGTCTGGCTCCTAATATTCCTGCCGAATACATTGTAGACGTGCAGTCGTTGACTTTGAAGGAGAGTTGCAACTGAAGGGAAGAAACTTACAAATCTAAGATATCCGGATGACTCCATTAATAGCAAATAGCATAGACGAGAGACAAACAATGCTAGAGCGGGTGTCGAGAGAAAGCACGAAATTAGGTCTGGAGATAACTTGAGCAAGGCCGAACTCACGATCATTGACAGAGGAAATATACTTCCACAAGGCAATCGATTAAATGTGGATAAAGTCACTCATTTCATATACCTTGGATCAGTTATAAGCAATCAAGAAGTATGCGAAAAAAAATTAATAGAGGTATCTCAGCAGCGAGACGTGCAATAGTGAACCTGAAAAATGTTAGTTAAATATATTCTCGATTTTTCTGTATGGAGTTGAGTCGTGAACAATCAAAGCATCAGGCAGGAGAAAGATAGTTGCATTGAAGATGTGGTGCTGATAGAGTATGCTACGTATATCTTGGACCGAGAAAAAACACTAACGCATCAGGATGAACTTAAGGTTAAAGACAGACTATTTACGATATGCCGCAGAGGAATCTTGTAGACACACAACTAGGCGAGGCGGAGATAACCTAGAAAAATTGATTGTTGAAGGCAAGATTGAGGGTAAAAGAGCAAGAGGCAGATCGCCAAGCAGGTGGATTGATCAAATGAAAGAGATAACAAGAACACCATTGCAAGACCTGTTAGCAGAAAAAGACCGTGAAGCGTGAAAAGAAAAAGTGAACAACTGTACCTAGAGAGGGGTCATGATTTCCCAGTCATGAGAACAGGACAAAGAAGATAATAAAATGTATACCGTTATAGGGAGCGCACGCATAATTTTCGCACGTAGGCGGCCGAACTCCTAGACGCGACATTGAAAACATGGATGCTTAATAAAATTAAAACCTAGAAATATTCACCAGCGGATGACTAATGTGTATAAAGAAGATGCGTTATATTTTATAGTAAAATCTTGGTTTAAGCAATTTCAATACGGTGGGAAATCAATTTAGCACGATCTAAGATGCCAAAGAGCTTATCCAAGCAAGAACTAAGGAAAGCATTAACAAATTCGAGCAACAGATCGAAGAGATAATTTCTCAATTATTGCTGTTGAATTGAAGATACAAGAAGCAATAGTATTAAAAATTTTACATGACGATTTAGGAATGAACAAATGTGCCACCACAGTGGACTCTCAGATTGCTTACTCCCAAAAAAATTGTATCTGCAACAAATTTGTGAGGATTTTAGCTGACATTTTAAAAATACTTCATTAATATTCACTCACTAAAATTAGAAAACAATCTTCATGAAAGCTTGATGTGATTCACGTTTAGTATATGCTATAAAAATCCATACATTTTTGTGCGAACACAATGAGCAGCAGTCAAAACAAAATTCTCGCTGATAAGACTGCCTCCACAACGCCACAGAATATCATCTGAACTGCCATAACCTAAAACAGCCTGTAGGGGAGATATTATTTTCCTTTAGTGTTTATTTAAGAATGATTTACCATATGTGGAAATTCCAGAGGCTCAGCATCTTCGCCACCAATGCCGAAAATCTGAGAAATGCCATCATTAGAAGGCGATCGCGGAGTTGTTGTTGTAGTTGTTGTCGTTGTAATACTTGTTATTGCATACTCGATACATTCTGTAAAAATTAATACGTTTAGTTAATAATGTCTAAAATAAAGAATGCCTAACTTTCTTAGAAAAACATTATTCAACGGCAGCGAAATATGTATATGTAGTATCTGTCCCCTCGATGATTTTACTCACGTCATTATTTGCGTGACGTTATCACGAACATGGGCACCTGCAATGTTTGTATTCTCATTTCATTCAAAGCTCAATGGTTAAACAAGGATAAAACACTGAAACGAAAATGTGGAATTGTCTTTGCCGTAAGACCAATAAGATAGACAGGGACAACATGCGGTTATCCGCCCGCCATAACACCCCTGTACTACGATAGTCGAATAATAAAAGTTTGACGTTTGACATCTTACTTTGTTTATATTCGTTTTATTGCTTTTCTAATTAATTTTCTTTCTATCTAGCAAATAATTGGTCTTTTCATAACACAAAGAACTGTTTTTAATACATTTTCAGTAAGTATTCTTTTCACTAAGTTATTTATTGGTTATAGGTTAAGAATTTACATTTATTACAGATATGCATGGAAAACCTCTGAATTCACAATCCCAGCAACTTGTGTTGAATGTCTTGAATTTCTTTGAAAGAAAGAAACTAAATCAAGCATTTCTGATAAATATAAATGCAGATTTTGAAGTTATTTTTTTATCAAAATACACTATAAAAATGTTAGTGTATTGCTTACAAAAGGTCTTGCATCAGATATAGTTGCTAAAGATCAAACTCAGACATAGAAAAGAGCATTTATTGAAAGTAAATAAAAGCAGATGAAATTGTCAAAATTTTACACAGCATCTAAATATAAGCCTAAATAAGATAATGTTAAAACACTGTCACGAAACATGAGTAAGATTTATCAATTCTTTTTCTTAACGAATGAACATCATATGTTGTGCTAATTTTTACAATATGCAGGCTGAATTTTATTCCGGTCTTCTATTAGTGCATCTTAAAATATTATTCTACTTTCGTATCAGAAATTAAAATTTGTCGATTACGGTATACGTGTTGAATTGAAAATTCAATCGGATAAAGTCTCTTAATTCAATCCGCTAAATTTATGAGATTGAATTTGTCGATCTACCCGAACAACCAATAAATGGCGACATAAACGCGATATACAAAATGAATTTAATATGAAATGTTCCTTGTACCTAACTTAAAATAATTTTTATAGTAGGAGATAAAGTTGTACGTCAACAAAAATTTCTTTAGGTTATGTGTTAAACGAGTAACGTGCATTACAATGTACACTCGTCGTCAGGAAAGATGATCCCTGCGTCATCAATAAACATTGTATGATTCAAATCAGTACTTCGGCGTCATATTAAATACTGTAAATTGCAAAATGAATATGGAACTATAACTTCATTTCCGGGCCAAATATATTTGACAGTCGCTCGAATTTGTAGATTATACGAACATCGTATAATCGAATTACATCTTAAGCTATATTAAAATTACTATAAATTGAACAAAGCTGCGTAACCAGCAAACAAATTAAACTATAACACCACATGAAAAATAATTTATGTCAACATATAAGATTATGTAATTCTTTAATAATTTTAATGAATGGCAAAACCAAACAGTTTCAAGTTAGTTGTAAAAGCATTATTACTGGAATTGAAATAATACAATAGACCTGAGTATCTACTTTGTATAACTGTAATTACATATTCACTGTTATGACAGTTTTATAAACAATATCTTATAAAAAATGTATATTTGTTTTAAAAAAATAAACAATTTAGTTACATCAAATATATTTCAATACAATTTTTAATTTTTAAGGGACAGTTCTACAATACACTAACCCAATTATATCATCGAATAACCCTAGATATCTCTAGTTAAACGTTCTACAGTGCCTAATTTTAAATAAAATTTGGAATATATTGCAGTATAACTTAACACTGCCATAATAGACAAGTGGAGTTTTGCATAAAGGTCGGTATAAATATTTGAAATCGTAGTATGCATTATAAATAAAACATATTCATACAAACTTATTTGCTGTGAAATGTTTTTTTTTGGTTCAAAATTATTTGTTGACTGCTAGGAAATTAGAACTTGTACGATTGCAGAAAGAAATTTTGACAAAGGAACATGAAATGGAGCAAGAAAAAAAAGTTTAGTAATTAAACTTGCAAAAATTAAATTACAGCAAACAAAAAATTTTACTTGGAATAAGTTATAGATTTATTATGAGAAACATATAATATGTACAAACAATTATTATTATATTATTGCTTTCGAGAGTTCCACATTAACTCTCATACCATATATGTAATAAGATTGGAAATCATTTTAAGACACCAAAAAATCTTTCAATCCAGTTTCTAGTTCTAATATGGGATTCATCGTACAATTGTTCAGCTCCACTTTGAGGATTTGCTAAAGAGGTTAATAAATATTTTGTAATATTGTAACCACTATCACAAAGTATAACTGAGTTATTGAAATGTTCATTTTCTTAGCTTCTTTTTATTGCCAAACCATTCAAAATTGTTTGGTCATGTGTAGATCCTGGCCATCTGGCTACGATGTCACAAATCCTTAATTGAGAATCTCCAATTACCTGAATATTCCATGAAAAATATCCTTTTCTGTTTCGGTACAGCTTAGCATTATTACCACCAGGAGATTGTTTTCTCATGTGAGTGCAATCAATTTTACTTAGTACATTAGGAAATCTAACTACTGGATAAAATCTGTTTAGTTTCTTGTAATTCTTCTACCTTTCTAGACATATTTAGATAAAAATTGTGGCCATAGTCTGGCAATTTCATGTGTAACATTTTGTATGATTATTTGTATTAATATCATTGCATACGTTGCATAAAATCTCAGTTACTAAAAGTAATTTTAGATAAACAAGTAATCAGCTGTATACTAATACTTGATACTTTTACCGCCAACACAAGAAAATTTGATATATTTGGCGTGAACTAAAAACAATGTGTAGAACGTACGTTGGCATAAATCTTGGGTTATAATATAGAATAAGTTAGAACATGAGATAGCTAACAGTTTTTTATCTACGGTCATATAGAAAGTATTGTTAATCACTATCTTCACTGCTGCTTGAATCATTAATGTTAATTATAAAGCAATGTAAATGTATTTCTCTATCATACCATTTTTTTATAATACTTTCCGTGTGTATAACACAATTTTTCCAAATTTCTTCCGTACACTGCTGTAGTGATTCCTTCCACATAGCTATAACTTTATCATCTCCATGTCCATCCCTAAAAATATGTTTATTATAATATTGTTTTGCATGGTCCCAAATAATTTCAATAGCATTAAATTCGCAATGATACGAAGACAATCTTCAATATTTCATGTCCATGACTTTGTAGCAATTCATCCACTTGATACAGTTTCTCTTTATGCAAATTTTTAGCCAAGGGTAGTAGGTCAGTTTTAAATAGAGTTCGCAAGGTATTTTATGTGTCGACAAGTATATAATAATATCATTTTTACATCAAGCCGATGATGGATGTTTCTTTACTACTAGTGAATGGTAGGGTGCATTGTCCATCACTATTTGAGCCGGTTCTTCCAAATTTGGTATTAAATATTCTTCAATCCATTTCTTGAACATTTATCCATTCATTTCACCATGATAATCTTCCATTTGAGATTTTCTTGAAAACAATAAAGATGCATTTGACACAAAACCTAATTTTGAACCACAATGTAATACAACATATCGCTTGCCCTCGTAACCCTCAGGTTTACGCACACTCTGCAGATTATCTTGCCAGGTCTCATCAAGCAGTACCACTTCTCTCTGAACATTCGTTATGTAATTCCTAAGAAATGTCAATCTTATCTCTGCAATGTTGGATCGTTCCACCAATGTTCTATGATTATTATCCTTTATATATTTAAATCCAATATTATGAAGTACACGATTTAAACTGCTGCTACATAATAAAATCTGATTTTCTGCAATTTCTGCATTTAACGGTTGTATTGTAACAATATTTTTCTAAAATTAAGAATATTAATATAAAAATAAAACTCTGTAAATACATAGAGTATAATGTATTTCTGATAATCATTTAAGAACACTCTGCCAAATCATCAGTTTTCGAATTTTTACTAGGCCTTTTCTTTCACGGACTAGATATAACAGGATTGTTTAATGACTGAGCTTTGATGCGTTTTACTGTAACCAAACCCAAGCACAATGCATCTGCCACTCACTAAACAAAATGTTTATTAAAATCTAAATATATTATGTGCACATGTAATCGGTATTAACACCACCATGGTTTTTCTCTCGTTCTAAATATTGCAACAAATTTAAAACAAGGCGAAGCGTCAAAACACATACTCTCGTTCAAGCTATCCTTGTCATACAAGTAGGTACTGTTTGTTATTTGGATGTGGAGATTATTCTTTGAATGTCGTTGATAGAATTATAGATCAATGACGCAGGGATCATCTTTGGTGATTTGGAGTGTATTATTATACAAATTGATGAAAAGTATAACGTAATATCGTGTGGAAATACAAAAATAATTGAAAAAAAGGAACGACCATTTTCGTTATCAGAAGAAGTGCGTTTTTCTTAGTTTTTAGTTTTTTTTTTGTGATAAAAGCGTAACACTTCAGAATAAAGTTGCGTTAGCCAAAACCCTTGTTTTTCCATAATTATAGTTCTTTATTAAATGAGTAAAATGAGGTTATATTTGAAACGATTAGATTATGTTTAGAATGTTTTGAATAGGGTATTACAGTTCATAAAGTATAAGTTTTCAGTTCGTACTGCCCAAGTGTGAACCGCAAATTGTACTTTATCTCTTGAATACGACACACGTTTGTCATTTTAAGTACGTCTTATGATATTCGGATTGCAGTCAAATTATTTGAATACTGTTGTTTATTGATTTTGTTTCCGGGATTCTGACTTCTAGGTTAAGCATTCTTCTAATTTGAATATTTAGTTTGTCATCAAAAATTACAAAATCTGTTCTTTCGAGATCAATACTGATAATAAATGGTAATATCAATTAGTGGCAATAAGTACGAAATTGTTTGATTGTCACTTTGACATTTCTAACCTATTTATTTTACAGAATATTTCTTAGATGTCGGGTAATTTATTCGAATATTAACGTAACAATTTCTGCATAGTTTTCTTTGAACAGAATATATTTATACAAAACTAGAAAAAAACAATACTTTTGAACTATTATATTCATGTTCCTACTTTACACATTATTGTTATTTTGACATGTAGGTTATGTATATGATTTCTTTAGTTATATTGCAAGTAACATACTAAAATTTTGACAATAGTACAAAACATGACGTTTATAATTGACAAACGGTTATTTCCGTGATTGAATATCGACTTCATTTGATTCTGCAGTACTGATTTGAATCACATGCTTTGAATTTGGTCTTGAACTGATATGATCTATACTTTGACATTAAAGAGATTACCGTGAACATAGCATTAAATAGTTTTCTACTTCTATCTCTTTTACATGTTTTCATTTTTATCTAATTTTAATGGATTCGATCGGTGGTTTAACGTCGTTTTTGGCAAATACGCGATTGTCTTGAACTGAGTTCGATCGGATGCTATTTCTGAGGAATAAACGAGCTCCATGTTATGTGAATTTGACATTGAATAAACTGCTAGTAGGTATGTTTGCAAGTGGCTAAATTGCATGTAGATTTTCCCATGGTAACGAGAGTTCAATTCTGACAGTAACGTTCACATAAACGTCATATATAAGCTTTTGTATTTTTCTCTTCCAAAGTGAATCGTTTCGGCAGTGCTACTACAGAAAAAATATAAAAGAAACGGCCTAACAATACAAAAGCGAAAGCCTCAATATGGAAGCAATTCATGCAATTTTAACGATAATAGTAACCTAAATAGTGTTCAGTCGGCCACGACTAAAAGAACTAATAATAACTGTATATTTTCTAAGTGTAGTTTTAGTAACAATTTACCTATGTATTCAAAGAAGCTTTGTGTTTTGACGTCGTTTTTTTTTATTTTTGTTTATTCATTTTATAAATGTTTCATTAAATTGTCTTACCAAATACCATTCGAGCTTGTGTTTATTTCCGGAACAAACTTTCGTTTGGACTAAACTCAAACTTTGTTGCTTAAAGGTAATACGACTCGAACAAATAACAAAAGGTAAAACCGCTCCACCTTCAGTGTCGCGATTTTACCATGTTATTTGTTCTCGTCAGTTACCAAGCAACAAAGCTTTCGTTCAAAACGAAAGTTTGCCTGGATAAACTCAAGCTCTTATAGTATTACCCCCGACAATATTTCATGTCTTGTAAAAAAAACAAAAACAAGGAATTTTAATTATGCTTAATTAACTCTTATATAAAAGAGCCCATTTGATGGTGACATTTTTGTCACTTTGCCAGCGATAAAAAGCTACATAGCTTTTTATAACCGATAAAAGTGCTTCTTCCTCAAAACCGGATTACGCTCATCACTTAATTTATTTTGGAAGATGGCAGTTATAATACCTATTTTAAGTATCGTTGGACGTAAAATGTATAATATGAGTCGGCTTGGAGAAATTTCAATTGGAGAAATTACAACAAATGTCAAAAAATCACTAATGAAGGAAATAATGTTAAAATTAGTACACCCAACCAAACAATTTATAATAATTGTACATTTAATAATTTTTGTCTTACTTTCAAATAAAGATAATTATGTTTTTTGTTTATTCATATCGTTAATTTATCTTGTGAAAATTGCGAATTTTGCCAATCAGTATTTTGCTCGAAAAATTTACATTAGACAAAATTTTTTCATGTAAGTTTTACACGTCAAATTACTGATTGGCAAAATAATTTGATTACAAAGAGAAATTTATCCGATAAAAAAAAGATCTTGTGTTTTTACTTAAGATAATAGACATTTACTTCAGTGTCGGGAATTTTTTGTCCACGAGTGTATATTAATAAAGTGTATATTAATAAACACTTGAATACAATATGAATGGATCGGTCCTGTTGTGGTCTTGGCAGACGCCAACATCTAGACGTTGACGACATTCATACTGTTGATTTTCATCGTCTGATAATTCCGATACCCCTGAAACTGAGGATACCAAAGACACTGATGAAACCGATAAATCTGACATTATCATAATTCCAGTTATCAAACACACAAAATAATAAACTTTTGTTATGTTTATTTGAAACAGTGGAGCAAACAGCTAATCGCATTTAACCGATGAATAACATTTAATACCTCGATTTTCTAGGGTGTGCATTAATTGGAAGATTTACTTGCTTAGTTTCCTGATTCGCTATTTATAATACTCAATCTGTAGAATAAATTAAATTTACTTGCTTACTAAATAAAATCTGCAGATTTTTATCGTTTATAATACCGGCCCTAAGAGAAGTAAGGTTGTGGTAAAGCATACCTCTGCCACAGATTTTCGCAAAAATAATTATTGGAAAATTTAGAGGGCCTTTAAGGAAGCAATTTATCCTATTAAAGTTTTTGGAGGAAAGGCACCGTTAAGCTACAAAAAAATCAAATACGTTAAAAATGTCCTTGTGACAAACATTTTCCATAGCGATTATTTACAAAATATACGCTTGTCAAAGTGCATACACAGAAAATATAAACAAAAATGGCATTAGTACAAATGAAGGATACTATACAATGGCAAAAATAGACGTTTTATTTGTATTTGGATGTAAACGTAACTGAACGTAACGTTTAAGGTTAGTTGTCATTCCGAAAGTATTTGATTTTTTGGTAGGTTAGCAATGCCTTTCCTCCTAAAACTTTATAAACTTTATTAGGATAAAGTGCTTCTCTAAAGGTCCTCTAAACGCCCCCCTTAACTTAAGTATGCTTGACCTTAGGTTAATAAATGTATACTAACTTTTTTTAGCTATTGATCCAAATTCTATAGATCGTTCTAAAAGTTTAGTTTCGCAACATACAATGGGAAGTAGACCTTGAAAACCGCACATTTTCGGATGACCTCTATTGCGGATTTGCTTAATTGCTTCGGGACATTCTTCTACATGTGTACACTTGCCAGTTCTTCGGAAATCCAACTCGCAACCGTCGCCTTTTAGTGATAGATAGTTTCAGTATAACAATAATAATAATTTATTCTATTGAATTATTAACATGTGATTATTAATAAATTATTTGTATTCCATCTATTCAAATAAAACTAATTAATTAAAATATGTATTTTACAGAAATGTATTAATTCAGAAAGAAATGTATTTTTTGAAATTCCTATAATGTGTATTAAAGTTTGGTGGGACTTACCTACAAATTGAGAAACTCCGAATTTAAACGAAAGTATTTGTATAATCACACCTAAACCTGTGTATTTCATCCGCATGATGATTGTGCACTGTTTCAACATAAATATCTCGGTTAATAATCAAAGAACTGGTTTTTTTTTGAATAATTAAATATTTTTTCTCTAGATTTATGAATCATTTTTATTTCATTAAAGAGGAATATTTCTGCATACCGATGTAATTCGTAAATAATAACCTGTATAATGAGGTTTACATTTCAGGCAATTGCAATTCTTAGGAAGAAAAGCACGAGTTGTGTTTTTCCATTAAAATAAATAAAATAACACACAATAGGCATAGAAACCTTAGTTTAATTCTCAGAAGTTTACAAAGTAGACCAATTTAATTGCTGTAGAATACCTCGATTAATTCGTATATTCAATTTTATTTATTTCTTTATTCAAATTTATTCAAATTTGATGTCTTTTGTAAATAGGTAGGTACTTGCGCATATTATAGTAACGTGCAAATGTCACTAAAAAAAACAAAATAAAAATAAAAAACACACCTCAATGCGCATGTGATCAAAACATAAATAAATAAAAATTATAGAGAAGAGTTCGGATTTTATGTAAAAAACATATTTTTTCTTATTAAGGATATCAACCCAACGTTGTAGATATATCCATCTTCACTGAAATAATACGATTAACGGTATAAAAAAGTCACATATTTTGCATAAAATTAAGCTTTAGTTCATATTTCTAGTTTGTGTGCATAAAGGGATTTTTTTACATTTTCAAAATAAAATCACATATTTTTTATCCATTCATTAGTTTATAATATAATCAATCCGATGAGAAGTGAAGTTTACTTGGAATTGTTAGACAGTTAGACCAGCGTCATGGGTTTTCCCGTATACCGTATATGAAATTTTATCGAATAGAACAGTGTTTCTTATTTGGTTATACATTTGTCTAATGTGACCTTAAGTGTTCCAAGAATTTAAGTACTTGTAAATTGTGATTGCGTGTAATACATCCTACCCTTTTCGAGTCTTACATCATCTGTTTAAGAGGGGCACTTGGTCCATAGAAAACACTGTAGAATTACAAGCTAATTTTATAAAATGTTTTTTAAAGAAAGAACCGCTAGATTTTGTAATGTGTACTGCTTGATCAAGAGATCAAAGACCAATTTAAGGGTACACATAGATTATATTGGGAAAACAATTAAGTTATATATTTTTTAAATTATTTAAATTCTATGTTGTTTTTACATATTCAAAATAAACACTGGATTTCTTTCGCTCAATACCTGAAGAATTTGTTGATAAGTATTTTCACTTATATTAAACCATAGGTTTCCGCATTTAATGAGAAAAGCATTTTAGAGTATAAATCTAAACATGTGGACTATTTCGTTTTCAGCGCCATCATTGAATATTTCCTAGTTATTAGCTCTGCAATCGCCTTAAAAACAGAAATTCACATTCAAATTGTACCAATTGGATGAGCAAAAGTTAATTTGATTTTTGTTGTAGCATTTTATTTATAATATATAGCAAAACTGTTCATAAGAACAACTCATTAACCTATTAGGGACTACGGTATGATTTAACATACGGAGGTTATGATATTCTTCAAAGTAATCTGAGCACGTTGTTTCTAACGGTAATTCAGATTTAGCGTTTCGAATCGACTTTCTTATATGTTTTTAACAAATTACATACCGTAATACTTATGTAAAGTAATATAGAATACTAGTATTCACAATTTTATTACCGCGTGTTTGTTCTTTCCACCGAAAAATGAGCCTGAGGTAAGGTTATGTCAAATTTACACGCTTGTATACCTTTCTTCTTTACTTACTGGCATCCTTTATATATATATATATATATATATATATATATATATATATATATATATATATATAACGCAAATGTGTTAACGGTCTTTTATACTAATATTTATTACTTGATAAGGTATCCATGCGTGAGTAAAGAGACTGTATGATATATCATACGGTAGGCATATACGGTACCTATGTTATTGTTTCTTAATACTTTTATTTTTAGCAAGAAATTTTACAATCCCTCTGATCCAAGAGATGCAGAAGAACTTTTAAATTATTTAGAAAGCTTAAGTTCGGATGATGAAGAATACGAAACAATAAGAAAATGCACACAAACATGGACCTTGTACTGCTGCCTCCACAGGACGGACAAGATACGGATTTAGATGACGCACCAAGCGACGACGGTGAAGGTAAATGTAATATCCGAGATATTGTAAAAGGAGTACTAAAACAACTTTGCAAGTCGATGTTGTTGGTGGTGAAGATGAAATGCGTGTAGATCAGGCTGATAAAGAGCGACGTAATGAGGAATCAAGTGACATTGATGATATACCACTTGCAAGATTATTTGGAATAAAAAATATAGCAAATAGGAAGGCAAAGAAACCCATGCAGAGGCCGACAGACTAGAACGAGAAAATACTATATCGCCGACAAGAAAAAATGAAAATTAATAAAACCAGTGAACCAAATATTGTTAAAGAAATTAAAGAAAAAAATTTGCAACCCATTGACGTATTTAAAAAATTCTTCCCAGAAGATTTTATTGACTATATATGTCAAGAATCACAGAAATATGCTGGTTTCAAAGGAAAACATAATTTCACTGTTTGCACTGATGAAATGTACGTTTATATCGGAATATTGTTGTTATCAGGATACAGCAAAGCTCCTTTTCGAAGGATGTACTGGGAAACCAAACCAGATGCGCATAAAGTGTTAATAAGTAACACTATATCACGGGATAAGTTTGAAAGCATACATCGGTTTTTACACTTCAATGATAATAATACCATAGACACCAACAATAAAACTTTCAAGGTGCAACCTATCATCGATCACAAATACTGTGTCACAAAAATTAGCTGAGCCACTTGGTTTTTCATTTTCTTTAGATGAAGCTATGGAGCCTTATTATGGACGCCATAGCATGAAGCAATTTATTAAAGGATAAACTCATATGTTATGGTTTTAAATTTTGGGTACTTACAACTATTGAGGGCTACGTATTTAAATTTAAGCCATATTGTGGTGCTGGCGACAAAATTTAAGGAAAATCTCTTGGTTCCAGTGTAACCGAAAGTCTTTGTTTAGGCTACATACCTGCCAATTCCACAGTATATATAGATAACTTCTTCAATTCTCTATCATTACTGCAAGAATTGGGAAAAAATAAAATAAATTGTATTGGTACTTTAAGAGCAGATCGTATACAGAAAGCTCCGCTGCAAGATTTCAGGAAAGCAATACGAGGTGTCACGCAGACATTACAAAATCCTGATGATCATATAACACTTACAAGGTGGAAGGATAACAATCAAGTAACGATTGGAACCAACGTGCAGTCTGATGATGTTTGCCTGACTAAGGGATTGTGTAAACGTTGGTCAAGACAACTTCACAAACATGTTGACGTGGATGAACCTTCTGTCATTCATCTTTATAACCAAGGCATGGGGGGAGTGGATCTTTTTGATAATATGAGAGGACTATATCGAATCCGCATTCGTTCTAGAAAATGGTATTGGCCTCTAGTTCGATTTTGCTTAAATACAGCAGTGGTTAACAGTTGGCTGCTTTATCGATATGCTTATCCAAGCACCAGCCTTCTGGACTATACTAGAAGAATAGTACTTTCCCTCCTTACCGCACTGGAGTATTTCAATGGCCCAAAACCCAAGCGTAGCAAAAACGTTTTACACGAGATAGGATACGACAAAATTGATCACCTTATTGATCAACAAAATACGCAAAGACGTTGCGCATTTTGTGGAAAATGCACTAAGTTTTCCTGTGTAAAATGTAACGTAGGCTTACACCCAAAAACATGTTTTCGAGTGTACCACACACCACCTCAGTAATAATTACCATGTCTATAATATAAGTTTTCGAAAGGTATAATAAACATTCGTGAAATCGGATTTTATGGTTTTAATCACACCTTTGAATATTACCATACGCAATACCCATAGTTGCCTATCGTATGATATATCACACGTTAAAAAAAAATGAAATATACAAAAAAACAAACGAAAATCTGGTACCATTGCATTAAGATAACATAAACAAAGCAACTTTAAAAAAATTGTAAATTTTAGAAACCAAAAGTTACTCTGTTAAACAACGGATCTGTATCTGTATCTACATTTACGCTAAAATCGTCCCCAAGCTATAACCAGTTTCGTTCAATCAGGCGACACTAATTTAATCAGTGACATCTGACGGAAGAAAGCGACTAGGCCAGAAAAGGCGATCTTCCGCTCGAATAGCAATGCTATTACGTAAAGCGGAAAAATACGTATATTGGTGCTGTCCATTAACACGCGCCAGATGGCGGTAAATATACAAAAAAGGGATATTTATCAATACGTTTTTGCCGTATTACGCAGTTGTTATATAATGAAACAGATATGCAAAATACATATCCGTCATTGTAAACATGGACAAACACCTCGTATTTTTAGCATTTACTTCTGTTCAATACATATGTTTCAGCCATCTAGGCCTCATCGGTTGAACTAGTGAAGCAATGTGTATACAAATTAATACAGATCTGTTAAACAACGGATCTGTATCTGTATCTACATTTACGCTAAAATCGTCCCCAAGCTATAACCAGTTTCGTTCTATCAGGCGACACTAATTTAATCAGTGACATCTGACGGAAGAAAGCGACTAGGAAGATCGCCTTTTCTGGCCTAGTCGCTTTCTTCCGTCAGATGTCACTGATTAAATTAGTGTCGCCTGATAGAACGAAACTGGTTATAGCTTGGGGACGATTTTAGCGTAAATGTAGATACAGATACAGATCCGTTGTTTAACAGATCTGTATTAATTTGTATACACATTGCTTCACTAGTTCAACCGATGAGGCCTAGATGGCTGAAACATATGTATTGAACAGAAGTAAATGCTAAAAATACGAGGTGTTTGTCCATGTTTACAGTGACGGATATGTATTTTGCATATCTGTTTCATTATATAACATAAGATATATAACAAAAAAAAAAATATATATATAATATGTAGGTAAATTGTAGATCGTTACAAAATTAAGTTATAGTATATACTGCTTAAATTTTGTATATCATTTCTGTTGTTAATTGAATTTTTTTCTTGTTTAATACTAATCATTTCTTTAATTTGTCTTTTCATTGTGTGTTGTTCTTTATCAATTATCTGTGTGTTTTCAAAATCGAAATGGTGATCGCGTTGTAGTTTGTGTGTAGATAATGCAGTTTTGTCTGTTTTAGAGTATTTGTGGTCTTGTATTCTTTTGTATAAATATTGTTTCGTTTGGCCTATGTAGCAACTATCGCAATCGCGACATGGTATTTTATATACGACATATGTTTCTCGATTTTTTTCAATTTTAGGTTTAAGTTTTGAAAATAAGTGTTTATTAGTATTACTAAGTTTATATGTTGTAGCTATATCATATTTTTTTAAAATGTATTTAATTTTTTCCGATAGTTGTGGAACATATGGAATCGTGATATATGTTGTGTCATTGTTCAAATTTTTATTGGTGTCTGCAGTGTTGTATATTTGGTGTACTCTTTTTTTAATAGTTTGGTGTACAAGTTGTGGTGGATAATTATTATCAGTTAAGATTGTTTTAATTTTTTTGATGTTATCTTTTCTGTATTGAGCATGTGATAGTTTTACTGCCCTATCAGTCAGATTATTTATAATCATTTTATTGAATACTGTAGGAGCATTTGAGTGGTAATTCATATATCGAAAGGAAGCTGTGGGTTTATTATACCAATTTGTATAAATAGTACCCTGTCTATCATAGCTCAAAGAAACATCAAGAAAATTAATACTGTTATTAGATTCTTCTTCAATAGTGAATTTTAATTTGTTGTGAAAATTGTTGAATTTATTTAAGAGATAGTTTATTTTGTTGGTCGGAATACATGTTATGATATCATCGACATATCTTTTGAAAAAAATGGGGTGGAAGTCTAATGAATTGATAACATTTTGTTATAAATGTTCCATTACTAGATTTGCAATAGGAGCAGATAAAGGAGAGCCCATGGCAATACCAAATGTTTGACTATAAAAAGAATTTTTGTATTGAAAATATGTGTTGTCGAGACAGAAGTGTATACCTCTAATAAACTCGTTTTTATTTAGTAATGTGTGTGGATTAATTTCATCCCATTTGGATTCTATTATATTTATAGCTAGATCTGTAGGAATGTTAGTATATAAAGATTCTACATCAAGTGATATAATTTTGTGATTAGTTGGTACTTTTTGTTCCTTGATGAAATTTTGAAATTGCCATGAGTCTTTAGTATGATATTCAGTTTTTCCTAATATCTTAGATATGTTATCACCTAGGAATTTTGCTATATTATAAGTAGGGGCTTGTATGTTAGATACTATAGGTCTTAAAGGGATATTATTTTTGTGAATTTTAGGTAAACCATATATTGAAGGAGGGTGGGAATTAAAAATGCGAAGTTTGTTTTTAGTGTTGAAATCTATTAGGTTTAGTCTATGCCATTTATTTATTAAGTTATTATTTTCTTTTTGAGTTTTCTCTGTTGGATTATTTCTTTCTTTTTTATATGTGAATTTATCGTCTAATAGTTTTTCTATTTTTTGGTCATATTCCTCCTTAAGAATAATTACTGTTTTATTTGATTTATCTGCTGTTGCTATTATAATATGAGGGTTGTCTTTGATAAATCTTTTTGTTTCTTTAATGAATTTATTAATGTATAGATTTGATATATGTTTTTTATTATTTACTTTCTTATGTTTATGGTTAGT
Organism: Melolontha melolontha; assembly: GCA_935421215.2. Taxonomy (NCBI): domain Eukaryota; kingdom Metazoa; phylum Arthropoda; class Insecta; order Coleoptera; family Scarabaeidae; genus Melolontha; species Melolontha melolontha. The sequence continues at coordinate 9,290,136 of OW285240.1, read as the reverse complement.
GATTATATTACAGATTTTGTTACGTATTTCGTTCTGTTTGTCTTGTGGTAAATTATATATACATATATATATATATATATATATATATATATATATATATATATATATATATGTATATTATGTATATATAAGCTTACTTAAACTAAAATGAAATGTGTGTGCGAGAGGATTTATTCTCTGACAAGGAATGAAATTGTTTCAAGACTGACTTACATTAAAGCCGTTGCGAAGTACATTTGTGTTCTTCTTCGTTTCCTCTTGTTGTGGGAATGTTTGTGTAGTGGGTGTCGATTTTGAGATACCCGGAGGTCAAATTTTCGGTCCAGTGGTCCAATTGTAGGTCCTGGAGGTCGATTGTAGATCTCCCCTTCAGTAATCAACTACCGTGGGTGCTGTCGCTTCGATATGGCGCAAAAGATTTTATTTCACAGCACTCGATGTTTTCATTCATTAGGTATACCATACAGATCGTAAATACGAATCGAAATATTTAAAGATTTTATTTAATTACTCCGTTACGGTATCCTACTGACTGCGCCAGTTAAACATTGATGTTAGTAAATTAACTTTTTAAAAAAGCAACTAAATTTAAAAAATTTGTTTTTATGAACCAAAACACGTTCTTACAGTTGTGCAGCTAATTGCCTACTAACTTTATTTAATTCCAATATTCTTAAACACGTTTTATTGCTTTATCTTAATTCTAAGTATTTCACTGATATGCTAATTTTCCTTATGCTGACCTAGGCAGTCTGCTACCATAACTCGTATGTCCACCTGCATATATTTTCGTATTTCGGAAAAAAAATCTCACGATTTTATCTGTTCGAGGACAATAGATATGCTACTATTGAAAGGAGCCTTTTGTCGAAGTCGTCCAGGTGCTCGTGAGAATTTTAACAGGATCGATCTCGCAAAAGTTAATAGAATTTATATGAGATTCCAAATTGTAAAGAAATATTTCTTTTTCTTATTTTTTTTTTTGCTAGATACGCGTGGGGATATATGTACAATATAATGTTTAGCGCGACTGCGCTAACTCGAATATATAATATATCATTTTTAATTGGATGGTATCATTATATACGCAACGCATTATAAGTTTTATGCGAGTGGCGCGTTAGTGCCGTTCTTTCTAAATGTGAGTACACCTACATTTTTTAATATCAGCTTAAAATTTGTTTACATTTTTTTGTTTGTTAAACGTGTCTTGCTTTATTTTTAAAATTTAATTTAAATATAGCTGCTACGTTTTCTTACTTATTAATATTTTTTATCTGTTTTGAAACGTGTCTTGTATTATATTATTTTTTAATTCAGTTTGATTATACGCTCCTTTTCAAAAGGTGTTTTGCGTAATTTTTGCAAATTAAGTTCCTTAGCTATCTTATTAATTAATAAGATTAATATAAGATTAATATATTTCTTAACCTCATATTAATTAGTTTTTACTTCCAGTTTTAATAATGAATTGTGATAAATGCGGAAAGGTATTCAGCCGCTTAGACATTCTCAAGAGGCATCTATGTGCTAATGTCGATCTTCATACATGCGATGTTTGTCAAGAAACATTTTCGAGGAAGGATTCTCTAAAGCGTCATCAAAGAAATGCGCATCTGGCTGAATCGATTAAAAGGAATGCAGCTCGACAAGATGCATCTCTTCCTCCAAGAGAATTAAAATCGATGTGCCCCTGGTAATACAAAGCTGTTACGGACAAAGTTTTCCTAACAGTTATTTATATAGGGGACATCTTCGTTCTCAACAGCATTTGTTTCATAGTGCTTCTTTATTGGAAGATGGAGTGTATGAAATAGCAGGCAGTTTTAGACATCGCGTTGCGTCATACACAATTTTAGGCACTAGAAATTGTGATATTTAATCATTTTTAGTAAATTCTAAGTTAAAGTCATGTCAACTGATTAAAAATACCATTCAACAGACGATATCTTGTGTAAAGGTGCAGTTCGAGCTGTTTGCTAATTACGTGAAGCCTCACGCAGATAAGCAAATCGCGGAGCTAAAATACTTCTACACTCGATACATCGTTATCATAGGTTCTTCGGATGTTGAGGATATTTACGATCAGTTGGCAAACATAATTCAAACAAAATCAGAAGAGTTTCAAGAACGAGTTTGGTGGTTTCAGGTTCACACTTAGAAATTAATATAAATTCGATTACCCCCGTCTCCAGTTCATCGTACTTGGAACTACCTCATTCGATTAAGAATAGAGAGGCATGTATAAACATACATAATAACGATGACGCTTGCCTCGCCTGGTGCCTAACCGCCGCGCTCCATCCGACCAATAATAAAGCGCATAGAGTTAGTATGTATCCACATTACTCTATCGTGCTAAATTTTGATAAGATCGAATTTCCTGTAAAATTAGAAGATTTAGAAAAAATTGAAAGATTAAATAGTTTAAGTATCAATGTTTATGGTTTGGCTTTAAATTTGAAAACGTGTGAATATGATGTAGTAGGACCTATTTATTTTACTAAGAATCGGAAAGATAGATATGTTAATTTATTATTGGTTGAGGAAGGGGGGAAATCTCATTATATTTTAATAAAAAATCTCTCCAGATTGATTTCGTCTCAAATAAATAAATGCGAACATAGATTATTACATTTGTGTGATGGATGTTTGGTTTCTTTTAGCTCTCTCAGAGCTTTAAACAGACATCAATCGCATGATTGTAATCATATTTGTACAATTCTAACTTCAACTAATTCGGTTAAGACTAAATTGGGAAATATGCTACTTAAAATATTTTACAATTCAATGATTATGGCAAGAAAATACCAGTTCCATTCGTTATATATGCAGACTTCGAGTGTCTACTTAAACCAATTCTCTCGTGTAGCGGCGATCCATCCGTGTCACATATGCGCAAAACACACAAACATATTCCCTGCAGTTTTGCATATAACATAGTTTGCTCTCATGATTCAGAGTTAAATAAATTTGTCACTTATGCGGGGTTAGATTGTTGTTAGAAGATGTTCAAGCGATATACAATAAGTATTTAAAAATTATCGTTCCTATGAAACCATTACCCTCGAATGAAGGTAATAGTTTTATTAATGCTGTTATCTGTCATATTTGTGAAAAAACTCTAAATGGAGACAAAGTGGCAGATCATTGTCATTTAACGGGCAACTTTCGGGGTGCAAGTCATTCAGTATATAATTTAAGTTTCAAAATTCCAAATTATATTTCTGTTTTCTTTCATAACCTTAGCGGTTATTATAGTCACCTTTTTATAAAAGATTTAGCTATTGATAATTCGGATATTTCGGTTATTCTAGTTAACAAAGAAATATATATATATATATATATATATATATATATATATATATATTAGTTTTAGCAAAAAAGTTTTGGTCGATAAGTTAAAAGATAACTGTTGCTGAGAAAGATGTTAATTTAAATGTTTTGGATTCTTTTCGCTTCATGGCATCTTCTATCGATAACTTAGAAAAAAATTTATCCACACAAGATTTTAAACATATTAGATCCAATTATGCTGACGATTTACAATTTAATTTAATTCAGCGAAAAGGTGTCTCTCCGTATGAACATGTAGATACTTTTGAACGATTGAATGAACCACTTCTACCTCCGAAGAATCAGTTCCATAATTCTTTGAACGGGGAAAATATTACCGATATCGATTATCGGCATGCACAAACTGTATGGCGAGCATTTAAATGTCAACATTTGCTGGATTATTCTAATTTATATTTAAAAACTGATGTATTATTATCGACAGACATTTTAGAAAATTTCCGCAAAATTTGTTGTAAAACATACGGTTTGGATCCTGCTCACTATTTTACTAGTCCCGGTCTATCTTGGAGTGCTATGTTAAAATACACTCAGATTGAATTGGAGTTACTCACTGATATAGATATGCATTATTTGATTAATAAAAATATTAGGGGTGGGTTATCGCAGGCTACTTTAAGACATGCGACAGCAAATAACAGCTATCTATCAGAATATGATGCGAGTTCTCCAACTTCTTATTTAGTATATTGGGATGCGAACAATTTATACGGGTTGGCTCTCAAATCGAGAAATTCTAAATTTAAACGCATTACAGATCGCTGATGATTCGGAAATTGGATACATTTTAGAGGTTAATATCGAGTATCCAGAAGTCTTATACGATAACCATAATGATTTACCTTTTCTTCCCGAGAAGATGGTCTATGTCTAAATTTTCCAATAATAATTGCAAATTTACGTAAAAAGCAAAATTATGTTGGACATTATAGAAATTTAAAACAAGCATTAAATAACGGACTTAAAATTATAAAAATTAATCGCGCTTTGGAATTTAATAAATCTAATTGGCTTCAAAAATATATCGATCTAAATACAAGCTATCGGAAGACAGCAGGAAATGATTTTGAAAGGAATTTTTATAAACTCATGAATAACTCAGTTTTTGGCAAAACAATGGAAAATGTTCACAAGTGTGTAGATATGAAATTAATATCTCATTGGGAAGATATAGGTAAAAGGCGAGGGACCGCTAGTTTAATTTCTAAATTGAATTTTAAAAATATTAAGATATTTTCTGAAAATTTTGTAGCGATACAAATGGAAAAATTGCGCGTTATTTATGATAAACCGATTTACATTGGCTTCTCCGTGTTGGAGCTATCTAAACTTCATATGTATGATTTCTATTATAAGCATTTGAAACGTACATATCAAGAAAACGTAAATCTATGTTATATGGATACCGATAGTTTTATTTTACAAATTAAAACATATGATATTTACTATGGCATTAAAAATAATATTTCAAAATTTGATACATCCAACTTTCCGGTCAATAATGTTTTCAACATCCCCCTCCGAAATAAGGCTACAGTCGGACTATTTAAAGATGAGAACGCAGGTAAGCTGATGAGCGTATTCGTCGGTTTGCGCGCAAAAGTTTACGCACTTGATGTTGCGGGTAAACAAGTAAAAAAATCTAAAGGCATAAAAAGAGATATTGTTAGATATTGAAATCGTTTTAGAGGATTATAAAAGGTGTTTATTCGATCTAAAATTACTATTTCAATCACAAAATTTATTCAAATCGCGACTGCATACTTCAATTACACAAAATAAATTAGCTCTATCTCCTTTCGACGACAAGCGGTGGATTGCTGTTGATGGCATACATACAATAGCTTGGGGACATCGCGACATCGATGGCGACATAACGTCTTAAGAGGCAATTAAATTATATTTCATATTAGAATTATGACTCGATAGATCATTCTTATTTTTAAGTAGAAACTACCCTCCATTACATCTACGGACTGCGCTGAGAATACCTTTCCTCCCCTACCTAGTCGGTTTGGAGCTATTACGTAAGCATATAGAGAAAAACGATTCAGTTTTAAGTTTTTACTACTGCTGTAAAACTAGGGTTATCACAATGGAATATGGTACCTAGATTTTATACTTACTAATTTATTTTTCTATTTTTTTTGTTTTGTTTCAGTTAACAATACGAATAATTACAACAAATTCATCACCGATTCTCTGAAAATGAAGGACGATGCGATCTTTCGAGAAAAGCAGCTTATTGGGCAATCGTCATATTTACTCAATAAGGCCGGCACTAAATGTATTACTATAGGTCTAAGTCCAGCAGCCGGCTTTGTACCCATCATTAAAATTCGCTCATCTAGTGCACACATCTTTACTGTGGATGAGTGGGAAGAATTTTGTAAAACCGAAGGTTGCAGTCCGGAGCATTATATTGAAGCTAGTGTGTATAAACACATACAAATTATACGACTTAAAAGCCGCAATCAGACAATCGTTTTGTCTCAAAACACATACAACCACATCTTTCATTTGATGCAGCTAATCAGTCAAAACTGTCCGTGCTCACTTTGTGCTCACGTGTCGACTTTGTGCGCTTCTATAATGCAACATTTCAAGCATGCTCGCAGATGGAAGGTGACTTACGACATAAGGTTAGAACATGATTATCTTGCAATGAGACATCCTTAACTGCTCTGTATATGTTTGAAATATTGTATTTACATTATAATATTTTACGTTTTGATTTCGAAGTAATGAAAATGAGAGATTAATAAAAATATCTATGTAAAAAATATATGTTGTATAAATAAAATTATATTTCTATGTGGATTGATGTTTTATTTTAAAGTAGGTCGTGTTACACACAAAACTACTGGTCGATATCTGTTGAGACATGTACAGACCGGTTTCGATATATTTACCCCCACTGTATTTTGGATGAAAGTAGTTCTACATTCCGATATAACTTGAGTGTTCGCTAGCCCGCTTTCAAAACCGCATGTGATTTTATCGGCCAAAAATATTGCGTTTTAAACGTGTAATTCATAGTAATTATATGTAAATGAGCGTGAATTAACAGCGAATGCAGCTAATTATCCCGCGAAATTAGTAAATTAACCGCTAATTTCGCGAACAATACCGCGAATTACAGCGAATTAAGTTAATTTCTAGCGCATAATTTTAATGTTACCATTGTAAAAGTTTTAACGTGGCATAACTTTTCAACAACTTCAGGTTCATCCTCTTAATGAGCTTTTGTTTGTGTTGATAGCATACTGAGCTATATCTAGCCCAATCTTTTTGAAGCGAATTGCTTTATTATTTGAAATTAAAATAAAGACCAAACAAAAATTTCTCATTTCTCTACTTTGAAAATACATATACCTACATATTGCTATGAACTGTGATTTTGAAATTAGCTGTGCCACCATTCACGACAAATCTATCCAGCTACGATATTCAGTCGGCTTATATCCAAAATGGGACTGCTTTCCTCTCAGGGTTCTAATCGGAAATGTGGACAATAATTAAGTTAGCTTTAGTTGGACGCCACTCAAAATTTTGTTTGAGAAAAGTTATAATAATATATTTAAGTTACTTATTAAAATGTGTAGAAAAGGATAATTAAATTAAAGGACACAATATAAAATTTAAATGAAAATTTAATACAAAAATTAAAAAAAAAGAAAAAAAAAATCTTTATACAGTATAAAGATTAATATTGCCTCATTTAACAATATTATAAAGGTAAAAATAACGCGTGGAAATGACAGCTGCATGCGATCAAAAATCCTTTTATGAAAGCCGAACAAAATTAAAAATAATAAATTTCAAAGATGATTTTTAATTTCTCCCAGAGAAATAAAAATAAACAAACGATCTTGACAGCTAGAAGCAAACACTAAAATAACATGCGCACATACATGTCTCAGAAAAAAATGCCCTTGAAATCCCAACGTACTAAACTTTACATTTACAGATTTTTTACTAGAAATGTTAAAAACCTTCTTTCTTATCTATATCAAATATCTAAGACTAAATCTCAATACGATAATATTACTACAATAGAAAAATACAGTATTAAACTCTTTTAAATATAATAAGATATCTTTTAAAAATATTTTACTTACGTAAAAAATATATATATATTCGAGACACGTGAATAAGAAAGCTATAAATATGAAATTACGAGATTACATACTCGATAAATATCGGTAATGAAATTAAAACAACACCAACCACAAATTAAATCAAAAAACTAACCCGACGTTACTTTAGAAACACAAAGATTTATCTTTAAATAAACACGACTTTCTTATCTCACAGTACACTTGTGTCTAAAGTATACATCAAGCACAACGGCTTCGCATAAAAAATATAGTTTTAAAGATAGTCCACATTCAAACAAACGGCTTGCTCCAACTGCGCAAGTCAAATATACATTTGCGTTCAAAATAATTGTACAACTATAAATACATAAATTTTTATAATATTTATGTTGAAAAGTCCACAGCAATATGTAATATACCGCGTGTCTCATTTACGCTCCAAAACAATCCGTGTGCAGATACATCGCTTTTAAAATAATGTAGGTTTGTCTATAACATTTTTTCTCTTAGACGCTTGTTGATTGGGATACTTGAGAGTTCAAATTTTATTTAAAAAATATAAATTCAGCTATAACCACGAATTGAACAAATATTTGTGTTTGAAAACTTCATCTAACATTTTTAATTTTTGCTGTACTACTTTTTATAGTAACCCCAGAACGAAAAACATACACCAGTAGGGGATTTAGTAACTGAAACCAAATATTTTGTTTGATGAAAATGTTACACCTGCATAAAAATATGAAAGGAAACAAAATTTATGGCACGTTTGCCTCCAACCAAGTCAATATAAGTATACATGTCAATATAAGTACTACCGAAAAGTCTTTCTTCTGAAATTGTGGTTAAGGAAAAACTCAAAAAAGGTATTATAAAACCCCTTACCAGAATTAATACTAGTATCCTAAATACGTGTTTCGACAACTAAGTTGTCATCATCAATAGGTAAAACCTCCAATCAAAGTGTCGAACACGGGGTGCCCCATGTTCGACACTTTGATTAGAGGTTTTACCTACTGATGATGACAATTATGGCTTAGCTTTACTGTGTTAGCTTTACTGTGCAAGCTAACACATATAAACGCGCACAACTTTACAAATGCGTCCACGTATACACTGACTTTAAAATAAAATAAATACACAAACTAAAATTATTTAAAACTACCCTTCTTAAGAAAACGGCAAGACCATGTGTTTATTCTCACGCCCTTTACTTTTTCTACCTACTTTTCTAAGAATGAAAAAAGACATCTGTATGGGATAGGACCATTGTCCGAGATAAATGTATTAATTTGGTTTTTAACGATATGAATGCTTTCGTATGCGTCGAGATCTCTTGAGTTGTTAATATTTCTTATAAGCTGTATACCCTTTTACCGACAAGTTATGATCCGTGTTTAATGCATGGTATGCCACTCTGAATTTCTCTTGTCCATTCATTTAATATGTGGTATGTGTTCTTTAAAACGGTTCATTATTGAATGTTTCGTCATTTATGAGTCAATTTAAAGTAGAATTTAAAAATAACTATAATTTTACAAGAGTCTGGAACAGGTACGTAGATGATATTTTTGCGATTTTTGATACACGGAAATGTGAATTGGACATATTTGTTAAACAGTGAAATTTCCGACGATTAAATTCAATGTGGAAAAGGAAAACAATAATAGGATACCAGTTTTAGTTACATTAGTTATTATAAGTAAGCATAAAATAGAAATCGACATTTTCCGGAAAGAAATCAATGTCAATAGACTCATCACCGCGGATTCAAATCATAGTTTTCAACATAAGGTAGCTTCTTTTAATTTCTTAGTCAATCGGTTACTAAACTTTCCGTTAACAAGAGAGAGATACGAAATAGAACGAGACTTCATTAAAAAACATCACGAGGTATAATGGCTATAACATAGAAATAATTAATAAATTAATCAGAAAAACGAATTTAAAAATGACAATCCACGAATCCACAAGTTTAATATGTCAACGTAACCAGGAGAAAAAGTACATGTGTTTACCATACCATCCAATAATGAAAAAGATTAACAGAGTTGTTAAAGAACAAGGTCTTCAAGTTGCGTTTTGGTACGAAAATACCATCAAAAGTCTCCTAGGTAATACCAAGATAAAGTTAATTTGAATTTTAAATTTGAAGGTATATACGAAATTAATTGCGACGATTGTAAATTGAAATATATAGGTCAAACAAAACGTTCCATAATAACCCGTTTTAAAGAACACGTCACATATTAAATTTAATAGACCAGAAAATCGACCATGGCATGCCATGCAATAAACACGGATCATAACTTGTCGGTAAAAGGGTTAAAACTTATAAAAATATCGACAACTCAAGAGATCTCGACGCATATGAAATCATTCATATCATTAAAAACAAAATTAATTCGTTTAACTCGGACAACGGTCCTATTCCAAACAGTTGTATTTTTCCGTTCTGAGAAAAGTAGGTAGAAAAAGTCGAGGTCATGAGAATAAACAGATGGTGTTGCCGTTTTTATAAGAAGGGTAAGTTGACGTAATTTTGGTTTGTGTATTTATCTTATTTTTAAAGTCAGTGGACGTCGTTGTAAAGTTGTGCCCGTTTATATGTTACCTTTACTGTGTCCCATGTTCGACACTTTGATTAGAGGTTTTACCTACTAATGATGACAACTTAATTGTCGAAATACGAATTTAGGATATTATTATTAAGTGTGGTAAGGGGTTTTATACTTTTTTTGAGTAATGTCTCCTGTATGCTAACAGTACACCGCCGTCGCGGAATCGACGTAGTTCTTAAAATCGTCGATCACAACCGATAACCGAATAAGTGTCAGAAAAAAAATTAGCACTAGAAGTATCACTCGAAAACCACGTTTCGCTAAATCTGATAATATCAAATGGTGAAGATACGCAGATGGAAAAAACTAAACGGTCTTTATTCTCAGACCATGCACCTTCTGAGCATAGTAAAGTAAGGCTGTTATTGTTGAAGGAAACTAGTTCAACGAAACTAGCTTTGGAACACCCCTGATATACTTATATGCAAGGATTCACCATTTCCCACAATTCAGTATCTTATCGTCATCTTTCTTTCGACGATCAGCAACAAGTGGAGATATGACCTCAGGCACACCATACAAGATTATATTGCACTTTCTTCTCTTTCTTGTCTAGGAAAAACCTCGTTTCGATCGAATGACCCAGGATTCAGAAATAGTAATCTCAATGCATTGATGACTAAATACTTTCTTACATATATCGCATGTCAACGTTTTATATTCCTCAACAGAGATCTTGCAGCCGTGGCAAGTTGACAAAGAAGTAGGAGCTAGGAGGATAAACGGCTCAGAATAGCAATAACAATAGTAATAAGTACACTGATAGTATATAATGGGTTTTCTAATAGGGCGTTCGGACTTTTACAGTGTATAGCGGCCATGTTGGTGAAGATACGGCTTTTAAATTCGGAAGTTATAGTAATTAATGTTGAACAAATTATCATTAAAAGATACAGTGTTAAACAATGGGTGCAAATCATTAAACTTTACTATCAAAATGAGTGTATGCACTCATTCGTAGGTCGAAACATAGTTCGAGCTACACTCCATATGCTACGTGGTGCAGAAAATCGTCCTGTTGAGTCGACTATTCGAATATATTCGAATAAAATGGGTCAGTAAACAATCTAACAACATCCTTACGTCGTCGAACCGTGAGGTCTGCAGAAATCATTGCTGCAGTGAACGACAGCGTGCAGGATAACCGTTACGTGTCCGTAACGCTCATTTATTTTGTTGTAAATTAGCATTACCTTTATTTTATTTTGCTCCGTTTCCAGCGAACCTACCTGTATATGTATCGATCGTCGTTTGTTTGTGTAATATATTTGGTTTCTTTCAAGTATTTTTTTCTCTTACTCCTGTTCTTGTTTTTTGGAAGTACGATACTCTCTCCCAGTACGCAGACGTAAGTTCTTGACTATCTTGTGCAGATGTGACCGTTTTTCGACTACCGGTGTCTTTAAATCTGGCTTATATAATTTATTCTAAGTAGTTACGGCCCCGTTCAGGTTTTTTAATTTAATAGACACCTCAATTAGTCGCGCTGAGCGATTTCTCCTTGGGAGGATTTTGGTGGTTGATTGGAGAATGCGCGACAACTAATTAAAGTCTCTGCAATGCCATCGAAAGACACGTTTCGATGGTCCTACCTACGGACGAACATTAATCGTTAAATTACCGTCCCTTGTGTTACGCATCCATGGAAGGAACGCACCAAGAGTCGCTGGATTATTCAGATAAGCATTGCCTGTTAATACTTAACGAAACGTGATTTTATATGTTCAACTTCTTTACATATATTCTTAAACATTTTATCTAAAAATACATGTGCTTATTGTTTATATTAAAATTCGTACAGGTGTTTTTCTTGTGGTAAGAAATAACCTGTTTTTTTCGCTTAGTTTTTCTTTTTGGGTTAGCTACACAAAGACTTCACTTTGAAAATGTCTAACTGACTACATCTTTTAATGCTATTTATATAAGTTTCATTTAGTAATTTTTACGAGCTTAATTTTGAGTAAAATTATTCATTTTAAGTTTAATTATTAGTTTAGATTTATTCCGTGTATTCTAGAGTTTAATTTAGAGCGCTGATACTGCGAAAATTTTATTAATTTCCATTTAATCAGAAATTTGTGAACTGAACAAAAGAATACGTATTTTTTTTACAGGGTGATTTATTGTTTTGTGAACACTGCTCAATTGTTAATACAGTTTGTTACTTATAAGGCCATCTGCCACATTTGTTGTTGTTTTTTTTTCTCTTTTTCCTCTCTTAATTTACAATTAGTAATTAATTAATTGACCTGGCGGATACATGTTGAAACTCCATTATAAATTATAATAAAACACGTTTATACGTTTGTTTCAAATACGTTTTAATAACACTACAATTGTTTCGCCAAACATTGGCTTCATCAGGTGATGATAGTCTGATAATACAATAAAACAACTTAATATATATAGTCTCCCACTCATGTATGTAACACATTAACAGTGGGGATGTAATGTAGATATTAGAATTGTAGGAAGAGTGAAAAATTAAATTCAGTTTGTTCATTTAACGCTACGCCTAATTTGTTGTATCTATTGATTTCTAACGTCTCCAATAAATTAAGTTTTTTGCTCTTATCCTGGACATGTAAAATTTTATAATCTATATTAAATTTATGATTTAACTCTAAGCAGTGGTTTGCGAAAGTGGAGTCTGTTTTTTTGTTTATATAACATTTTTCGTGTTCTCTTGTCCTATGTTGTCTGACCCACATATACCTTATTACACTCACAAGCCAACACATAGACTCCCGATTTTGACCCTTTATCCGTTTTATCTTTATCATTCCTAATATATTTTTGGACTGAGTTATTAGTTATTGGTTATTAGTTATTAGTTATTAGTTATTAGTTATTAGTTATTAGTTATTAGTTTAGTAAGAAATAAACCCATTGCTAACTTTTTTGATTAGTTTTCCTGTTTTAATAGATGTATTTCCTATATATGTAATGGTGTTGTACTGTTTTTTTTAATATTAGACGGTATTTTAGGATAGATTAGAGAGAGAGAAAGTTTTTTCTGTTTTTGTTCGAGAATTTTATTAACTAAATTTACTGTATATCTATTATTGATTGCTATAGTGTATATTCTATTTAATTCAATATCAAAATTGATTTTGTTCATAGGTACGTGAATTAGCCTATGTATCATAGATTCGTATGCTGCTAATTTATGTGAAGTGGGGTGAAAAGAGCTCGCGTGTATTGTTGTGTCTGTATGTGTAGGTTTGAGGTATATTGCAAAATCGTGTCTACCTATTTTGTTTGAAATGGTTAAATCGAGAAAATTATTAATTTTCTCGACACAACAATACACGCGAGCTCTTTTCACCCCACTTCACATAAATTAGCAGCATACGAATCTATGATACATAGGCTAATTCACGTACCTATGAACAAAATCAATTTTGATATTGAATTAAATAGAATATACGCTATAGCAATCAATAATGGATATACAGTAAATTTAGTTAATAAAATTCTCGAACAAAAACAGAAAAAACTTGCTCTCTCTCTAATCTACCCTAAAATACGGTCTAATATAAAAAAACAGTACAACACCATTACATATATAGGAAATACATCTATCAAAACAGGTAAATTAATCAAAAAAGTTAGCAATGGGTTTATTTCTTACAAAACTAATAACTCAGTCCAAAAATATATTAGGAATGACAAAGATGAAACGGATAAAGCATCAGTATCAAAATAGATCAAAATTCCAAAAGGTGTACGTATCTACAACTTGGTAAAGATGGCTAAGTATAAAATTATCAAAATGTATACAAAAATATAAGAAAGGTTAAGCCAACTCAAAATTATTATACGAGCGAGGTTAAGCCTCTCTGTATGTAGTGACAAAATAAGTTGAAAGAATATAAAGTGACTAGAACAAAATTAAATACCCACAAAATATTTAAACACCGGGTATATAAATTTAAAGTATAAATAAAGTAATATATAAAATATCTATCAGAGATAACGCTATATGAATCTGACAATGAGCAAAAGTGCACGAAAGTAAATCAAGCACAGGTACACTAAATGTGATAGCAACACCCTGTATAACAGGTTAAAAATAAACACAAATAAACTATACGTCAAATTAACAAAGAAAAGGTAATTCGAGAGAACGGTAGTGAGAATTCTTACAGTAGTTCTGTACAAAACGTTTTCAAAAAAAATAGTCACTGATTTAAAATTCTACGTACTCACAAATTAATCGGAAGCTTCACTGATGGTGCGAGCCTAATGATTATCTTATTGTCAAATGAAATGGTTGCTCGATTCATAAACTACTTTATAGTTAAAGAAATGTAAATGAGTATAATCTAATTATATTTTACCTTACTAACTTAATTTAGGGGGTGAAGCCCTTAATTTGATTAAACAAGTGATAGGATCACAACTAAAATATAGTAGAGAAAGGAGAAGCCCCTCTCTGTAGTTTATTAGAAATAATAAAACAAAAGTTTACAATATCACCCTAATGATGATTAATAGTCTAGAATTTGATTTGCCTCCATAAAAAAAGATAACTCCTTATAGACACCAAAATATTCTAATGCACACTTAGCTGGCACAAAAGTTTTGTAGAAACGTTCCCCTGGAGTCTGTCCTTCTGGTTAGAACATCAATTAAACGGAAGGAAGGAGATTAAACCAACATACAGGATACTTGGTCCCAAGATGGCCTTCGATCACCACGTGGAAATATTTCTTGACAGAATAAGTACAAAATGGCCAAATCATGCCATTCCGACTGAATATACACAAATTCCAAAAATATACCAAAATAAAACCAGATAAACAAATAACCAAATAAATCCGCCAAACAAGCTCCTTCGACAAAAAGAGACACGTTATCGTGGCGATGTCTAAGGAAGAAGTAATTGCAGAAAGCCGCGTGGTTATCGTGGCGATGTCTAAGGAAGAAGTAATTGCAGAAAGCCGCGTGTTTCACACAATGGCCGACATACGTCATCCAGAAAATTCGGAAATATTAATGAAAGAAAACAAAGCTCAAAATCTCCCATCGATTAAAGTACGCCTAAAGAGTTCGAACGAGCACACTTTGTTAATAAACTAATTTTCAGAAAACGGTAAATAGCAAAATCAAAGATAATTAAACATTCAAAGTAGAATTCTGTAACTGAAGGAAACCAAAATTCCGAACAGAGGGCGCTCTAACGAAAGAGTTAACAATTAATAAACTGAAACGGTAATTCAAAACTAACGACACTGCGTCAAGACGATCTTACAATACAAAAGGCGAATTTCCACATAGCAAAATTAGGTAACGGAGTTACATGATTCGAGGTAAACGGAAAACACTGCCAGAATGATTTACGCGGCAAAATGAATGTTTAAAGAAGTGTACTGCGTCAAATATAGCAACTTCAACAATATCGGAACCAAAATTATATAACGGAAAATATAGGGTCGGTCAAAATAATCGAACCCGAAATTAGAATTAGGAAGAATTTAACTTTTGAAAAGCTTAAACGACATGATAATTAATAAACTAAAAATATAAAATAGAGTAATTTGTAACAATAGAAAAATAAGCGGATCACGATAACTTGAAGAGCCTAGAATAAGAGTAAGAGGAATAAGAATTTACCAGCATAACGCCGAGTGATTTTCTATACGTAACAACTCCCCCCTGACAAAACAAAAATTTACTGGAAAATTTCTCCTAAAAGCTAAGGATAGGGTAAGATGAAACACAAAAAAAAAGATATTAGAATTGTAGGAAGAGTGAAAAATTAAATTCAGTTTGTTCATTTAACGCTACGCCTAATTTGTTGTATCTATTGATTTCTAACGTCTCCAATAAATTAAGTTTTTTGCTCTTATCCTGGACATGTAAAATTTTATAATCTATATTAAATTTATGATTTAACTCTAAGCAGTGGTTTGCGAAAGTGGAGTCTGTTTTTTTGTTTATATAACATTTTTCGTGTTCTCTTGTCCTATGTTGGAAGGTACGCCCCGTCTGACCCACATATACCTTATTACACTCACAAGCCAACACATAGACTCCCGATTTTGACCCTTTATCCGTTTTATCTTTATCATTCCTAATATATTTTTGGACTGAGTTATTAGTTATAAGTTATAAGTTATTATTTATTAGTTATTAGTTATTAGTTATTAGTTATTAGTTATTAGTTATTAGTTATTAGTTATTAGTTATTAGTTATTAGTTATTAGTTATTAGTTATTAGTTATTAGTTATTAGTTATTAGTTATTAGTTATTATTAGTTATTAGTTATTAGTTATTAGTTATTAGTTATTAGTTATTAGTTATTAGTTATTAGTTATTAGTTATTAGTTATTAGTTATTAGTTATTAGTTATTAGTTATTAGTTATTAGTTATTAGTTAGTTATTAGTTATTAGTTATTAGTTATTAGTTATTAGTTATTAGTTATTAGTTATTAGTTATTAGTTATTAGTTATTAGTTATTAGTTATTAGTTATTAGTTATTAGTTATTAGTTATTAGTTATTAGTTATTAGTTATTAGTTATTAGTTATTAGTTATTAGTTATTAGTTATTAGTTATTAGTTATTAGTTATTAGTTATTAGTTATTAGTTATTAGTTATTAGTTATTAGTTATTAGTTATTAGTTATTAGTTATTAGTTATTAGTTATTAGTTATTAGTTATTAGTTATTAGTTATTAGTTATTAGTTATTAGTTATTAGTTATTAGTTATTAGTTATTAGTTATTAGTTATTAGTTATTAGTTATTAGTTATTAGTTATTAGTTATTAGTTATTAGTTATTAGTTATTAGTTATTAGTTATTAGTTATTAGTTATTAGTTATTAGTTATTAGTTATTAGTTATTAGTTATTAGTTATTAGTTATTAGTTATTAGTTATTAGTTATTAGTTATTAGTTATTAGTTATTAGTTATTAGTTATTAGTTATTAGTTATTAGTTATTAGTTATTAGTTATTAGTTATTAGTTATTAGTTATTAGTTATTAGTTATTAGTTATTAGTTATTAGTTATTAGTTATTAGTTATTAGTTATTAGTTATTAGTTATTAGTTATTAGTTATTAGTTATTAGTTATTAGTTATTAGTTATTAGTTATTAGTTATTAGTTATTAGTTATTAGTTATTAGTTATTAGTTATTAGTTATTAGTTATTAGTTATTAGTTATTAGTTATTAGTTATTAGTTATTAGTTATTAGTTATTAGTTATTAGTTATTAGTTATTAGTTATTAGTTATTAGTTATTAGTTATTAGTTATTAGTTATTAGTTATTAGTTATTAGTTATTAGTTATTAGTTATTAGTTATTAGTTATTAGTTATTAGTTATTAGTTATTAGTTATTAGTTATTAGTTATTAGTTATTAGTTATTAGTTATTAGTTATTAGTTATTAGTTATTAGTTATTAGTTATTAGTTATTAGTTATTAGTTATTAGTTATTAGTTATTAGTTATTAGTTATTAGTTATTAGTTATTAGTTATTAGTTATTAGTTATTAGTTATTAGTTATTAGTTATTAGTTATTAGTTATTAGTTATTAGTTATTAGTTATTAGTTATTAGTTATTAGTTATTAGTTATTAGTTATTAGTTATTAGTTATTAGTTATTAGTTATTAGTTATTAGTTATTAGTTATTAGTTATTAGTTATTAGTTATTAGTTATTAGTTATTAGTTATTAGTTATTAGTTATTAGTTATTAGTTATTAGTTATTAGTTATTAGTTATTAGTTATTAGTTATTAGTTATTAGTTATTAGTTATTAGTTATTAGTTATTAGTTATTAGTTATTAGTTATTAGTTATTAGTTATTAGTTATTAGTTATTAGTTATTAGTTATTAGTTATTAGTTATTAGTTATTAGTTATTAGTTATTAGTTATTAGTTATTAGTTATTAGTTATTAGTTATTAGTTATTAGTTATTAGTTATTAGTTATTAGTTATTAGTTATTAGTTATTAGTTATTAGTTATTAGTTATTAGTTATTAGTTATTAGTTATTAGTTATTAGTTATTAGTTATTAGTTATTAGTTATTAGTTATTAGTTATTAGTTATTAGTTATTAGTTATTAGTTATTAGTTATTAGTTATTAGTTATTAGTTATTAGTTATTAGTTATTAGTTATTAGTTATTAGTTATTAGTTATTAGTTATTAGTTATTAGTTATTAGTTATTAGTTATTAGTTATTAGTTATTAGTTATTAGTTATTAGTTATTAGTTATTAGTTATTAGTTATTAGTTATTAGTTATTAGTTATTAGTTATTAGTTATTATTAGTTATTAGTTATTAGTTATTAGTTATTAGTTATTAGTTATTAGTTATTAGTTATTAGTTATTAGTTATTAGTTATTAGTTATTAGTTATTAGTTATTAGTTATTAGTTATTAGTTATTAGTTATTAGTTATTAGTTATTAGTTATTAGTTATTAGTTATTAGTTATTAGTTATTAGTTATTAGTTATTAGTTATTAGTTATTAGTTATTAGTTATTAGTTATTAGTTATTAGTTATTAGTTATTAGTTATTAGTTATTAGTTATTAGTTATTAGTTATTAGTTATTAGTTATTAGTTATTAGTTATTAGTTATTAGTTATTAGTTATTAGTTATTAGTTATTAGTTATTAGTTATTAGTTATTAGTTATTAGTTATTAGTTATTAGTTATTAGTTATTAGTTATTAGTTATTAGTTATTAGTTATTAGTTATTAGTTATTAGTTATTAGTTATTAGTTATTAGTTATTAGTTATTAGTTATTAGTTATTAGTTATTAGTTATTAGTTATTAGTTATTAGTTATTAGTTATTAGTTATTAGTTATTAGTTATTAGTTATTAGTTATTAGTTATTAGTTATTAGTTATTAGTTATTAGTTATTAGTTATTAGTTATTAGTTATTAGTTATTAGTTATTAGTTATTAGTTATTAGTTATTAGTTATTAGTTATTAGTTATTAGTTATTAGTTATTAGTTATTAGTTATTAGTTATTAGTTATTAGTTATTAGTTATTAGTTATTAGTTATTAGTTATTAGTTATTAGTTATTAGTTATTAGTTATTAGTTATTAGTTATTAGTTATTAGTTATTAGTTATTAGTTATTAGTTATTAGTTATTAGTTATTAGTTATTAGTTATTAGTTATTAGTTATTAGTTATTAGTTATTAGTTATTAGTTATTAGTTATTAGTTATTAGTTATTAGTTATTAGTTATTAGTTATTAGTTATTAGTTATTAGTTATTAGTTATTAGTTATTAGTTATTAGTTATTAGTTATTAGTTATTAGTTATTAGTTATTAGTTATTAGTTATTAGTTATTAGTTATTAGTTATTAGTTATTAGTTATTAGTTATTAGTTATTAGTTATTAGTTATTAGTTATTAGTTATTAGTTATTAGTTATTAGTTATTAGTTATTAGTTATTAGTTATTAGTTATTAGTTATTAGTTATTAGTTATTAGTTATTAGTTATTAGTTATTAGTTATTAGTTATTAGTTATTAGTTATTAGTTATTAGTTATTAGTTATTAGTTATTAGTTATTAGTTATTAGTTATTAGTTATTAGTTATTAGTTATTAGTTATTAGTTATTAGTTATTAGTTATTAGTTATTAGTTATTAGTTATTATTAGTTATTAGTTATTAGTTATTAGTTATTAGTTATTAGTTATTAGTTATTAGTTATTAGTTATTAGTTATTAGTTATTAGTTATTAGTTATTAGTTATTAGTTATTAGTTATTAGTTATTAGTTATTAGTTATTAGTTATTAGTTATTAGTTATTAGTTATTAGTTATTAGTTATTAGTTATTAGTTATTAGTTATTAGTTATTAGTTATTAGTTATTAGTTATTAGTTATTAGTTATTAGTTATTAGTTATTAGTTATTAGTTATTAGTTATTAGTTATTAGTTATTAGTTATTAGTTATTAGTTATTAGTTATTAGTTATTAGTTATTAGTTATTAGTTATTAGTTATTAGTTATTAGTTATTAGTTATTAGTTATTAGTTATTAGTTATTAGTTATTAGTTATTAGTTATTAGTTATTAGTTATTAGTTATTAGTTATTAGTTATTAGTTATTAGTTATTAGTTATTAGTTATTAGTTATTAGTTATTAGTTATTAGTTATTAGTTATTAGTTATTAGTTATTAGTTATTAGTTATTAGTTATTAGTTATTAGTTATTAGTTATTAGTTATTAGTTATTAGTTATTAGTTATTAGTTATTAGTTATTAGTTATTAGTTATTAGTTATTAGTTATTAGTTATTAGTTATTAGTTATTAGTTATTAGTTATTAGTTATTAGTTATTAGTTATTAGTTATTAGTTATTAGTTATTAGTTATTAGTTATTAGTTATTATTGTTATTAGTTATTAGTTATTAGTTATTAGTTATTAGTTATTAGTTATTAGTTATTAGTTATTAGTTATTAGTTATTAGTTATTAGTTATTAGTTATTAGTTATTAGTTATTAGTTATTAGTTATTAGTTATTAGTTATTAGTTATTAGTTATTAGTTATTAGTTATTAGTTATTAGTTATTAGTTATTAGTTATTAGTTATTAGTTATTAGTTATTAGTTATTAGTTATTAGTTATTAGTTATTAGTTATTAGTTATTAGTTATTAGTTATTAGTTATTAGTTATTAGTTATTAGTTATTAGTTATTAGTTATTAGTTATTAGTTATTAGTTATTAGTTATTAGTTATTAGTTATTAGTTATTAGTTATTAGTTATTAGTTATTAGTTATTAGTTATTAGTTATTAGTTATTAGTTATTAGTTATTAGTTATTAGTTATTAGTTATTAGTTATTAGTTATTAGTTATTAGTTATTAGTTATTAGTTATTAGTTATTAGTTATTAGTTATTAGTTATTAGTTATTAGTTATTAGTTATTAGTTATTAGTTATTAGTTATTAGTTATTAGTTATTAGTTATTAGTTATTAGTTATTAGTTATTAGTTATTAGTTATTAGTTATTAGTTATTAGTTATTAGTTAGTTAGTTAGTTATTAGTTATTAGTTATTAGTTATTAGTTATTAGTTATTAGTTATTAGTTATTAGTTATTAGTTATTAGTTATTAGTTATTAGTTATTAGTTATTAGTTATTAGTTATTAGTTATTAGTTATTAGTTATTAGTTATTAGTTATTAGTTATTAGTTATTAGTTATTAGTTATTAGTTATTAGTTATTAGTTATTAGTTATTAGTTATTAGTTATTAGTTATTAGTTATTAGTTATTAGTTATTAGTTATTAGTTATTAGTTATTAGTTATTAGTTATTAGTTATTAGTTATTAGTTATTAGTTATTAGTTATTAGTTATTAGTTATTAGTTATTAGTTATTAGTTATTAGTTATTAGTTATTAGTTATTAGTTATTAGTTATTAGTTATTAGTTATTAGTTATTAGTTATTAGTTATTAGTTATTAGTTATTAGTTATTAGTTATTAGTTATTAGTTATTAGTTATTAGTTATTAGTTATTAGTTATTAGTTATTAGTTATTAGTTATTAGTTATTAGTTATTAGTTATTAGTTATTAGTTATTAGTTATTAGTTATTAGTTATTAGTTATTAGTTATTAGTTATTAGTTATTAGTTATTAGTTATTAGTTATTAGTTATTAGTTATTAGTTATTAGTTATTAGTTATTAGTTATTAGTTATTAGTTATTAGTTATTAGTTATTAGTTATTAGTTATTAGTTATTAGTTATTAGTTATTAGTTATTAGTTATTAGTTATTAGTTATTAGTTATTAGTTATTAGTTATTAGTTATTAGTTATTAGTTATTAGTTATTAGTTATTAGTTATTAGTTATTAGTTATTAGTTATTAGTTATTAGTTATTAGTTATTAGTTATTAGTTATTAGTTATTAGTTATTAGTTATTAGTTATTAGTTATTAGTTATTAGTTATTAGTTATTAGTTATTAGTTATTAGTTATTAGTTATTAGTTATTAGTTATTAGTTATTAGTTATTAGTTATTAGTTATTAGTTATTAGTTATTAGTTATTAGTTATTAGTTATTAGTTATTAGTTATTAGTTATTAGTTATTAGTTATTAGTTATTAGTTATTAGTTATTAGTTATTAGTTATTAGTTATTAGTTATTAGTTATTAGTTATTAGTTATTAGTTATTAGTTATTAGTTATTAGTTATTAGTTATTAGTTATTAGTTATTAGTTATTAGTTATTAGTTATTAGTTATTAGTTATTAGTTATTAGTTATTAGTTATTAGTTATTAGTTATTAGTTATTAGTTATTAGTTATTAGTTATTAGTTATTAGTTATTAGTTATTAGTTATTAGTTATTAGTTATTAGTTATTAGTTATTAGTTATTAGTTATTAGTTATTAGTTATTAGTTATTAGTTATTAGTTATTAGTTATTAGTTATTAGTTATTAGTTATTAGTTATTAGTTATTAGTTATTAGTTATTAGTTATTAGTTATTAGTTATTAGTTATTAGTTATTAGTTATTAGTTATTAGTTATTAGTTATTAGTTATTAGTTATTAGTTATTAGTTATTAGTTATTAGTTATTAGTTATTAGTTATTAGTTATTAGTTATTAGTTATTAGTTATTAGTTATTAGTTATTAGTTATTAGTTATTAGTTATTAGTTATTAGTTTAGTAAGAAATAAACCCATTGCTAACTTTTTTGATTAGTTTTCCTGTTTTAATAGATGTATTTCCTATATATGTAATGGTGTTGTACTGTTTTTTTTAATATTAGACGGTATTTTAGGATAGATTAGAGAGAGAGAAAGTTTTTTCTGTTTTTGTTCGAGAATTTTATTAACTAAATTTACTGTATATCCATTATTGATTGCTATAGTGTATATTCTATTTAATTCAATATCAAAATTGATTTTGTTCATAGGTACGTGAATTAGCCTATGTATCATAGATTCGTATGCTGCTAATTTATGTGAAGTGGGGTGAAAAGAGCTCGCGTGTATTGTTGTGTCTGTATGTGTAGGTTTGAGGTATATTGCAAAATCGTGTCTACCTATTTTGTTTGAAATGGTTAAATCGAGAAAATTATTAATTTTCTCGACACAACAATACACGCGAGCTCTTTTCACCCCACTTCACATAAATTAGCAGCATACGAATCTATGATACAAAGGCTAATTCACGTACCTATGAACAAAATCAATTTTGATATTGAATTAAATAGAATATACGCTATAGCAATCAATAATGGATATACAGTAAATTTAGTTAATAAAATTCTCGAACAAAAACAGAAAAAACTTGCTCTCTCTCTAATCTACCCTAAAATACGATCTAATATAAAAAAACAGTACAACACCATTACATATATAGGAAATACATCTATCAAAACAGGTAAACTAATCAAAAAAGTTAGCAATGGGTTTATTTCTTACAAAACTAATAACTCAGTCCAAAAATATATTAGGAATGACAAAGATGAAACGAATAAAGGGTCAAAATCGGGGGTCTATGTGTTGCCTTGTGAGTGTAATAAGGTATATGTGGGTCAGACGGGGCGTACCTTCCAACAGAGGACAAGGGAACACGAAAAATGTTATATAAACAAAAAAACAGACTCCACTTTCGCAAACCACTGCTTAGAGTTAAATCATAAATTTAATATAGATTATAAAATTTTACATGTCCAGGATAAGAGCAAGAAACTTAATTTATTGGAGACGTTAGAAATCAATAGATACAACAAATTAGGCGTAGCGTTAAATGAACAAACTGAATTTAATTTTTCACCCCTCTTACAATTCTAATATCTACATTACATCCCCACTGATAATGTGTTACATACATGCGTGTGAGACTATATATATTAAGTTGTTTTATTGTATTATCAGACTATCATCACCTGATGAAGCCAATGTTTGGCGAAACAATTGTAGTGTTATTAAAACGTATTTGAAACAAACGTATAAACGTGTTTTATTATAATTAGTAATTAGTTAAGTACTTTTTTTTGTATTTTTTTTATCTCTCTCTATCCGTTAATAATAAATAGAGTGAATCTTTGCAGAAACGAATTTTCTTTCGATCCTCGGGAGTGGGATCTGGTTTCAGTCGGCGGCACTGAACCATCTACCCGTGCGCGACATGCTCTTTTCTTTTTTTTTAATCGAATTACAATACCGTTTTCAGAATTTGCGACGTCCACCTGTTTGGTAATTTTAGTCGTTGTTACCTCTGGGTCTCGCCACCCCCTGGGCTGAGCCAGTCTAAGGAGCTGGGTGGGCCGTCGGACGTTGGCGGAAATGGGAGGGTGGACAATCTCAGTCGCCCGAGACCGGATCTGCCCCGTTTGTTTTCCTTTTTCTTTTTTTTTGCTTATTATATTCTATTAGTTTTATCAAGGTCCGCTTTCAGCGTTGTAGCAACCCAAAGTTTTCAATCCCTCGTCGTTTCGTTGAGACTCGGCCTGCACCCGTAAAAAGTTCAATTTACTAAGGAACTGAAAGTAAACGACCTGCTACCTACGCGATCTAAAATAGTAGCGCACGCTAACAACAAGGCTGACGCTTGATGTTCAGCGAATACCTCTCTCTCTCGGACTGACCCACCTGAAGGTGGACGCTCCACAGAAATGCCCCTACCGACTAGCTCGTATGAAGGAGAGCGTGTGGGATCAAAGATCGCTCGTTGGTAAAAGAAAAGGCGCCACCGCATAAAAGTCGACGGCAGGCGCACCCCGTATACACGGCTGCGGGTGGAACTAGATGGCCTCAGTCGCAAAAGAGAGAAGTATTCCCCCACACCTTGTTGCTGCCAAAAACGTGAAACTGTGATCTCTTTAACACTCGCAAGGAAATAAATCAAACACGCAAATCCAAACAACAAATATCTTTAATAATCTAACAAACAACAATAACAAACATTTTCTCAGGTTTTAAACAATTTACAAAAAAAGTAATCAGGTATCTAACATCAGTATCAAAATAGATCAAAATTCCAAAAGGTGTACGTATCTACAACTTGGTAAAGATGGCTAAGTATAAAATTATCAAAATGTATACAAAAATATAAGAAAGGTTAAGCCAACTCAAAATTATAATACGAGCGAGGTTAAGCCTCTCTGTATGTAGTGACAAAATAAGTTGAAAGAATATAAAGTGACTAGAACAAAATTAAATACCCACAAAATATTTAAACACCGGGTATATAAATTTAAAGTATAAATAAAGTAATATATAAAATATCTATCAGAGATAACGCTATATGAATCTGACAATGAGCAAAAGTGCACGAAAGTAAATCAAGCACAGGTACACTAAATGTGATAGCAACACCCTGTATAACAGGTTAAAAATAAACACAAATAAACTATACGTCAAATTAACAAAGAAAAGGTAATTCGAGAGAACGGTATTGAGAATTCTTACAGTAGTTCTGTACAAAACGTTTTCAAAAAAAATAGTCAATGATTTAAAATTCTACGTACTCACAAATTAATCGGAAGCTTCACTGATGGTGCGACCCTAATGATTATCTTATTGTCAAATGAAATGGTTGCTCGATTCATAAACTACTTTATAGTTAAAGAAATGTAAATGAGTATAATCTAATTATATTTTACCTTACTAACTTAATTTAGGGGGTGAAGCCCTTAATTTGATTAAACAAGTGATAGGATCACAACTAAAATATAGTAGAGAAAGGAGAAGCCCCTCTCTGTAGTTTATTAGAAATAATAAAACAAAAGTTTACAATATCACCCTAATGATGATTAATAATCTAGAATTTGATTTGCCTCCATAAAAAAAGATAACTCCTTATAGACACCAAAATATTCTAATGCACACTTAGCTGGCACAAAAGTTTTGTAGAAACGTTCCCCTGGAGTCTGTCCTCCTGGTTAGAACATCAATTAAACGGAAGGAAGGAGATTAAACCAACATACAGGATACTTGGTCCCAAGATGGCCTTCGATCACCACGTGGAAATATTTCTTGACAGAATAAGTACAAAATGGCCAAATCATGCCATTCCGACTGAATATACACAAATTCCAAAAATATACCAAAATAAAACCAGATAACCAAATAACCAAATAAATCCGCCAAACAAGCTCCTTCGACAAAAAGAGACACGTTATCGTGGCGATGTCTAAGGAAGAAGTAATTGCAGAAAGCCGCGTGTTTCACACAATGGCCGACATACGTCATCCAGAAAATTCGGAAATATTAATGAAAGAAAACAAAGCTCAAAATCTCCCATCGATTAAAGTACGCCTAAAGAGTTTGAACGAGCACACTTTGTTAATAAACTAATTTTCAGAAAACGGTAAATAGCAAAATCAAAGATAATTAAACATTCAAAGTAGAATTCTGTAACTGAAGGAAACCAAAATTCCGAACAGAGGGCGCTCTAACGAAAGAGTTAACAATTAATAAACTGAAACGGTAATTCAAAACTAACGACACTGCGTCAAGACGATCTTACAATACAAAAGGCGAATTTCCACATAGCAAAATTAGGTAACGGAGTTACATGATTCGAGGTAAACGGAAAACACTGCCAGAATGATTTACGCGGCAAAATGAATGTTTAAAGAAGTGTACTGCGTCAAATATAGCAACTTCAACAATATCGGAACCAAAATTATATAACGGAAAATATAGGGTCGGTCAAAATAATCGAACCCGAAATTAGAATTAGGAAGAATTTAACTTTTGAAAAGCTTAAACGACATGATAATTAATAAACTAAAAATATAAAATAGAGTAATTTGTAACAATAGAAAAATAAGCGGATCACGATAACTTGAAGAGCCTAGAATAAGAGTAAGAGGAATAAGAATTTACCAGCATAACGCCGAGTGATTTTCTATACGTAACAACTCCCCCCTGACAAAACAGAAATTTACTGGAAAATTTCTCCTAAAAGCTAAGGATAGGGTAAGATGAAACACAAAAGAAAAACTACGTAAGCCGAAGCAACGGCAACTGAACGAACAGCACGGAAATGCGGTAGAAATGAGCAAAAATGTGCAACAATCAATACGTCGGAAACTAGTAAAAGCATAAAGAAATGTACTGAGAAATACGCTAGTAGACGGAGTAAAACAAAATATGGAGACCTGAAATCATCAAAGCTATCAACCAAAAATCTGATCGAACAAACTAAAAATATGATCGGTAAAACTAAAACCAAAATAAACCAGGTAATACTAACAGAAGTATACCAAAAATAACACCCAAAATAATATATTACACGATAAACTATCCATCAAAAGATAGAAGCAAAACTAAACGCAGAAGACGAAATTGTCATATCGTCAAGCAAAACTATCTTAAACTAGATAGGAGAAAAGTAAAACGCAGACAGCGAAATTGACATAAGGTCAGATAAAACTATCTCAAACCAGATAGGAACAAAGTAATACACAGGAAGCGAATTTGACTTAACGTCAAACTATCTATCTAAAACAAGATAGAAGAAAAGCAAAACGCAGAAGACGATAATGACACCAGGTCAAGCAAAACTATCGACGCTCAGATTGATTGACGGTAGAAACTCATTAGCACCACAATAACCATACCAACTCACCATGTCAACAGTTAGCTCGGCCTAAACCACCACAGAGGCCCTTCGACATTCGGTCGGTACGAGGATTACAAATAACGAAAACTAAAAAAAACAAACAAACAGTACTGAACGGTCGTCACCCCAGCATCAGAATGTGCAACAGCCGATATCATGCCGAGTGTTCAAGCGCCACGAAGAAGACAAGAAAGGGGAAGAAAAAGCTGCATAAAGCACCGAAAAAAGCACAGACTAGGAGGGGATCATTACTCCTAGCGGCGAAAGAAGATAGAAAGCTGCGCTATGAACACAAGTCACGAAAATCGTTGCGTCACAACCAAAACTAGGAAACAACTTCCGACAGCTCAAAAGAGACTAACTACCGTGAAGCGGTAGCAGCTCAAAAAAAAAAAAAAAAAAAAAAAAGGATTAACTAAAAATGTATATTACTAATGTTAAGGGATGCAATTGGATAAGGGAAAAAGAGGTAAGAATCTAAAAGGTAGGAAATGAGTAACTGTGACACTGTGTACTTACGAGTTCCGACAATCTAACAATCGTTACGCCATACGATAGAGACAACAACAAAAAAAAACTTAATCTGGCCAAACAAAATAAGAGGATACGATATAACAAAAGTTTAAAGTTCAGCGGCGGACTACCACCACACTAATACGGTTGAGGACCAAAACACTAAAAATCAAAACAAACAGAGACACGTCCAAGATCGAAAAAGAAAAAGTCGCGATTACAAAACGAGGGGTGTCGATCTCAGCCCTATTAGAAGCATACGGAAATGGACGACGGAATTTTTTTGAAGTCCACCCCGCTTCTTTAAACGAAAGTGTTGTCAAAATCGAGAATAAAAAAAAGTGGATCACATCAGAGATGTATCCCAAAGTCCAACATAAAGATATTCTTTAGAGTCAAACACAATGGTCAAGAAAACGGTACACAGCAATATGCAGGTAAAATAACAACCGATATGCCAAATATAAAACTAAAGTGAAAGAACTCTATAAGAATAATATAATAACAGTCAAAATCGGTATCCAAGTTAACAAACTGTTACAAAATCCAATAGACAAAATCAAACGTCCAGTACGTATATGAGTTCACAAAACCCTCACAAGAGGAAAACCTACATGGTACGATAAAACTCTATACGACAAGAACAATACAAACTGGTAAGATCTGTGTATAAGTGTGATCTCCAAATCCTCTAAATAGAGATGCAATAACAGCAAACAGAACAACACTATCAACAGTTCTAAACCTTAAAACGTCCAAACTCATAATATAAACGTTAACTAACTACAAGAAAGTTAACAGAGTCAACAAGATAACAAAGTTATCCTAGAATGTAAAAGTCATAATCTTAAACGAAAATGTCAGAATCAAGAATCGATAAATGTATCAGCAAACATACGCAGTCCGATCCAAATTTGGAATAACAAACTTATCTCAAAATAAGTACAACAAAACCTAGCACAAACAGCTAGAACCAAAATATACCAAAATAAAAGGATCTGCGAAACATAAACTTGTCAACACGGAAAATCGATCTAGAATAGACAAATGAAAATCACAATAATATAAATAAGACAAAATCGGTATACTGTACGACAAAATATTGAGACCCAACTTAAACCTGAAGAAAACGATATGTTACAGATGGAATGAACAACAATGCAAGACTCCTTTTAGGTCGCCTTTTACGCCAGGGCGGATTACACCCGACTGAGTATTCTCCAAGCCCCCAGACAGGCCAAAACGTATTCATGATAGAAAGAACAGAACAGACAAGGACTCCATTTTGGTCGCCTTTTACGCCAGGGCGGATTACACCCGACTGAGTATTCGTCTAGCCCCCAGTCAGACCAAAACGTATTCATGATAGAATGAACAGACAAGGACTCCTTTTTGGTCGCCTTTTACGCCAGGGCGGATTACACCCGACTGAGTATTCGTCTAGCCCCCAGTCACACCAACACGTATAAACATATACTAGACGTCACTCGGTTGCGCTTTCAAATGTTCGCTATTCCAAGTTCCAGGCAGAAGTTCGCCTTTACAGGTTTTGAGTTCGTAAAAATCGGACGACAGTCGACGATTAATTCGATAAGGACAAACGAAGTTCCTACGCCAGACTATCTGATTCGGAATGAATTCTACCACACGATGTCCCAAATCACATCGAGATTTAGATTTCAGCTGGGAATCAACGACAGCAATACGAGGTACTTTCAAAGACTGATTACTACAAGAGGGTTCTACCAAACGACTAATAGGATTCTGTTGTTCAGGTTTCGATCTTAAACAAGTGCGACAGCGATTAATATATCGGATGACATCAGCTGACATTTTAGGCCAATAATATGTCTCAGAAATGCGTCTTAAAGTGGTCGAGATATTCAAGTGTCCACCAGTAGATGGTTTATGATATGCCTTTAATAAATCGGAACGACGATCTTTAGGGACCAACTCCCTCCAAGAATCGCTTACGGTACCAACACTACCACGCCAAGGGCGTACAAACTTAAAAAGTTTACCATCAGAAATCTGGAATGCTGAATATCTTTCTGGAGATTCCCTAACATGATGTAACAGACGATTATACCACTTATCAGAAGTATTAGACATGACCTTCATTGAACAAAGTTGAGCTTGAGTGTGAATCGGCTCACGGAAAACACTTTCACGATGAAAAACGGAATTGGGAAACGGACACGATCTCATTGACGTTTCCTTCTGTCGTTTCCTAGAAGGACGACATCGAGGACAGGAATTTGCGATATGACCAAGAGCACCACATCTATAACAGAAACGAGATTTACGAGGATTTGGACAATCTCTCACCAGGTGACCTGGAACATTACAATTCCAACATTTAGGACCAATGTTGGACGAAGGCACAGATACTGCTGCTACAGCACAAGAAGTCGAAGAGTACGTGTATGCCATATCAGGCTCATGCAAAGAAGTTTTATTGCGAGGTGGAGGTGCATAAGCTTCAATAGAAATTTTGCAAGCTTCTAATTTTCTGCATAACTCCAACAACTGATCAACGGACTTGATCTATGTAAGACCTAGTTGACTTTGATAGAATGGTGCAATGTTTTGCATCAAAACGTCTAACTTAAGCCCTTCGGCAACCGGTACAGTCAAACGCCCAAACATACCATTCATAACAGCAACATACATTCCAATCGTCTCAGCAGGCCCTTGAGTACGCCTCTTAATTTCTTGGAAAAGCCTATCATTATAATTAGGAGGTTGGAATTGCAAACGAAGCTCTCGCACAAAATCTAACCAAGTCGATACTTTGTGACGCGTGGACCGCCACCAAATCAAAGCTTTACCTGAAAATAATTCTGTCGCGAATCTGATTAACTGCTCCTTCGAAATATTGTTCGCAATACATTTATCTTCAATCGCTTCAAGAAAAGCACTCAAAGACTGACGAGAATTATCGCCATCGAATTTCGAGAAACTCCACTGGGACACAGGAATGACCTTAAAGGCAGAAGATGAAGCAGAAACAGAAGTCGAGCTTACCGCATGAGTTGCAGTAGCACGAACAGGTGAAAGCATAAGTTCCCCCACTGATTCTTCAGAATCAGACAACTCACTGCCAGATTCAGGTGGACCATGAGCAACACTAGTCGACGCAAACACGAAGGACATGTCTGCAGAAGCAGTACCAGCTAACACAGACTTTCTGGCTTTTCGAGCCTTTGACTTTAACGACGCCTGCAGAGAAACCAATTCGACCAACATTCTTGCCACTTCCTCCTCACTTTCAGGAGTTACAGGTTTCGCTCGCCTAAGACGAGAGAAGGCATGGATAATTTTAGTGTTGACTTTTCGATATCTCAAACTGGTCTCGATTTCAGAAAACTGTTCCAGAAGAGCCCTAATTTCAGCAATTTTCCCCTTAACCTCACAGGTATCTTCTTCGATGGTGAAGGGATTAGCAGGTTTCGAAATTTCAATACCTCCCGACTCTAATAGAATTAAACTACGCAGTGTGGTACGCATAGCCTTAACCGGTACATTAACACCAGCTCCACGAACCCTCAGTTCGTAAACCAGCTCGTCTCTCTCCAACCTGTTAATTTCGAGCTTACCTTCCATAATGTCAATCAAAATATCAAAAACAAGCACGAAAACCTAACAAAAATCACTATAAACTATCAAAATTCAACGAATCTAAAAGATTCCTAACGACCTCAAAAAGTTTGATTTCCCCCCACAAGTGTGAGAGAACACAGTTCCAAAAATCAAAAAAAACACGCCCACGTCAGAGTGCCAATTTACTTGCTACTTACGCGATCTAAAATAGTAGCGCACGCTAACAACAAGGCTGACGTTTGATGTTCAGCGAATACCTCTCTCTCTCGGACTGACCCACCTGAAGGTGGACGCTCCACAGAAATGCCCCTACCGACTAGCTCGTATGAAGGAGAGCGTGTGGGATCAAAGATCGCTCGTTGGTAAAAGAAAAGGCGCCACCGCATAAAAGTCCACGGCAGGCGCACCCCGTATACACGGCTGCGGGTGGAACTAGATGGCCTCAGTCGCAAAAGGGAGAAGTATTCCCCCACACCTTGTTGCTGCCAAAAACGTGAAACTGTGATCTCTTTAACACTCGCAAGGAAAGAAATCAAACACGCAAATCCAAACAACAAATATCTTTAATAATCTAACAAACAACAATAACAAACGTTTTCTCAGGTTTTAAACAATTTACAAAAAAAAGTAATCAGGTATCTAACATCAGTATCAAAATAGATCAAAATTCCAAAAGGTGTACGTATCTACAACTTGGTAAAGATGGCTAAGTATAAAATTATCAAAATGTATACAAAAATATAAGAAAGGTTAAGCCAACTCAAAATTATAATACCAACGAGGTTAAGCCTCTCTGTATGTAGTGACAAAATAAGTTGAAAGAATATAAAGTGACTAGAACAAAATTAAATACCCGCAAAATATTTAAACACCGGGTATATAAATTTAAAGTATAAATAAAGTAATATATAAAATATCTATCAGAGATAACGCTATATGAATCTGACAATGAGCAAAAGTGCACGAAAGTAAATCAAGCACAGGTACACTTAATGTGATAGCAACACCCTGTATAACAGGTTAAAAATAAACACAAATAAACTATACGTCAAATTAACAAAGAAAAGGTAATTTGAGAGAACGGTAGTGAGAATTCTTACAGTAGTTCTGTACAAAACGTTTTCAAAAAAAATAGTCACTGATTTAAAATTCGACGTACTCACAAATTAATCGGAAGCTTCACTGATGGTGCGAGCCTAATGATTATATTATTGTCAAATGAAATGGTTGCTCGATTCATAAACTACTTTATAGTTAAAGAACTGTAAATAAGTGTAATCTAATTATATTTTACCTTACTAACTTAATTTAGGGGGTGAAGCCCTTAATTTGATTAAACAAGTGATAGGATCACAACTAAAATATAGTAGAGAAAGGAGAAGCCCCTCTCTGTAGTTTATTAGAAATAATAAAACAAAAGTTTACAATATCACCCTAATGATGATTAATAATCTAGAATTTTATTTACCTCCATAAAAAAAGATAACTCCTTATAGACACCAAAATATTCTAATGAACACTTAGCTGGCACCAAAGTTTTGTAGAAACGTTCCCCTGGAGTCTGTCCTCCTGGTTAGAACATCAATTAAACGGAAGGAAGGAGATTAAACCAACATACAGGATACTTGGTCCCAAGATGGCCTTCGATCACCACGTGGAAATATTTCTTGACAGAATAAGTACAAAATGGCCAAATCATGCCATTCCGACTGAATATACACAAATTCCAAAAATATACCAAAATAAAACCAGATAAACAAATAACCAAATAAATCCGCCAAACAAGCTCCTTCGAAAAAAAGAGACACGTTATCGTGGCGATGTCCAAGGAAGAAGTAATTGCAGAAAGCCGCGTGTTTCACACAATGGCCGACATACGTCATCCAGAAAATTCGGAAATATTAATGAAAGAAAACAAAGCTCAAAATCTCCCATCGATTAAAGTACGCCTAAAGAGTTCGAACGAGCACACTTTGTTAATAAACTAATTTTCAGAAAACGGTAAATAGCAAAATCAAAGATAATTAAACATTCAAATTAGAATTCTGTAACTGAAGGAAACCAAAATTCCGAACAGAGGGCGCTCTAACGAAAGAGTTAACAATTAATAAACTGAAACGGTAATTCAAAACTAACGACACTGCGTCAAGACGATCTTACAATACAAAAGGCGAATTTCCACATAGCAAAATTAGGTAACGGAGTTACCTGATTCGAGGTAAACGGAAAACACTGCCAGAATGATTTACGCGGAAAAATGAATGTTTAAAGAAGTGTACTGCGTCAAATATATCAACTTCAACAATATCGGAACCAAAATTATATAACGGAAAATATAGGGTCGGTCAAAATAATCGAACCCGAAATTAGAATTAGGAAGAATTTAACTTTTGAAAAGCTTAAACGACATGATAATTAATAAACTAAAAATATAAAATAGAGTAATTTGTAACAATAGAAAAATAAGCGGATCACGATGACTTGAAGAGCCTAGAATAAGAGTAAGAGGAATAAGAATTTACCAGCATAACGCCGAGTGATTTTCTATACGTAACAGACCATAAGTAATATCGAACATTCGCTGACTGAACTCCAGAACAGTTGGAAATGATACCCGATTTCGCACGGAAAATCATATACGAGGCCCATTTTTGGATGAACGTCGATAAACAAAATTTCGCATTTGGGGATATAACAAGCCACATGAGACCCATAAGTTGCAAGCACATCAAGAAAAAGTCACTACTTGGTGTGGGTTTTGTAACGGCGAGGTCGTTGACCTGTACTTCTTTCAAAATGAAGCTGGTGCAGCCATAACTACCAACGACGAGAGGCACAAGTCGATGATATCCAATTTCTTGTTGCCTAAATTGGAAGATATGTAGTTCCAACAAGACGGCGCCACTTGCTACACAGTCCATACAACAGTAGGTCTTCTGCACGACAAATTCGATGGCATGGTTATCTCTCGTTTCGGCGAATTTAATTGGCCACCGAGATCTTGTGATTTAGCGCCTTCAGACTTTTTCTGATGAGACTACGTTAAATCACAGGTCTATGCTAATAAGCCGCAAACGATTGATGTCTTAAAGGTCACATAGCCAATGCCATCAATGATATGGAGCCAGTTTTATACGGTCGAGTCATCGAAAATATAATAATAATAACAATAATAATAGGCTTTTATTGTCCAACAGCAAAAACTAATTACAGGACAACATTATAAGCTAAATATATACATACATAAACGAGAAAAAGAAGCGAGTTACATGAAATGATTAATAGAGTCAACAAATATATCATAATGGAAATTAGTAGCTCGACACATCGTTGTTAGTGGTGATGACTGCAGCATGTTGGTTCTCGCAAACGGGATGTAAAAAGTACATGAATAACGCTGCGAATATAATCTAGAACCCATTAAATTAACGGAAAATAAAAGAAAAGGGCAATCAATAACACCATTAACCAGTTTACATAATGGGCTCCATGTTTTTCCCGGCGAAAACTTAAAGCATCTGCGTCATGGTCGGTTAGAAGAGTCGTATAATTAATACCGCGAAGAGGGTACAGGTAATCATTCATAAAGGATAAAAATTTGAGGAAGCGTCGCTGAATTTTCTCTAGCGAACGCAGGAGATAAATATACTATGGCGACATACTTGTGAGGCGTACTCCAATTTACTCAAGACTAGACTATAAAAAAGAGTCTTAAAAACACGGACATCATTGAAGAATTTAGAGGAACGCAGAACAAGACCCAGACTACAAGGAGTAGTTATACACAAATTGAGGATATGATAGGAAAAAGAGCAGCGACTATCAACAAACACTCCGAGATCTTTCACTATTTCAACTATCTGCAAATTTCTAGCATGTATATAAGCATATATATAGCATAATGTATATGCCGACTGAACTGAATTCAGTTTTCTACAATAAGTAACATGGCAATATTTGCCTATATTTAGATTTAAACTAAATTTCGAACACCATGCACTTACTGTGCCTAAATAGCGTTGCAGTGTGTAGATTTTTAAATCATCGGTATAGGCCAAAATTGAGCATGATAAGGAAGCAAGTAGGTCCTTAATATACAGTACTAAAAGCAGTGGCCCCAGATTATTCCTGTGGCACACCAGGAGTTGGAATAAAATTAGAAGATATAAACCCATTATAAAATACATATTTACACCTGTTATTCAAACAGGACCGAAGTAGATGCAGCAGCGCACGACTGAATCCAAATGCGAATAGTTTATATAAAAGTGATCAATACTATCGAATGCGTTACTAAAGTCAGTATAAATAACGTCCACTTGCTGATCCAATTCCTGGCAAATGTATTGAGTGAGACTCACAAGACTAGTTACCGTTGATCTATCTCAAACAAAGCCGTGTTGATATGGTGAGATCGATAGTTTAACATTATTATATACCTATACACGAATATATTACATTCTCGTACAATTTTGCAAATTTGAAAGTATTTTCAACACAATTCCTAGTCCCCTTTTAAACACAGGAACAACTCTAGCATGCTACTATAACGAAGAAAATCCAGTCGATTTAATAGATAGATTAATTACGATCATAAGAGGTCTAGCTAAGCATATCTTGCATCAT
Source organism: Melolontha melolontha (assembly GCA_935421215.2). Taxonomy (NCBI): domain Eukaryota; kingdom Metazoa; phylum Arthropoda; class Insecta; order Coleoptera; family Scarabaeidae; genus Melolontha; species Melolontha melolontha. Next base: position 9,253,740 of record OW285240.1, on the reverse strand, counting down.
ATCTTATATTCCATACATAATGTAATGGAATATCCTTTCAACTAAAACAAAAATAAATAATATCAGATACACAACCCGTTTTATTTAAACTTAGAGCGCCTTTAATGGAAAACCCTGTATATATACTTTCAAAATGAAAATGCGATATCCAATAGATATGGGCGAAAAACATTTCTTAGATACAGAAATATTAATTTGCTTAGCTATTAGTAAAGTCAGTTAAATTTAAGCGATGTGGGTATGTTAAAATAGATTTGTCGAAAAATAAACATTTACGTGTGGTTATCACGTGTGGTTATTGATTGTCACCAACACATATCATTATCATCAATACCTAATGAGAAAGTTGCACATCAATATGTCTGTGCGCAAATGTTTAGAAAAACATTCTTGCAGCAAGTGCGAAGAGTCAATGCCAATTCGCCAAGTTGGTAGTCTTTACAAATATCGGAAAACTAAATGATCTGGGCAGCGTAAGGCTGGACAAGAGAGTCAAAGTGGCTGACAGAGCGAAGCAGCTCTTCTAGAGAAGTAGAAGAGCTGTTGGGAAGACCTGGGGACTAAAACTAAATGTGTACGCAGCAGTAGTAAGACTAACAATTACTTATGAAGCAGTTGTATAGTGGACGATTCTCAAACGACAGGCTCTGTTGGGAATCGCGGGAGCTATTAAATGTAGGGCAACCGCCTCCGTGGGTGTCCCTCCGCTGGAACTATTTGTAAAGACAGAGGCCATGGATGCGATCCTGAGGCTGAAAGCCAATGGCGTATGGTGTCCTAATAAGGTTGTAGGGGCCATACCGACATCACAGGAACTATAATGGAGGAGCCGATATTTCAAATGCCGGCGGGCAGTATGGCAGCTGAGATTTTGTTTGGGGGAACAAGCAAAAGGTAGTTCAACCGATTGTGATGCCGGCACCTGGTACACGGATGGATCACAATCCAATCAAGGCACAGGTGCAGGCATATGCGGACTGTACCCCAGAAGGAAGATATCGATAGGTCTAGGAAAACATATAATGATTTTTGAGGCTTAATTGTTTCCAGTAACAGTCTGCACCGAGGAAATTCAGGAAGCCGGCTGTGCAAATAAAAAAAATCAACCTAATGACTGATAGTCAGGCAGCTATTAAAGCTATTATGTGTCCCTCTACCAGGTCTAAACTCGTGAAATATTATAAATAGGTCGTCAATAGACTGGCACAAAACAATACTGTGTCGCTGATATGGGAGCCAGGACATGGGGGAAGTACAGGCATGAGGGAATTAAAAGCAATGAGATGGCCGACGAATTGACCAAGGATGGTACTACTAGGCACATTATAGGACCAGAATCCGTATGTGGAATCGCCAAGGATTCCGCTAAAAGGGAGATCTGGTTATGGCTAGAAAGAAAACTCCATACAAGGGAGCTGGACCCTAGATTTCTAGCCAACCTGACTATTAGTAACAAAAAAGAAATTAAAATTATTACCAGGTTAATAACCGGACATTGTCCTTTAAGGAAGGATCTGTACAGTATAGGCTTGGATAGCAAGCCCCGGTGTAGGAAATGAGAAAAATAGGAGGAAACAAGCCATCAGGCAATATGCACTTGCGAGGAATTGAAAGAACTCAGACAGAAACACTTCGGAAGAGATCTATTGGATCCTACGAGGATATTCAAACTTCCCCTGAGGAGAGTAGTGGCTTTTATCGAGGACACAAGACTAACAGAGTGGATCTAAGGAATGTATTGGGGGTGGTACACAGAACACTGCGCCCATGTGCCTGGACGTGCTGGCACCTATCCCAAAAATTGGAAGACGAAAAAAAGAAATGTGAAGAGCTTTTAAATGAAAACTGCAAATTTATATGGAAAATTGAAAATATCATAGTATACCTTTATTAATTATATCTACAGTTTAGATGAATTATTTTCGTGCAATTTTTCGACAACAGTTGTTAAACAGGGCATAAATTAATGAATATTTTGCAAGACGTACAACTAATTTCGTCAGCGAAAACTTTCTTGTTAACTTTACAATTATTTTTTTAAACACGTCTATTTATTAGATTAAGAATTTTCTATTTTCTAGAACTTTTAAACAAAAATTAAATGTATTGAAACATCATTCATTAAAGAATTTGATAAACTGATTATTTTTTCGAGCTTCTTTATTTAAAAAATAATAATAATAACTAAAAATGTAAGTTTATAAAAATGGCGAAATACTTACCGTTTATATTCCTGTTTATAATAAACTTATTCACTGTGTCTGATAATAGTCGCTTTGTCGAACTACTAACTGCGACATTATTACATACAATGTACAACAGTTGCACATAAGTATATATACATATCCGAAGGAATATGCACCGCGCCAGAAATATCATAAATGCACAAGTGCATCATGACCTAATTATTATTATTATTAGAGAACGGACGCAATTTCCATAAAACGCAATCGTCAATTGGAATTGTGTATAACGTCGCTCAGTACATCCCGGCGTAATTCAATGAAGTATTTGTTTGACTTACTCGGACACCTGGTCTCGCCGCGATAACAATGGACAAGCCTGCTATTGTATTCGGAGAATATAGTGTTTTTTAAAGTGTTTTCATGAGCGTAGATAGAAGCGGGGTTTTAATAATGTATTTTATTTATTAGTTTATATTTCGTAAGATAAATAAAGTGCTGTGAGTAAGTTTCTTGTTTTCATAGTTTTAAATGTTAATTACATCGTAATTTTTGTGATAGATCATGTTTAATATCGTTTGATTGAATCTATTTCTACCAATTATTTCGACGTAAGTGTGCATTGAATTTCGTTCAGTTTCAATAACTTACGCACACATTTTTAGTTTTCATTTATTTAGATCTAGAGCATTGTTTAAGTTACTTTTTCAGACATGATATGGAAGAATGTCGAGAACGGCATTGTAAAACAATGGCGAGTTGGATTGACGGTCATACTGATTGTATGTCCATTGTCAGTGATTCCGAAATTTATTACAAAATCCGTAAAATATCGTCAAAAATTCGTAACTTAGGATCGCAAACACATCTGAACTCTGTAAAACTTTTATGGCGGCTAATATTCCATTAAATAAACTTAGCAATCCCATTTTAAAAATATTTCTGAAAAAATATACTGGTCGAAATGTTCCTGATGACTCAACTTTACGCAAATATTATGTTTCTAGGTGCTATACGAGAACAGTAGAACGCATTAGAAGCCATCTTTTAAATCAATACATATGGATAAGCGCCGACGAAACGGTGGATATGTTAGGGCGCCGTGTGGTAAATGTTGTAGCTGGTGTACTACATCCAACTATTCCCTATAACTCATATGTAATAGCAACAAGTGTTATAAATAGAGTTGATGCGGAAACAGTTGCTGAAACCATTAAGGAGAATATGCAAAAAATGCTTCATTCGGACGCTACGTACAAAGAAAAAATACTTTTATTTGTCAGTGACAGTGCTGCGTATATGTTGAAAACAGGCAGACTATTGAAGAAAACATATCCTAATATGCTGCATATTACTTGTGTAGCACATGCTCTCCACAGAATCTGTGAATATATCAGAGACACTTTTCCGGAAGTTGATAGACTTGTATCAGCTTTTAAAACAGTTTTCAGAAAAGCACCATTGAGAGTAGCTCTTTTCAGGGAAAAATTTCCATCTCTGTCACTGCCTCCCACTCCAGTAATAACTAGATGGGGAACATGGCTGGAAGCTACTAGTTATTATGCTGAGAATTTCGATAGTCTAAAACATTTCGTAACACTGCTAAAGGAAGATGCTAGAAGTATTGGTGAGTGCAAGGAGCTCACACAAATCCCAAATTTAAAAAATCAGTTGTACTTTCTTCACGAACACTTTGGAAAATTGCCAAAACTAATCACTTATTTTGAAAATCGAAATCTCAAATTAAATGACGGATTAACCACATTAGATGTGGCTGTTAATAATTTGAAAAGTATTCCAAGTGACTTCGGATGTGGTCTTCGGCAAAAGTTTGTAGCAATTCTTAATAGAAATCCAGATTTAATTACATTGCAGCAATTATGTATGGAGACAATTCCGCAAAATCTAACGGCTAAATATGAAGAAATAAAAGAATATTTCCAGTATGCACCTATAACTAGTTGCGATGTAGAAAGGACGTTCTCTATTTATAAGGATGTACTTAATTCAAAGAGAACAAAATTGACAGAAGAAAACCTTGAGAAACTATTGCTAGTCAATATTAATACTCCTTTACTCAACTTGAACGACAAAATGAACAAATAAAAATGTTCCAATTATAGAAATAAAATTAAAAACAAAAAAATACAACTTTTCAACAAATACATATGTATTTCGAAATTTTATAGATCACCACCCGTTTGTTTTCCAATTATATAAGTAAACTTAAAAACTTTATAAATACAACTTTTCAACAAATAAATATGTATTTCGTAATTTTATAGATCACCACCCGTTTGTTTTCCAATTATATAAATAAAATTAAATATTTTAGAAATACAGCCTTTCGCCAGTACTGCACTGGGTGGTAAGCGTGTCCGTTCTCTAATTATTATATACTACTAGCAATAGCAGTCAGGGGTACATGACGGAGCGACGACATCATGAATCCCGATTGAACATTTTCACACGCGAACCAAAATATGTATAAAGAAACAAGTACTTACCAAGTAAGAGTAAATGCATCTTCTCCAAAAGGAATATTACAGGGTTTATAAAAGATATTAGACATTCTGACTGTACACCGTTTATAATATTACCCGTGCTGATAACATTTGTAACGTTGGTTTCGATTATAATTCTCATAAAATTCTGCTAATACTGCGGGTTATATTAAATTAAATTAATAAATTAAATATTATATAAAGGTTACCAATAACCGGTTAAACTATTAAGTTTTTGTTTTCGGTGCCATCCGCAATCAGAGGCCTGATTGCAACGACCGCTGTATAACTAAATAAAATTAAATCTTTCTTTCTGGTAGAGATCTCCTCGAAAACTTCGTCAACCGGGCGTGTAAGGATATAACCAAGTGAAATAATAATTAATTAAAATTAATAATAATTAATAATAATGTTATAATTAGAGACCGGACGCATCATGCCGAAATTACTTACGGTGGACCATATAAATAGCCTATAACATCGCTAAGTACAACAGGCAGTTATTGAATAGCTCTATCCATTCGGTTAACCGCACATCTGTTTTTTGTCGTTGAATTGTGACGCAATTACTTTAATATTATACTTAAATTCCTTTCTTCAAGAACGTAGGTAGGAGCGTGAGGAGTTTCTACAATTTATTTTATTTATTAGTTAATATTTTGTAAGGTAAATAAAGTACGGTGAGTTAGTTTCTGTTTTTCATTGTTTTAACTGATAATTACATATTTTGTAATTTTTGTAATAGATCCTGTTTAATATTGATTCATCGAATCTACCTCTCCCAATTATTTTGACGTAAGTGTCCAGAGAATTTAGTTAAGTTACTTACGCAAACGTTTTTAATTTTCATTTATTTAGATATAGAACATTGTTTAAGTTACATTTTGAGATATGATATGGAACAACGTCGGGAATGGCATCGTGAAGCAATGGCGAGTTGGATTAATGGTCATACTGATTTTATGTCAATTGCCAGTGATTCCGAAATTTATTGCAAGATCTGTAAAATATGGTAAAAAAATTCCAAGAAATCCCTCGCAAAACTTCACTTAGCATCGCAAACAAATGCACAGATATTAGATCCATCGGAATCTGACAATTTTAACGAAGATCTCTGTGAACCTTTAATGGCGGCAAATATTCCATTAAATAAACTTAACCATCTCACCTTCAAAACATTTTTCCAAAAATATGCTGGTCGAAATGTTCCTGATGAATCCACCTTACGCAAATATTATGTTTCTAAGTACTACACGAAAGCAGTAGGACGCATTAGAAGCCATCTTTCAAATCAGTACCTATGGATAAGTGCCGACGAAACTGTCGATAGGGCGCTGTGTGGTAAATGTTGTAGCTGATGTACTACATCCAACTATCCCATATAACGTATGTAATAGCAACAAGTTATAAATACAGTTGATGCACAAACAGTAGCTAAAACCATTTACGAGAATATGCACAAAATGCTTTATTCGGACGATGGTTACAAAGAAAAAATACTTTTATTTGTCGGTGACAGTGCTGCATATATTTTAAAAACAAGCAGACTATTAAAGGAAATATATCTTAATATGCTTCATATTACTTGTGTAGCACATGCTCTCCACAGAATCTGTGAATATGTCCGAGACACCTTTCTGGAAGTGGATAGACTTGTAACCGCTTTGAAAAAAGTTTTCAGAAAATCACCATTGAGAGTAGCTCTTTACAGGGATAACCCTCCATTTTTGTCACTGCCTCCCCCCTCTTCAGTAATATCTAGAATGGGAACGTGGTTGGAAGCTACTAATCTTTATGCAGAGAATTTCGATAGTTTATAAAATTTCGTTACATGTTTAAATGACCATGCTCGAAGTATTTTTTAGTGCAAGGAACTAATACAAATTCCAAGTTTAAAAAGTCAGTTGTGCTTTCTTCAGGAACACTTTAGAAATTTGCGAAAACTAATAACTTATTTTGAAAATCAAAATCTCAAATTAAATGATGGATTAACCACATTAAATGTTGCTATTAATAATTTGAAAAATATTCCAAATGACATCGGATGTGGCTTTCGAAAAAATTTAGACGCAGTTTTTAATAGAAATTCAGATTTAATAACATTGCGTAAATTGCGTATGGCGACAATTCCTACAAAATGAACAAATACAAATGTATTTCGTATTTTATAGATCTCCACCCGTTTGTATTCCGATTATATAAATAAAATTAAAAACTCTTTAAAAATATACATTTTCAATAATACGCCCGTGGGCGATAAGTCATCGACCTCTCGTGTTCGGTCCCTAATCATCAGAGCAGACTCGAGCGATTGATGATTCATAGCCCATAGGCATCTGCCTTGCATTCGCAATAGGTTTGTTTCTGTAAGCGATCACTGAGTTTCGAACAATTTGATACGTGTGGCGACTGCATAAGTGGCACATACCTACATATGCAGTTAATATGTATCTGTCAATGCACAACAGAGCGAATGCAATAAACGGTTTGCTAACCGGCAGCAACTACTGCTGAAACAAAAGTAGTGCTGACAAGCGAATTGCGAATCGAATTTTGGATAAAAATAATTTACAAAGGACAAAACTCAAAACTATGTATTTTCTGTTAAACATTGAAAATGTAAAACATTACTATGACCAACTAAAATTTGTTCAGGGTGTTCCTGTATTAAATTAGTTCTTTTAGATCTTAAAACGTCTTTAAAAATAGAAAATGTTCATTCCAGATGTTGTAAAAGTGCACCATACTTCGAATGTATAGATTTTTCAATCGGCTCTGTGCAGAATTGATATAGTATATTCAAATCTTGATTAGTGCTAAATATGGCATCAACTGTTTGTCTCAGCTCTGAGAAATATCTTTTTAAATGATGAAACTAACTTATCAAGATTTGTAAAATGGCCACTGATGTATTCACTCTGTGTAGTGCATGTGCTGCACTGGTACCGTGTAGCATATTCGGATAAAATTGTTTTAATAACTTCCCTGTTTTTAACATATTAGCTGCCGCATTAGTAAAAATAATAGCATCTTTTCTTTATAGTTCTTTTCCGATGACAGAATACATTGACCAATTACTTCTGCAACTGTTTCACCATTTACGACTGGCAATATTTTAGTTGCAATTAAGTATGCTTGATATGCAGTTGTCGGATGAAGAATACCAATAACTATATTAACACATATCGTTCCATTACATCCGTTGTTTCGTCTGCACTTACCCAAAGGTAATGACCAGATAGGTTGGTTCGTATTTTTTCAATGGTGCTCAAGTATCATTTTGGTATGTAGTATTTACGTAATGTAGTTTCATTTGGTATATGACAATCAGTATATTTAGCAAGGAACCTCTTGAGGACTGGATTGTTAAGCTTTTTGAATGGGATATATGCCGCCATGATAGCTTTAAGCAGTTCTTCATTAAAAGTATGATTGACATATGTTAGCTAGATGAGTTTTCGAAGAAATATGTCTGTGCACATTATACTTTTGTGGACGCCTTAAGTTTATTGAACAGGCACTGCAATATATCTCGGTATCATTACGAATATGCAACCAATCTGTATGGCCTCTAATCCATCCTACCATGGTTGCCCTACGAGAATTCTCCATAGTTAATGAAAAAAAGAGTAATGCCAAGAACATAAAGAAATGGACTAAAAAAAAACTAAAACTACTTAAAAAATAAGGTAGTAAATTAAACTGATATTTACAAAAATTATAGGGTAAATATAAATTATAACAATATAAAAAGGATTTTTTAAAATACTAAACGTTGTAATCAAATAACAGTGAAGGAAACGAAACCACAAACATGCCACTGTAAAATATAATTTATGAATGAATAGACACAATAACGACGAAAATAACACGACGAATGCAATCCAGCAAGCAAATAATGGGGCTGTTATAACATGCATACTATAATGATATTGCCACAATATTTTATCGGGGTAATTGATGATTCAATCGCTTCAGTTCGCTCTTTGGTCATAACTCATGGATACGGCCAGTATAAGCTTGTATTATATATCCAAGCAGGAGCCGGTTACTTCGAACATTTGATCTGAAAAGTATTCTTATGTTGCTCCCATAACTGTGAATTTCTGTTACATTAGAACTTTTATCACAATTTTTTTTTTCATTTCTCATTTTTTGTGTGTACTATTTTCAATTAAAAATAAAGCTCCAACATTTTCATCAACCTGTTTCTAAAACACACAAAAAAGATCTCCACTTGACCAAATTAAAACGGCAGCAGCATCATTTTTTTTAATTCTAGCATTACGCGTTTCAACATGAAGCTGAAAGTTCTCGATTATTCCAAAAAGAGTTCCCAGCTAGGGATAACATATTTCACGTTTATATTGGAAACACTGAAAGGAAAATAAGGTGAAATTGTAATCTTTTAATACAAAGTTATAATTTGTCGCAAATATTCATATAGATGTACATAGGAAATAAAGTATTGGATGAATTAATACAAAATTAAGTTTTTTTTTTATAATCACTTAGTAGGCAGCTCATAACTGATATCTTCATATTTCTATTCTTACGGCCAAACGGTACTTTCAATCCAAGGGACGTAGTGGGACGCTCTTGTATAAACGCCAGGTATGCCAACATCACAACGGGCTCCGAAAGAAGTTATTCCAATGATTTCATGTAAACTGTCACTATTAAATTTGGTCTGCAAAAGTCCACCTGAATCGCCCTATGTCAAAATTTTCAATTAAGTTTCTCTACAAAATTATGTAAAGCAATAATAAAAATAATAATAATAACAATAATAATAGTAACTTTAATGCCCAACAGTATAACCATTTATAGAATAACAACTATAATATAAAAAAAGACAATCGATAGTAAAATATTATGAGTTTGAACTTAATGCACAATCAACAAAAAAAAATAAAATTAGGTCAAGTTTTACGCGTAATAAATAATCATACAAAACAGGAGATATAAACCACAGTAAATAATAAATAAAAAACTCTTAATTAAAAGTTTATCAACAAAATATAAATCTAAATTCCTAGAAATACATAATAAAAATAAAAAGTTATTCTTCCTTTATTATTCATATCCTTTTTCAGTGAAAGAATCAGTATAGTGGTTATTTCAATTATCCATCATGTGATAAAATGGAGATATGATTACAATATTAGTTCTAGCTTTTAACGTATCGAATATATTAAAGTTTCTAGCACAGGCACATGAAAACCGATCAGAGAAATCAAAGGACAATCAATTTGATTTTTTAAAAGATTATAAAAAAATTAGCGCTAGACAATTCACATCCCTGAGATAAACTTCGGAAATTATGACAGTCTAACAGGCTCATGTAATCAGTACCAGGATTCGGATAACCTCCAGTAATATTTCAAGATAAATATTTTAAGTCTCCTCTGTATCCGTTGGACTGTCATGTGATGATTCGTACCAGTTTAGAGTATATTTTCATGTATTACGAACAAGAGTGTAAATTTGAGTTTAATTGGAAAACTTACGCGCAAATCTTACAGGAAACCCTAGAGATTTGGAAGCTAAAAGACAAAATCTGTACATCTATAGAGCGTTTAACGTTCACGATGCATTATGGCTTTTATGGAGAAAGCTTACATAATTGTCAAATTGCAGCATTTTTCTTTACACAGAAAGAAGAAATTTGGTATAATGTATGTCTGTTTCATTTGTAACAAATAACTTCTTTGATTAAGAAAATTAATACTGGTAGCCGTAACTTTGTGGTAATTCATTTTGAAAATAAAATAAAATAAAACAATAACTTTGTTATATATATATCACTTTATTCACATATAATCGTGACCGCGGTTTCGACATACAATATCATTATCAACTGCAAAAGTTACAGGCCTACATAGAACTTATAAATGACACAAAAATATATAATAATAACATCATAAACCGTTATTTAAAATTACTACTATATACTTAACTATTATATACAACATTGGAAAAGAGGTGTATATATAAGCTCCAACTGTTCGTTTAAAACGATATCTATTGTGTTGTGTCGGCTTTTAAAAATCTCTAGGGCTTCTAAAATATTTAATTTACGACCTTTCAAATATTGCATTTGGCCGAGAAAGGTCGTAAATTAAATATTTTAGAGGCCCTAGAGATTTTTAAAAGCCGACACAACACAAAAGATATCAATTTAAACGAACAGTTGGACCTTATATATACACCTCTTTTCCAATGTTGTATATAATAGTTAAGTATATAGTAGTAATTTTAAATAACATCATAAACCACCCCCATATATTTTTGTGTCATTTATAATTTCTATGTAGGCCTGTAACTTTTGCAGTTTGATAATGACATTGTATGTCGAAACCGCGGTCACGATTATATGTGAATAAAGTGGTATATATAACAAAGTTATTGTTTTATTTGACTTCTTTGATATCTATTTTAGTTTTGTTAATTTCTTTATATTTTTTACTCATTTGTTATTCATACATTATGTACTTTTTCGTGCATATATTTGTTGTACTGTTGGGCAATTAATGAGCCATTATTATTATTATCAAAATATTTCTGCGCTGTTTATACAATTATCAAACCTGTTTTCATAAATAATATAATGTTTGCATCACTGCAACTAGATAATCAGTAAATCTTGTTAATTTTGGTACACAAGCTACAAACATTCTGGTAACAAATGTGAATGAAGGACGAGATACTGCTGGGTATAGTTAGTATACAGATATATTAATGGTGACGCTTTTTGGTACATCGTTAATAAATTTCTTTTGAATATTTTATTCGAATATGTAGAATCGAAGATTAATTAAAATACAAATAAAGTGTACTGTAGACAAAAACTTCACTTCATTCATATAGTTTTTTTTATTGAAAAGATTTCTTCTTTTCTTTTTGATAACGTTTATTAAACGAATTTTTTGTAAGATAATTTTTAATGTTATTCTAGACAATTTAAAAACTGAAAAAAATTGTTTAAATTTTACTTGCCTGGCAAGTATCAGTTCTTTTTTTTTCACCATCCGCGCATATTTGCCATTCATCAATAATGCCAGATTTCAGTTTAAAACTATGATGACAATATAGGTTACAAATATTCGTTTGGAAATGCTTCAACGTCGCTTTTTGCAAAATATTATTCATTTTACCACCGAACTCGATGGCGCCAAAACCAGTTACTACCAGCTCAGTACTTGGTAATTCCTTGGAAGTATATAAGCACGCTGGTTTAACATGTGAATTAAAAACAGCTGGGTGGTTTAGATTTACAAGGCTAACGTCATGATAATATTGCCATCTTGTGTAATTTGGATATGCCTATAGACATTCTTTACTAGAAAGCTTTGATCATAATAATTTGCAAATCCTAACTGAATGAGTCCAAGCTTGACATATTTAACTGTTCCTCTAAAAACCATAAAGTTAGGGTAACATTATATTACATGTATGTTTATTGAAACTAGAAACTTAAAGTAAAAACGTATTTATTATTACAATAAAAGAGAAATCAGGACCTAATTCCAAAATATATTAGTTAAATAGCATGGCAGTACCATTTCATAATATTTCGTAGACTGAATCATTTGATGCTGAAAATAAAATAATGTCCAATGTGTAAATGCTCTAAGAAGAAATTTTGGTGAGTCCTTCAACACATTAATCAATTAACCTATATTTTACAAATATAATTTTATGAAGTTCGGACTTAATTTGTAAGAGCTTATGATCACTAGGCTATGGATCTGATGCAATAGATTCTCTCCCTGTATATGTACTACGCTATTTTTTGTCTTCAACTCGATTTAAGCTAGTGAAAATACAGAGTATCTGAAAAGTCCTGCACTATTGAGATTTCACTAATTTTTTTCTAATTGTTTCAGGACTGAAAAATGTTGAGCACTGAAGAGCGGGTAGAGATTATTCTTCTTCATGGAAGAGAAGGAATCTCTAACAGAGGAGTTGCATATGAATTTAATAGGAGGCATCTTGAACGAGAGCCAGTGTCGCACACAACGATGGGCAGATTGCTAGAAAATTTCAAAGCTACAGGTAGTGTAGCTGATGCTAAAAAAAGTGGCCCTCCGAGCCATTCAGAAGCGGTTGTGGAAGGAGTTTTGGCAAAGGTTATTCCAGTCCCAAAAATCAATCCGCCGTACCAGCTTGGAACTGGGCGTTTCTCGAAACACAGTATGTGATATTTTGCAAAAGAACAAGTTTCATCCTTATAATGCAATTGTAATGCAATTGTTACACCACTTGTCAGAAGATGATCCTGATCGCCGTATAGAAAGGTGCTATTGGTTTCTGACAAAGTAGGAGGAAGACCCACAGTTTTCGTCAAAATTTATCTTTTCGGACGAAGCCAATTTTTATGTAAATGGAGAGGTCAACAGACATAACCTGCGTTATTGGTCTGACAGTAGCCCTGACTGGTACATCGGCAGCAAGAAGCAAGGAGCTAATCGCATGATGGTTTAGTGTGGCTTGTGCGGATCATAAGCCCCTTTTTCGTTGTCGGCACAGTTAACAGTGAAAATTACCTGACAATTCTCGGAGATGAACTGCTTGTTGATTTGGATTTCAAGGGGTTTCAGAAAACCAGAATGGATCATGCAGGACGGTGCACCCCCGCACAATGATACACAAGTTCGCGATTGCCTAGATGAAAATTTCCCCTCATGGATTGGTCGTAGAGGACGAGTGGAGTGGGCTCCACGATCTCCGGACTTCAACCCGATGGATAGTGCTGTGTGGGGCAATATCCAAAATTGTACAGTCAAGATTAGAGACAAAGACCTTTTGAGAGAGCGCATCTCAACTGTGTGTCGTTCAATTACGCCTGAATTAATGGCGAACATTCTCCAGAACGCCGGAGATAGTTTTGACTTACGCGGAAATCATATTGAACAAATTTTGTGAAATATATTGTAACATTTATGAAATGGAAAAGGTAGAGGTTAGACATGTTTCCCCTAGGTCAGCTACATCGTCAGGCAACTTATCAGGAGAATTTCTCGAATTATGTGTTTGGGTCATTAATACTTACCGCAACTTACTGATCCACCACAAGTTCTTTCAGCCTTTGTACAAGGTGTTTGGAAATTTGGATAAATAATTCTCTGTTACCAGTGTTGTAGGGCGTGAGGAAATTTGTAAGGTACTTGGATATTTTGAAAGTGGTACTATTTAGTACAACGTAATGTTAAATTAGGTTTGTGGATTTTTGGTGGACAGTTCAGTTTAGGTGCATTACAATCACTGGATGGAAGAGGATTTCGAGAATCAGACACGAGCATTAAATTTCAAACTGCTCAGATTCTATCCCGCAACCCCTATTACTTTAACTGTAAAATATGTACTTGAATTCATAGAAATCCTAATACATTTCAATAATATCAACCAATGTAACGGATAGTCCTTACACAATATTTGGTAAACCCGTCTATTCAAAAAACCCGGAACAACTCCCGTTCCGAACGTTTATATTTCTGATTGTGCTTTTGAAGAGATAACATCGATTTGTGTTTTGTAGTGTTGTGGTATTTAATTTATTTTTATTAGTAAAACGCCCAAAATCAGTAGAGCATCAGTGTGGGTTAAGCCATACAAAGAACTACGTATAGATATAGAAAAAAATTACTGTTCTGTGTGCGTTAAAATTGTAAGTATAATTTTCGAATATTCAATATAGAAGGTGGTGCGAAATTGGTCGATATCTGTTACTTTTTGCGATACAAAAAAAAAGGTTAAAAGCAAGTTAAATTCTTTTTGAGGGGCATACATAATGAAAATGTATAGAAATGTACAGGCGTTGTAGTTTTGCCCTGTTAGTACTAACTGAATTTTTTATACGGAACCCTAGGTATATCGACCGATTTTGTACCATTTGGACACTCGGGGCGCCTTCGTTTAATATTTTGAACTTATTAGATATAAGTATTGAAGTTATTGCTTTTCAATTTGATATTTCAATATTTGTTTTTTTTTTCATTGCAGATACCATGCGATCAAAAATATCAAATACACCAACACGTGATGTAAGAGGAAATCTGGAGACATATCCCAATCCACATTAACGCAATGTTTCCAACCAATGTCCAAAAAAACTAAACGAACAAGACATCTTTAACCAAGACCTATGTCATATAATGATGATGTCAAATATTCTCGTGTCAAAGCTACTTAATCAAAACTTCATTTCTTTTCTCCAGAAGTATTGCAAACTCAATGTCCCAGGCGAAACAACTCTACGAAGAAACGACATAAGGTCTTTGTATTCATAGGTAATTGAAGAAATTAAAGCTAAGCTAAAACAAAGAACAAACATTTTTACATATGTATTGATGAAACCACCGATTCAAGTGGACGTTGTATTGCTCATTTATTTATTGGTGTTCTTAGTGACGAGATTCTGCCAAAATCTTACCTCATTGTTTATAAAGAGTTAGAAAAACCAAATGCCCTCACAGTGACCAGATTTGTTCAAGAGAAACTATCAACATTTTTTCTTTAATCTTCCTGTGATAACTGAGTCGCCAACTTCAAATCTGGTTCTGCTTGTAATTTTGTTTTGTTTGTTAATAAGCTTTATCCCATACATCACAGACGAAGAACACTCAAGAGTAACAGTACTCGGAGAATGGTTGATATTATCTCCAACCTCCTGGACATCTCTCACATGGATGGCGTATGGAAGAGAAAGAAATATTTGTAACATTGCTTGTTTTGCATAAACATCATTAACTATCCCATAACTTTGATCTCTAATTATTTTTCATAGTTAAACACAACAAAATTTTTATAATTTTCTTGATTCCTTAATACCGCTCTTAAATTATCAAAACTTTCATTCTGTAGGACCTGAAGGATCACATCATACTCTAATGCCCCCTCAGCATAATCACTATTATATTCATTTAGTTCAACATAATTAAAATTACTTTTACTATTATACATTCTAGATAAGGCATCAGCAGTAACATTTAGTACTCCATTTATATGACGAATTTCAAAATTGTACTCTGACAGTAATAAGGACCAACGATACACTCTATTATTTGCAAATCTAGTACCCATTAGTGATGTCAACGCAGCATGAACTGTTTCTACTAGGAAGTTCTTGCCCAATAAATATAATCTTAGCTTTTGAACCGCGTGTACTACAGCCAACATTTCTTTCTCAGATATAGTATATTTAATTTTATAGCTTTTTAAGATTCGAAATATAAAACAAATAGGTTCCTCTATACCTTCATTATTAACTTGGATTAAAACTCCACTAATTGCGACATCACTTGCATCTACTCTTAATACAAATTGTTTATTAAAATCTGGCAATACCAAAACTAACGGATTATAAAATTCATTTTTTTAATTTTCGTAAGCTTTTATTCTCTACTCATTCCAACTAAATTTAATATTCTTTTTTAATATTTCATACAGTGGTGCACTTGTTTGTGCCAGGTACGGAATAAAACGTTTATAATAATTAATTATACCTAACAACTCTCTCAACATTCTTATATTTTTAGGACGTATATACTCTTTAATCAGCTCCAGCCTACTTTGATCCACATTGATATATCTAGGACTTATATTATAACCCAGAAATTTTATTTCACTCTTAAAAAATTCACACTTCTTAATATTTAACTTTAGACCTTCTCTTACCAATATTTCCATTATATTTTGTACATGCTCCAAATGATCCTGATAATTTGTACTGTATATTAAAATATCATCTATGTAATGTACTACATAATCTTCATAGGGTTCCAATATTTGTTGCATTGCCCTAATCAACGCCGCAGCAGAACTGCTTAATCCATTTGGTATAGTCCTAAACTGATATACTTTGCCATTAACCATAAGACCACAATACTTTCTCGATTCCTTTTCTAATGGTACCAACCAAAAAGCACTCCTCAAGTCCAATTTACTATACACTTTTTCATCGCTACATCTTCACAGTAATGCTTCAATCGTAATCGGAGTTTCAAATTGAGCTTTTGTTCTCTCATTAACTCTGCGCGCATCCAAACATAATCTGACATCTCCTGACTTCTTCTTTACTTGTTGCATATTCTTTGGAATATGATAATTTTTAACTTTGAAAGGTTTTGTATCATCTACTTCTAATGAATGTCGATAATTTCTGGCTATACTGGGATACTTGTTTACTAACTCAATATTATCTTTAATTATCAATTTAACTTCTTCTTCATAGTTTTCATCACAATCTATTTTTAACGAATCAATATCTTCCGGAATTTCCACTTCTCCATCATTTTCTTTATTCAATTCTTCTAAAACCATTAACTCTTTTTCTTCATATACTCCTTCTTCAACTTCATTTTCTATATTCATACAATTCATTTTCTGCATACAATTTATTATTTTTTCTTCCTCTCCAGCCTCTTGGATCCACGATACATTTTTATTATTGATTACTATCTTCTTTTTATTAATATATATTATTGCTTTAATTTTTTCTAACAAGTCTATTCCCAATATCCCATCTCTTCCTAAACCTTTTATTACAATAAATTCTCCGATAAATTTATAGTTCTCTACTTCAAATTCCATAACATAAATTTTATTAACTACAGCAATTATCTTTTTAGTGGCTGATACAATAGTAATTTTTCTCGTAGGTACAAATTTCCCTTCCTTATTCTTTATTAACTCTTCAACAACTTTTTCATCCAAAAATGACGCTTCACTACCCGAATCCATTAACCATAAACATTCCCTTTTTCCTATCTTAATCTTAATAGGTGGCAAACTAGTATTAATCGCGCTATCTGACTTATCATATAACAATGCATAACTTTCTTTCTTTTTGGTTGGCCCTAACAAAAATCCTTACTACAAGCAAGTTCTGATTTGTTCCTTTGATCTATTTTTACTAAGCCAACATTAAAATTAGGCCTTGTATCTTTATATCTCGTACCTGTATATTTATTTTGATCTATTACTCTATCTTTTCTATTATCTCTATCTGAACCATTTATTTCCCTATTTGAGGAAGCCATTTTATTTCTATTTATTTGAGTATGATCATTAAACATAGGTCTTTCAGATCTCAGAGGCATGTTGTGCAAGTTAAGTCTCGAATATGATTTCTCTATTATTATTTTCTGAATAACTATTATTATATCTACTGCCACGCTCTGCATCATGTAACCTTTTTAATAACTCAAGAAACTGTTGCATATCAGTTATATTATGTATAGCTACTGCCTGATTTACTTCAAAATCAAAATGTCTGACTAATTGTGAAACCAAATCAAATTCATTTATCTTTGGGGTCAAATATTTCAATATGGAGTACATCTTCATGACATAGGTCTCTTATTTCATTATTACCAACTCTATATCTACCAAATAATAATTCTTGTCTTACTCTTGTCTGCTTGTTTTGTCCCCAGAATTGATTTGTGAATCTGGCTTCAAATGTGTCCATGATCGTCACCTCATCGACACCACATCCCACCAAACCAACTTATTATCCTTCAGGCAGTTTCCAATTATTTGCAACTTTTTCTCCTCCCCTGGCACACCTTCCAAGCTGGCTTTTATCTTCTTTAGAAAATTCATGGGATTCGTTGTTGAAATTTCGTAAAATTTTGGTAACACTTCATTTTCTACTGGTACAGGGATATAAGTGGGCACATTTATTTGATTCTTCTCTCTTCTTCTATTTTCTTCACTAATTTTACTTCCATATGCTCCATTTCTTGTTCTGCGAATTCTCTTCTTTCTACTTCCTCTGATAATTTGCTATTTAAATTCATTATATTTTCTTCTACTTGTTGTCCATTTGACAATTGCAAGGAGTCCATACCCCTCGTTAAAACTTCATCTTGGCTCGCATTATTTAACGCCATTATTTTTACCATCATCGCATCCATGTTTTCTTCCATTCTTTTCTCTCTTTACTTCATTATCTCCATTGTTTCCTGCATTCCTTTCTCTCTTTCTACCATTATCTCCATCGCTTCTTCCATTCTTTTCTCTCTTCCCTGCATTCTGATTAATATGTCCATTCTCATCATATCCCTGATTACCCTGTCGTGCCCCTCTTCATGCATGGTGTTTACTTGACCTATTCTTGCCCTTGCTTCTTCCAAAAGTTCCTCACTTCCTTTATTTGCTGATGTTATATCTTCCATTTTCGTGCTCTGTTTCTTCCTCACTACCAATACTGCTTCTGTTCGCCCCACGTTGGCCTTGCCAAAAATATGCTATGAATAGTGGTTTGAAAATTTAGCACGCCACCATCCACAACTAGTTTTCCCAACTAGGTTTCTCAGCCGGTGAATTTTCAAATGTGAGGCTTCTAACTTCTCGGGTTCCACTTAGGAAATGCGTGACTGCAATGTAAGTTGAGCGCCAGTGAAATGTTCACAAAAATTTATTTACTTATATAAGTTAAGTTTAAACAGCAATATAGGCATGAGTACAAAAATCAAACGCAGGATAAAATTAAAATGAATATTTAATACAAAATAAAAAAAATAAAAAAATCTATCTTTACAAAGTATAAAGATGCTGTATTATACAGATTCTGATATACGAACAAAATTTACGCATGTGCAAACAGCAAGCACAAAATAAAACCCTGATGCCCGTCGAACAAACTTGTCAATTATAATTTTAACAAAGAAATGTTAATAGTAAGCTTTATTATCTATATTTCTAATAATTAAATCTCTGAATTACAAGCTTCCATACAATGGAACTATTATAATTTTAATTCTACTTACAAAAAATATGTGGAGACGAAGATGCTTATTCAATTTAAGCATCAAATAACATACGAGAATTTATGTCTATAACTCTCAAATTCATATAAAAATCACTTTTCAATCAAATAACCGAATTAATTAAAATATATTTAAATATATTTCACAAAGCTCTCTATGAGAGCTACCTCAAATAACAAGTTTTTCTCACTCGTTAAATTTTAAAACATTTTCAAAATACAGACATGTTCACAAAATATGTACATTTTTAAATTATTCAAATATAAATATATTTTTATATAAAAGATCCATAGCAATATATAATATGTAGGTTTATCTATTATACTTATATTCTTACTTACATTATTCAAACATAATGTATTTTTTGAAGATTTTTAGAAAAAAGTGGATTCGTTTTAACTGTTTTTTAAAATGTATTTGTATAAAAATGTAAAATGCCCTGACTTTAATTGATTCGGATTATCGAGTCTCTACTATAGTTAGAAACATACACTGAAAAACTTAATGAAGACACTTCAATCTATTCACATTCACTTTACTTCACGAAAATGCAATTAATTTGCAACAAGTGCCGACTATAGGAAAAAATATTAATATTTGTTTCCTTAACTTAAGGCTTCCCAAATTGTATTCGAAACCACAGTCCTTAATAGCTTAGTGGTTAAAACAATGGCCCGGCAAACCATGGACGTGGGTTCGAAATCTGCTTAAGGCCGAATTTTTTCTATTAAAATATTATTATAATTAGCGTCGTAAAATGTACAAAGCAATATTTACACTTCAGTCTAATTTAAAAAAAAACTTAATATAAACACGGTTTTCTAAACAAAAATAATAATTTATCCAAACACATTCAAAACAATAAAGATAGAATATACAAAATAATACAAATCTGTATAAAAACAAATTTGTATCTGTATATGCATGGACACACAGTACGTATTTACCAGCTTTTGCTTCAACTACCAGACGCATGCGTTTCTGTGTAACCACTTTGTCAATGATAGGTTTACGAAGCCAAAAGACTGTAGGTACACTTGCGGTCATGTAGCAAGTTTTGTCCTATCCGAAGACATCAGACAACCTCATGCCATCTGACGGACAAAGGATGGCATGAGGTCATCTGATGTCTTCGGATAGGACAAAACTTGCTACATGACCGTAAGTGTACCTACAGTCTTTTGTCTACGAAAGGAAAAATTAAAAAAAAAGGGCAAAGGTTAAACTGGTTTTTCTTCGTGAAGCGAAAAACGCCAGAGTTATATGAAATTGCGATAAAATTAAATAGAAATAACGTTTAGGTATATGAATGAATAATAATTTAAAAATAAAACAAATAAAATTAGATAGACAAGCTTAGCTGACTTTCCGACTAGAATCGGCTCTTTCTCTCCAACGGACGGTCGATGCTAGCGGGAATTATCCGACATGGATTTAAGTAGTTCGACGTGGTTTTTCCTTTTGTTAGTCGGCCTAATGGTAGCACCATCAACTATGCATCTGATGGTGGTTAAATAAAAAAAAACGATGAATGATTAATCGAGGTACAAAAGTAGGTTACTTTCTGCTTCCTTCAATTCCACAAATACTCCCCAACGTGAGATATCGCTCAAAGCGAATAAAATTTTGATATATAAATCGATTAAATCCCCTAACGGGCTGTATATTCAACCATACAGTTATATCGATCAATACTCAGGTTTGAAAAGGCAGTGAGTAACGTCGTACAAAGATCGAAAGCGAATACTTCAAAATGTGTCAATGCAAGAGTCGTACGTTCTTAGCGACGAGAAAAAACAGACTCTAAGGTCAAGAGAATAAAAAAAAAAGAGCTGAAAGAAATTGAATATAAATTTAAATTGCAAATACGATAACTATACAGGTAGATTCGTTGAAAAATAATACGAAATATATTAACAAGATAATTAATGTGATCATAATACGAAACAATAAAATGTCGAACGTTATGGACACGTAACAAACTCCATCCGAGAAAGACACTGTGTGTCGAAACAATTGTAATGATATTTTACCCCAATAAAATGGAAAGTAAAGGCTTCATCAATTTAAAAAAAAAAGTTTGCTTTATTAAAATATTTTATTTGTGAACATGCTTAGTACCTAATAGTAAAACAGTAAGGGCTGACCAGGTGAGCCACACATTTTACTGCAATATTTATGTAAATTCACACATTTTATAGACGTAAAATAATATTATATATATATATATATATATATATATATATATATATATATGATTATATATATATATATATATATATATATATATATATATATATATATATTATATATATAAGATAAGAAAATATTTTTATTTTCTTATCTTTATATGTTATTTGTAACGTGCTCTAAATAATTGCAGTCTTACGAACAAATATTAATAAAGTGAAGATTTTAGGTATTGGTTGTATTTATAGAAATAGAAATTTATAGAAATTTAAAATAGTTTAAATTATCAATCTTCATTAAGTTAAAAGCCAAATCAATTCAATTATTTAAAGAATATATGAATAAATTTGAATAAATATTTTCTATTAATAAAAATGTTGAAACGTTATTATTTTACTCACATATATGTTGTACTCATACCTTTAAACAAAGAAATATATATATATATTAAGCATTTCTTGCATAAAAATTCGTGGTTAGTGCCGTTTCGTTCAAGATATATAAGTAATGACGTATATTGAAGCAGTGTGTAATCATCATGCTCGCGATATATGCGGTTTTAGTTGTGATTATGCAGATATTTCGATTTGATTTAGGGGCTTGCCAACTTATAGGTGAGTTATTAGCACTGGTCAATAAAGTTTATCTTTTTTCTTTTTCATTAGAGACTGCACAATTTTCGTTTCTTTTATAGTACTGACGATAGCAATAACGACAATTTTATTCTGGCACATCAGGTTTTGGAAAAAAAATATTGAAAAGTAAATTATATGTACATTATATGTACATTATATAGAGCTATATGGTATCGCCCTGTTTAAAATGTTTTCCTTTTTACTTTTATTTTATACCGTACTTCGGCACTTTCTGATATCAATATCCAACAACAATCAGCAAGCACTTCACTGTTCCACTTGCCCTGATAACGTTTTTCAATAACAGAAATGTCTCGATGAAACCTTTTGCCGTACTAATCACTCACTCAATTTTGGCCCTACAGACACTCCCTTTTTAAGTTCTGCATTTGAAATTTTGGGAAATTTTTGTTTAAAGTATTGGAATCCATAGTCATCTTCATCCACTGCTTTCACAAAATTTTTCATCAAATCTAATTTTATGTACGAGTATAAGTAATGACGGTGGAAGTATTTTATCAGTTTACTAGTATATTCTTTTGTCCAGGAATATAATAAGCTCTGGCTGGCCAGTCCTTAACAATGTAGTAGGAATTTATTGATCGACTGTCCCACTAAAAAAAAAAAAACAGCAAATCTTTGTATACACTAGTTGTAGCAATCCAGTAGAATTGCTACAACTTTGAGGTTTGCGCTGATATACCATATGTACATTTTGTAATTAATTTTGTCTAGAAGCAAAATTAAAGTTTAAAATTTAAAAAAAGATGGATAAACATTTCTTATGTGAAGAATAATAACTTTCAAACTCAATTTCGAAGCATCTATAAAAAGACATTCTTCGGGATGGTGGTGGTGACCTAATACCAACATCACATCGTCGACATTATTGCGGTATGAAAGATCCTCGCCGGTTGAAAAATACTGTGATAGATCTTTATTACGTTTCCATCCTTAGAGTCTACATTCCTAGTATTTCTGCTTTAGTTTTTGAGAAATTCAGGTCTCGAATAAGATCATTTAATTCTAACTGATTTATTAGGTGTGGTCGTCCTCTTCAGATGGCAAATATTCATCATCTCTGGTCGATAATTTGACCCTTCCTCTTTCTGGTTCTGTAACACTATATTCTTCACGTGAAACACCTATGGCCCTTGGTGCTGGCAAGGCTTCCATATGGAGTTCTTATCTTGATGTTCAGTAGTTAAGCCAAAATAGTGAAAACATAACTTTTCTATTAAAGGTGTAACATTCCACTTATGCTGGTGGATAGTGAATTCTCGACATACATAACTAGACTGCGGACACGGGGCTATCCCGTACCGGGTGTGATTCATCGGTGCCGACAATGTATAGTGAAAACAATTAGAGAATAGCACATACGTAATAATGCGATATGAACATATTAGGGTTAGTCGAGTTCATTATATCCCATCTGATCCAGTTTAGGGGTGTTTGTATAACAGTTTTTAATGTGAAGTAACGACGCCCTTCCAAAGAGGTTAGCACACATTTCACATTAATTATGTGGACGGTATGCGAGGTACTTCGGCTGTCTGACAACAGGTAGCGCCGAATTTACTTCTGCGCTCGGTCTGGATAATTATGGTGATAGGGCGAGGTGGTTCTTTTCTGTGAATGTGTCTGGAAATATCCTTTCTCCAGCAGGGGCGTACCGATGAGCTTGTAGAAAAGCGAAATACGTATCTACGTCTCTGGGGATAGGATATATTCGGACACGTTCACAGAAAACATTAATAGTGAACCTGCATTTGTGTTCTTCACACCAGATTTTTAATAATATTTTATATTATTAAAAATACCTTTGTATTATACAAAACTGGTGGGGTTTACCTACTCATGTATGTTTCAATTATTCTGATACATTACACATGCGGTTAAGCCGTAGTATGAGTGAAGGCACAAACAAAATGCAGTTTTCTAGAGAGTTGGCTGTGCTAACCTCTTTGGAAGGGCGTCGTTACTTCTCATTAATTATGTGGACGGTATGCGAGGTACTTCGGCTGTCTGACAACAGGTAGCGCCGAATTTACTTCTGCGCTCGGTCTGGATAATTACGGTGATAGGGCGAGGTGGTTCTTTTCTGTGAATGTGTCTGGAAATATCCTTTCTCCAGCAGGGGCGTACCGATGAGCTTGTAGAAAAGCGAAATACGTATCTACGTCTCTGGGGATAGGATATATTCGGACACGTTCACAGAAAATATTAATAGTGAACCTGCATTTGTGTTCTTCACACCAGATTTTTAATAATATTTTATATTATTAAAAATACCTTTGTATTATATATATATATATATATATTGTAATATTACTTGGCAAAAATTTAATTTTCTAAATAATTTCATCTTACAGATGTTAACTTGCATTAATTATAACAATATACTCTCTAGAAAACATGAAATATTTATACGTATCTTTATTGTAGCTTGGAATAAGCCAATATCTATTTCAAATTATAATAATTCTAATTTGATAAATGTAAAATAAAAAAGTTCTAAATAATTCTCTAAAATAAGGAAGTTTATGAAGCGAAAAATTTATTGAGTTAATTATATTTAAATTATACTAACATCAATATTCATAACGAGGTAGATTTAAATATTCACATTAATACTACTACAAATAATAATTTGCTTCTCCAATATCAATTAAATTCTTTGGAAATATTGTAGTTTTATGAAAAAATATAATTTTCACAATTATAAAATTTTTCAAAAATCACCCCTAATATCTCTGCTCTCGAAATCCCCTACGACCCTCACACTTTTTGTTCGCGCAATTTTGTGATGACGTATGTGCTATTCTCTAAATATTTTCACTCTACAATTGATCAGCTTAACATGTATATATGAATGTTATAGCGCGATGGTATTGATAAAAGTTGTCTGTTTGTACGTCTTTTAATGCAAACAGACGGAGTTGTGAAATATATTTCGCGAGAGTCGTAATAAAGGCAATGAAATGTACATATGGAAACTTTTTTACGAAAATAAATAAAACACTGAAGTTAAATGAATTTAAATTAACTTGATTTTGAAATTAATTCCAGATATATATACAAAATGCATTTACTTCATACAGTGAAAAAATTAAAAATATTGAGAAAGTAGAAACTTAAAATTAATTATATCACCTATAATTAAAGTGATTGCTTAGTCACACCACAGTAAACATTTTTTATTCACATTAGTTATTACAATATATATATATATATAGAACTTTGTTCTGTAGAGTAGGTTATTTTATTAGACAGTATGACTTCAAATATATAAAAACTTCGCTCAACATCAGAGCTAGTGAGTGGCGTATAGAAATAATAATATTTAAATTTAATATATTACCGATTTTCGTATTTTGAACATTACTACAAAAGCCTTTCAATCTTATTATTTAAGCGAAACCGACTCTGTCTCTGCGCCTGCATGACTCATTAGAGGTTAGAGTCTGATCCGCAGTCTATACATAACAGAAACTGTTTGGATTATTTTTACACGTACGCGATATTATGAAATAAAAAGACGTTCAGCTATCACAAAGCGACTTACATTCAATCGAAAGAGCCGTGTGTAACTCTTTATATACCAACATAGCCAGATTTTTGTAAATCTGGCTATTTTGCACTAGTTCTATGTTGGCGTATACTTGTGATTTTATTTCAATTGGTAAAGTGTAAATGTGCCAATAAGTTTATTCTCATTTCTAGGCTCCCATTTCTATATTTTTCTTTGAATATTGCTCTTGTATTGACAGCCTACTGCTAGGCCTATCTAGGTAATATAGCGCATCGAATAATGTTCTTATTTGCAAAATTATAAACGAGTTTCACATTTGCTCAACAATAATAGTGTTGCTTCATATATTCTCTTCTATACTGACAAATTTTTCGAAAAACTACATTAATATTATTTCAACTAACATTTTCTCTTATTTAAATAATTATTCTAAGGTGAACCCTGCATTTTGGATTCTGGAGGAAATGGCAAGTGTGTTCATATAAAGAAATGTCCCAAAACAATGGAGTCGGCACGTTCCAAATTTTTTCCGAAACGACATTGCGGCTTTGATGGCATATATCCAATTGTTTGTTGCGAAACGGATAAAGAGGCTTTGAAACAAATAATTGCTCGAAAAAGTAAGTATTTATTCATTAAATATTTTATGTACTGATTAAACAATTTAACTAATGATAATGAAATCTCCCACGAAGAAACTAGAAACAATGTAGATATTAGATAATAATGTAGAATTGTAGATACCAGCATATCATTTCATTAACATTACTCATTTCCTTTAAAATTATAAAAATAAGTGATATAGAAACAAATATATGTCACACTCTACCTAACTCTACACTCTAACCCCACTCTACATCACAGATAATAATACAAAGACAAATTATACTTATAACATTATAAGTACGCTCTTTGTGTAGCATTATTGTCAAATACCATTAAGCCAAATATGTTTATTGCGCTCGTGTGTTCGATATGTCAATAATGAAATATTTTTGTTTCTATTTTGCGTTCGAAATGAACTCATTATGAAACCGAAAACAGTATCGAAATGAGCTTCATTTCGATACGCTTTTTTTAATTTTTCAATGTTGGCGTTGTTCGAACACAGAAATAAATATCATTGCTGTCATTTGATTTTAAGAATTTAAGTACATTTGACAGATATGATATATGTTCGTACTCTACACAAACAACGTATATTGTATGCAATTGACAACAAGATATATTAGTTTCTATGTCACTCATGTTTATATTTTTAAATAAAATATCAAGTAATGTTAACGAAAATTAATAAATAATGTGTAATGTAATATACTTCGCGGATAGCAACATTTAAATTTGACAATGTCAAGTATCAATGTGACCAACTGCATGCTTTATATAAAAATTAAACTCTGAACTTCCAAATTAAATAATTCCAATTTATTAATGTAAAAAATGCAAAATAGAAAAAATAGTATAACAAACTCGTTTCATAAGGCCTTTTGCCGCACTCGCTCTTTAGAAAACTTGCCGCTATCGCGGCTCGTTTTCTAAACTGATCTCGTGCGGCAAAATGGTGCCTTATGAAACTTGTTTTTTAATATACTATTATTTTGAACGCAAAATAGAGAAAAAACAAAGTTAATTTAGTGCATCAAGTTGTCAAGTGAGTGTTAGATCTTCTGCGTACGTTTGAATAAGATTCGTCTATTTACAATTAATTGGCGGCACAAAGTTTTATAAAATAAAGTCACACCGATTAAAAACCAAATCAAGGTTCGACAAGTTGTTCAGTTTGCGGTTTTTGCCCGGTGTGTTGGCGATAAGAACAAATATATAAATAGTATTTTAAAAAACAAGTTTCATAAGGCACCATTTTGTCGCACGAGATCAGTTTAGAAAACGAGCCGCGATAGCGGCGAGATTTCTAAAGAGCGAGTGCGGCAAAAGGCCTTATGAAACGAGTTTTTTATACTATTTTTTCTATTTTGCGTTTTTTACATTAATAAATTGCTTAAATTGGAATTATTTAATTTGAAAGTTCAGTGTTTGTCACATTGATACTTGACATTTTCAAGTTTAAATCTTGCTATCCGCGAAGTATATTATATTACATATTATTTACTAATTTTCGTTAACATTACTTGATACTTCATTTAAAAATATAAACATGAGTGTCATAGAAACATATATATGTTGTTGTCAATTGTATACAACATACGTTGTTTGTGTAAAATACGGACATATATCATATCTGTCAAATGTACATAAATTCTTAAAATCAAATGACAGCAATGATATTTATTTCTGTATTCGACTGTTTTGGGTTTCATAATGAGTTCATTTCGAACGCAAAATAGAAAAAAATATTTTTTGATGCCGAATGCTGAAGGAAAATAAATACTCATTTAATTAAAAATAATAAGTAAAACATGGAAGTCATAATTCTGAAAATTCTGAGTAAACTAAGTAACATTAACACTTTGAAAGGCGGTAGCTATTTAAAAGAATTTGAAAATTTAAACAGTACTGTTTTTTAAATATAGTTAATTTGTGTGGTTTTAACACATTTCTAGTCACAAAATTAACAAAAGAAGTGTTTTAATTATCTTTTTTCGGTTTTTAATTTCAGCGTTTTGTTTTCTTTGAAGAATTTAACTTGCATGAAATGGTCACAGCGCTGATTCACGTCAGACGCTTTGTATCATCGTGACATAACTAAGAGTAGAAATTATTTTGATTTTATGCAGACGCGTATATCAGCGTCAAAAGGAAAGATTGGAACTGAGAATGAAACCCAGTGTGTCATGCAATAAAAAATTTATTCTGATAATAAACTAAATCAAATATAAGTCTAATAAAATATAAACAAAATAGATCACTCTAATTAGATATAAATAAATTATAATTCTAATAAGAAATTAATTTAAGTTTGCATGCGACTCTTCAAAGCAGTTCGGGCATAAGGCTGGCTTCTGTGAACATCCTTTGCACCTGTAGCTGGTTTCTCTGCGAATGCCTTTCTTTGAACACAGTTTACACCTTAGGAAAATAGATTTCTTGTTAAACTTGGGTCTAGACTGACCTGTATTTTTTTTACGTCCTAAAATCAGTCGTTTCGGAGATATAAACAATTCCAGTCATTAGTCATTAAATGTACTTTTAATAGGAAAACATACATACAAAAATTAACAACTCAACAAACGATGCTTAAATTCAACATGACCTCCTTCCATGTGCAAACATGTTTGACTTGACTACGCACAAAAAAATCTCGCAATCTTTCGAAGATTATTGGAGAGTGGCGAATTGTCTCACATGCATATTGTATTCGTCGCTGGAAGTCTTCTATGTCATTTATAGACGTGGAATAAATTAACGACTTTAAGTAACCCTAAAGCAAAAAAGTCTAAAGAATTAAAATCAGGTCATCTAAGTGATCAAACATTTGGACGTCCCCGTCTTATCATTAAATTCATTATTTGAATAATTACGAACAATGTGCGCGAAATATGCAGACGCGTCATCATGCATAAACGATATATGTAACCTATCCTGCATAGGTACATCTTCTAATAATATTGGCAAAGTGTTTCACAGAAATTCAAGGATAAGTTTCAGCAATTAAGCGATTAATAAGAAAAGCTGGTCCTATCAGTCGATAGTTTAGAATACCATGCCAAACAATAACAGAAAATCTATGCTGACTTCTTGATTCCACAACAGCGTGAGGATTTTCGTCCGCCCACACGTGACTATTATGAAAATTGATAGTGCTGTCTTTAGTAAATGCAGTTTCATCTTTGAATAAAACTACAGCAGGAAAGATAGGATTTTCTGAAATTTTCTGCAAAATTATTTTCGCAAAACACACTTCGCGAAACGTAGTCAGGAGCGATTAGTGCTTGCACTCGTTGAAGGTAATAAGGATACAGTTGTTGCCTGTGTAAAGTCCTCCGAACTAGAGGAGCGCTAATATTTACTGTAGCAGATCCTTTAACACTAATACCTAGATACTCTTCAACCCTTCTTAAAACATCCTGTTCCACTGCAGGAGTACAAACAGATCAAGGTCTACCAGCATCGAGATCATTTGGTTTAAATGAACCTACGTCTGACAGACGTTCATGCACTTTTGTAAAAAAAATTATCACTAGGCTAAATACGGTTAGGATGTAGACATAAAGGCGACGCGCCTCATAAGCATTACCATTAGCAGCAGCATACATAAAATGAATGTCTGTCATTTCTTTATTCGTGTATCTATTCATATTTAACGTACAACAAAAGCTAGATCGATGTGCCATATGACATGACAGTCAATAACGAAAAATAGAAGCTAGGATACACATTTATTGTACATGAGTTTTTTTAACTTTATTTAGAAATCTACATAAGAGTAACAATCCCTTGGTTTAATAATATAACAAAGTGACTTGAGCGGGCTCTTTCCAATGAAACAATCTACATGCTACTAAAACTAAATACATTTTGTCTAATTGGTTATATCAAGCGAGACACAAAATGTGTATCCTAGGTAGGCCGTGAACAACTGAGATTGACATTTAAGTCTCGTCTGAGCTTAGAGAATTGACGAATGTCATTTGTAAATAACCATATGTAAAATTGACAAGTTACGATATAACCTATTACTAATAGTACGAAATGTAGGCTAGATCACTTAATCAATCTAAGACATAACAGACTTAATCCATGGCATACCCTGAAAACATTTTTTGTGGCTCACTCCTTATATAACTATGTATTTGTAACACCATTACATAAGTTTAGTCGCTAGATGAGATGATGATCAGGTGATCTTTTTCAGCCGTCTCTCTTCCCCGTCTTGTCTAAATAGCCGTTTGGCTAGCACATTTGGGTAACGTGTCACTCTGTCACGGTATTTAGCACTGTGGTGAACAATAACTTCTTGAATGGTGCCAATCGGGAGGTCACGTTGGGTGACATAGTTGGATATATATCTTGGGGCATCAAGTATGGCACGAAGTTTGGAACTTTTGTAGGATCTCGATGTTCAAATTACTAGCGGTCCCCAGAGCTGGATACCGCTTCCCTATGGGACGCCAGACAAAATAGGATATAGATCGGTGTAGGTGTATTTTGTCTCAAAACGAAATGTTTCAGTTAGGTAGGATCATAGAAGTTGATATTGAAGATGAGGCAAGTATGTTTAAGTTTGTGGAATAGTCCACCATTCCACACCTTATCGAAGGCTTGGGACATGTCTATGAAGGCCGCGGAGCAGTATTTTCTTGCTTCAAAATCTCTGTTATTCTTCTTTACCAATTTATGGATTTGTTCTATAGTTCCATGATTATTTATAAATCCGAATTGACGTTCTGGTATGATGTTCCTTTCCTGTAAGATTTCTAATATTCTTTTAACATATATTTTTTCAAATACTTTCGAAAATATTGGCAGAAGACTTATTGGTCTGGAAGATGAAGCTGCTTCTGGCTTCTTGCCTGGTTTCAGGGTCATGACTATCTGTGCTACTTTTCAGATATTTGGAAAGTAGTTTTGTCTAAGAAAGAAAATAAAGGCTAATAGTCTATAACCTTTTTTGGACAATTCTCGGAGTACTTTGACAATGATGAGGTCGAAACCTGGCGCTTCGTTAATATCAATTTCTTATTTGATTGTTTTTATTATATCAAATATTTTAATTTTATTATTTTATTTATTATTATTATTAAGGTGCATTTAGGTAATTCTGCATTTCTTTTTCTTGTTTATTAGAGATTTCAGAAGGGAATGGTTGGAATACTTGTTGCAGATGGCTCGCGAGTACATAGGCTTTTTCTTTATCGCTTCTTGCCCAGTTGTTTGTATTATCTTTAATTGGTGGGCTGTGTTGAACAGGTCTTTTCAGTTTTCTTGTCGCCTTCCATAGTGAGTAATTTGTATCTTCTGTTGGTGTTAATTTCTCTAGGTAACTTTTAATACCTTGGTTTTTAGAGTTAGCCAACATATCTTTTAGTACCTTAGTAGCTTTGTTATATCTACTTTTGTCTTCTACTGTTCTTGTCCGCTGCCATTGTTTTCTTAGATGTCGTTTTTTCAGCTAATTTTTGTGTAATTGTAATTAGAATTTTGTCCTTAAGCTCGTTCTTCTTGAATCTGGAGTAGCAAACCAGGTTGCGGATTAGATATCTTCTATTAATTTTTCGAATGTCATCTTAATATCTATAGCAGATTTGAGTGGGACGTCTAAGATGGTATATTCATAAGTTTCTCTATTAATAGCTCCCAATTAGTTTTGTTCCTGTACAAAGAAGGCCGCTTTTCCTTATTAACGATTATAGACTGAATCGTGATTATTATAGGTGTATGGTCCGACGACATTTCAAGACACGTTTCTGCCTTGCACTTTTTGACCTGGTGGCTTATTTACATCACTAGACCCAATACGTTGGTTCACCTGTCGAGATACAGTCCAGATTATTTTCCTTTACTGCCTTTAATTGTTCTCTGCCCTTAGTTGTGGTTAGCCGTGATACCCAAAAACAATGCTTGACATTGTAGTGTCCTCCAGCGAAAAATTTGTTACCTAAAGTTTTAAAATATTCGAAAAAAAGTAAAATGAATTATAACTCAGAAACGACTGGTTTTAGGTCCTAGGTTTACGAAGATTTTTTTCTTCATCTTTACAAGAACCCATTAGTGGGTAAAATTTACGAAAACTTTTTTAAACCCTGTATAGCAAAGAAGAAGACTATAAGTTAATTTGCGAGTGCGGGAAGAATTGCGTCAGACAAATAGAAAGATCGATTGTATAAAGAGTTAAGGAACATCAGAGCTACACACGAAGAAAAAGAATTGGACAATCAGCAGTTGCAGAACATGCAAACGAAAATGGACAAAACGTGAATTTTGAAGAAGCAGAAGTATTAGCTACAGCGAAGAATTACCATCGAAGAATTACTAGAGAAGCTATCAAAATAGAAAAACTTGAACAAGGACGGCTATAGACTCAGCAATATCTACGAGAATTCGTCACGACCAATGGTGCAAAACTATCACACACCAGTGAATCACGCCATATATAAGTAAGAACGACTCCGAAGAGCATCAGTCTGATACCAGATTCTGAAGAAACTGGCAGTATGAACAGCGAAATCTCGAATGAAATTATGAAAATACGACGAAACCAGCAAGAAGATTGTGCTATAACTGACAACGGCCATGAAAGCCTACGAAATTTTATTATTTAAGCTTAAGGAAATCGTCCAAATAATTTGGTTGGCTATTGTTTGTTTGATAAATTATATTTATATTTTCAGAATGCGATGAATATAAACGAAGAGTTGCTGCATGGGACCCAGATCTTATTGCACCAAAACCTTCATCTTTTAGGTCGAAGGATTTTACTGATGCTAATTTCATAGGATGTATTACATGTGGTGAAAATACTGCGCCCGCTGAATTTCCACATATGGTAAGTGGTACTCAATAGCACAAACTTGAAAATAACTGATACATTCTATTTAGGCTGTTTTAGGTTACAGTGATAAGTCTGATGTAAACTGGGCTTGTGGAGGTAGTCTTATTAGCGAGGATTTCGTATTAACAGCTGCTCATTGCATTAATACAAGATTGTAGGTAGTTTTATAATACGTGGAGTACAAATTCTATAGTTTTAGGTTAATCTAACAGAGTTTCAACGTTAATATATACCAGACAACCAATTATTTAAATATTTAGCATAAGTTCAATATATTACTTGCGATATCGAGAGTTTATTTCATTGCCGACATTTTAAATTTAATTATTTACTTTCATTTATTCAAGTACATTTGCCGCACAAAAATTGTATATACTAATTTCAGAGAAATACGACATACATTAGAATTCATTCATGATTAGACTCAGCAAAGAGGGGCAATTTCCAGTGCAGTGTCGAGAGCAACGTAGAGAGGAGAAGCGCGCGGCATGGAAACTCAAGCGTCCGCATCAAAGCACATTTGTTTAGTATTATTCCACTGGTCGCTGTGAGTGCATGTCAGTACACACATACTTAGAAAATGTCGCATTTAGGTACGTTTTGGAAACGACGTATTTCGAAGAAACTACAAAATATAATAGCGAGTATACTGGATTTAGAATACGAAGGTGATAGAATTAAATGTGTAAGGTGCGACGACTATTTCACTTGTACCAGCAGGTGGAAGTATGAACGCCACCTAAAAAGTATAAAACACTGTTCTGCAATCCGTGGCAAACGATACAGCGAACAATTAACATTTGATATAGATGTTTGTTTTATTCTACGTAATCTACCGTTCACTTTACGAGACCAAAAAGCATTTGCGTCCTTCTGGAGTTGAAAGAAGAATTGAAAGAAGAGTTAAAGCAGAACTGAAATATAAAAAATTGTGGCTATGTGTGGACGAAACAACCGGTCGGCAAAAAAATTCTGTGGTGAATGTGATGGTACGTACAATGGAAGAATTTGAACCGTCATTCTCTATTTTACTTGCTTCCAAAACAGTTGCAAAATGTACTAGCGATGAAATTTTAAAAGTGGTGTTGAGCGCATTGAACAAATTTCAAGTTTCACCAAACCAACCTTTAATATTTGTGAGTGACGGTGCCGCAAACATGCTTTCCTTAGGCCGATCTCTTAAAAAAGAGAGTGATAATATGTTACATGTCACACGTAAAATACATGCTTTAAACCTTGTGGCGCAATTGATACCTAAATGTTACCCACGAGTAAATGCTTTAGTAACTTATACGAAGGCAGTGTTTCTAAAGTCTGTAAAACGTACAAAAAAATTTCACGAACTGTATCTCAAAGTGCGTGAACACCACAGCCGATTACTACGCGTTGGGGAACATGGTTAGACGCTGCGTTTTACTACTGCGAACATTTTGATGATGTAAAGAAGGTAGTTTTACAATTCCATCCAAGACACGCTGAAGCTATCAAGAAAAACCAGAAATTTTTTTAGGATAGTCAGGTAAAAAGTGATTTAGAAACTATTCACAAGAACTACTATGGATTAGCGGAAGGAATTGAAAAATTACAAAATGATTCGATGATGCCGTTTGTGGATTCTGTTCAAATTGTGGATGCTGTTCACTCACACCTACATGCAGCAGAAGGCGAAAAAAATGAGTGTCTTATACGAAAATTTGAAAGTGTTATTGACAAGGATTCAGGTTTTCTCATACTAAAACAAATTCGTGAAGGTGCGTCGAAAGATCCATTAATTTGTCACAAGGATTACTTTAAATTTGCAAATATAACATCACTCGATGTGGAGCGGTCGTTTTCATCATTGAAAAATATGTATTCCGCACGCCGTACTCATTTAACTGAAACAAGTGCGGAAAGATATTTATGATTCAAAAATTCAAAAAATCATTCAAATATTTAATAGATGCCAGCCAGCTTGTGATTTATTCGAAGCTTTTTAAAACAGTAAGAGGTTTCAGCACGTTATATAATATATTTTTTATCATTATTTTCTATGTAAACATTCATACCTCCGCATCGCCTATGCTCACTCATGAAAGTCACGAACAGATGACGAAAAACAAAGAAATACCATTCAGTGGCCCAATACTACAGGAAAAGGCAAATTTGTTTGCAAAACAATTCAATATTGTCAATTTTAATTGCACGGCAAGCTGGATTAATTGTTTTAAAGCTGGACACAACATTGTGTCGTGTAAAATTGTCGGTGAATCTTCATCTGTAGACTAAAACTCTATAACAGACTGGTTGGAAACTGTGTGGCCAAATCTACGAAAACAGTTTTCAAAAGATGACATATTTAATGCGGATGAATGCAGGCTATTCTATAAATTGATGCCTGATCAAACTTTAAAATGCAAAGCCTAGTCTCGTAGTGGTGGAAAACTGTCAAAGGATAGAATAACCATAATGGTTGCGGGTAACATGAGTAATACAATTAAAAAGAAACTTCTGATTATAGGTAAATCGAAAAGACCGAGGTGTTTTAGCGGCGTTCGTTCGTTGCCAGTTGTTGATGGAAGCAACCGTAAGATATGGATGACATTAGATATTTTCGAGAAATGGATTCGAGATTGGGATCGCGATTTTATGAAGAAAAATAAAAAAATATTGTTGCCTGTTTATAATTGCCCAGTTCATCCAAAAGTTACTGATTTAAAGGCTGTATCGCTTGTCTTCCTTCCGCCCAACACGACATTAGTCCACAACTTATGGATCAGGGAATTATACTGGCGCTCTAAAACAATTTTAGGCAAAATCTTGTGCTTAGAACGATTGAAAGCTTGGACGATAATCCAGGCCTTTCTTCTGTAAAAATAACAGTTTTGGAGCCACCTTTGTGGTGTATGATGCCTGGAACAAAACTTCGCAAAGCACGATTTACAATTGTTTCAAACACGCGAGATTTGTTGAAAACAGTGATACTTCATGTTTTCAGGGTGTCACAGTGCTCGATTTTAATAGTGAAGATAATATGCCACTGTCTGTGTGGGTAAAATGTTTAAATTCACAAACGCGGGTTTCAACTAAAATGTAAGAAAATTACGTTGATGTTGATAGCGACGTCGTCACATCCGAAGAACTGTTATTCAAATTTCAGGTATGACCGAAGGTGTTTTTTGATTAACCGGTTTACTGGTGGTGGAATTTTGGTTGCTCTCACAGACGATATTAACTATAATGTTATCGACGCGAGCGCGCTTATTACGATTGTGCCCGCAATTAACATAGTTGTTTGTGAATGCATATTAAATTCTTTACTGCCGCAATATATATATATATATATATATATATATATATATATATATATATATATATACCACCTTCTATTAATCAACATGAATTTGAACTCTTTTGTAAGTCGCTTGAAATCTTGTAGCTTTCTAAGCCTACTATGATTATTGGTGACTTTAATATTCCTTTGGATTGAAGCTGATGAGTTTCCGTTTATTTCAGTTGATCCATATCATCCTCCTCTTTCTATATCTATGAAATTTTTGTTACCAAGTCGCCCATTTTCTGCTTTTCCTTCTAATACAAATCTACGATATAACTTTCGGTGTGCTGATTTTGAACCGATATATAGCAATCTCGCTAACATAGATTGAGCTTCGGTCGAATCTTTTGAAAATGTAGATGTTGTTTTGGAAAAATTTTATAAAGAGCTTAAAATATTTTTGATACCTGCGTACAAAATAATTCTGCAACTGGCAAGTGTTCCAAGTATCCATTCTGGTTTACGACTGATATTATTAATGTTCTAAAATTAAAATTATACTACAGACGTAAATGGAAAACAACAAATAGAATCCATTTTTTAAATGCATTTAAAAGAACTCGTGTGCTCAAGTGCTGGCGTCCAACCCAAAACAGAAGAAGAAGAAGAAGAAGTAGAATAAAAAGAACTCGTTCTCTGTGCAAGACAAAAATATCAAAAACATACAAAGTATATCTAGATTCAGTTTAGGCATCATTACAGCATTATCCTAGAATTATGTTTCGATACTTACGTAACAGGAAGTGTTCTACAAGAACACCCAATGCCGTGATTCATAATGACATAGGATTGGATAATCCGCGTAGCATTGTTAGTTAACCTTTTGCTGATCGTTTTGCTTCTATTTACGGTATTAGCTCACCTTTTCCTCCAGACTTTTATCAGAACTATTGTGTTTCCTTTTGCTTATCGTGCGTCTCAGAAGATGATTTGATCTCATTAATGTCTAACTTTTCAAACAATATGTGATGATTTAATACCATCTTTCATAGTACGTGATGATAGATATGCTGTAACTAGAGTTCTTATGATCATTTAATCACTTATGATCATTAAAACGACTATATTCCCTTCGTTATGGCAGCGTGCTGGGGTTGTTCCTATGTTTAAAAAGGGGACCAAGAATTGTGTTGAAAATTATAAGCCTATATCAATACTTAACAAATTTTGCAAATAAGTAATAAACCAGACCTTTAATCGCCGACTTATTAAGTTTACCATATCATACCAAGGTCACGAAAATTTTATTATTGAAATATTGATCTCCCAATATAAACACGGCTTAGTTCGAGGTAGATCAACTAACTAAACTAACCTTGTAAGTCTCACACAATACATTTGCAAGGAATTGGATCTGCAGGGTCAAGTGGACGTTATTTATACTGATTTCAGTAGCGCATTCGATAGTATTGATCAAGGTGTATTTTTATATATACTGTCCGCATTTGAATGCAGTCGCGCACTGTTGCAATTACTTTGGTCCCATTTGAATAACAGGTGTAAATATGTATTTTATAATGGTTTATATCTTCTAATTTTATTCCAACTTCTGGTGTGCCACAGAACTCTAATTTGGGGCCGTAGTCTGGGTTTTGTTCTGCGTT
The DNA here is from genome assembly GCA_935421215.2 of Melolontha melolontha. Classification (NCBI taxonomy): domain Eukaryota; kingdom Metazoa; phylum Arthropoda; class Insecta; order Coleoptera; family Scarabaeidae; genus Melolontha; species Melolontha melolontha. Next base: position 9,215,546 of record OW285240.1, on the reverse strand, counting down.
CCTGTAAATTCTTCAATGATATCCGTGTTTTTAAGAGTCTTTTTTATAGTCTGGTCCTAATAAATTGGAGTTCGCGCCACAAGTATGGTCGCCACACTATGTTTATCTTGAGCTTTCGGTAGAGAAGGTTCAGCGTCGCTTCCTCAAGTTTTTATACTTTAGGAATGATGGCGTGTACCTTCTTCGAGGCATTGGTTATACGACCCTTCTAGCCGAAAATGACATGGATGTTTTAAGTCATCGCCGGGAAATTCATGGAACCCGTTTTGCATGGAAGCTAGTTAATGGTGTCATTGATTGTACTTTTCCTGTCTTCCCTTAATTTTATGGTTCTTAGGTTATGTTTCCATTACTCATGTACTTTTTCCATCCTATTTTTGAGAACCAACATGCTGCTGTCATAACCACTAACAACAATGTGTCGAGTTACTAATTTGCATTACAATGATATATCTGCCGACTCTATTCATATAACTTGCTTCTTTTTCTCTATTACTATTACTATTACTGTTACTAATACATTGGTAGAATTGTACATGAATATTAAATATATATATATTTTTTTTCTTTCATGGATCTACTGTAACGTTGTTCTTTTGGCTTTTTTTTTCTCATAATCGACGCATTAGATCGTAGGAGTCTTTTAGTTCGTGTTTTCGGAGATATGGTGTTTCTGTTTGAGATGTGTTCGTGTTTGTTTTTATCATGTATGCTGGCTCAGCACCTGCCGCACAATGCTCGTTGACTCTAGTATGACAATTTTTTGAAGCTGTTTATATGTCATAGGATGTATATTTAGGATCTTTAGAGCCTCATGTAACTTCAGCGGTATTTCTCCTGTAGCACCGATGATGATGGGTACTACAATCACTTTGTTTTGGCACCACACTTCTTTAACATCTTGGACAAGTGGTAAATATTTGTCGATCTTGTCTCTGCGCTTCGCCTGGATATTCGCTGGCACTGGCACAGAGATGTCTATGAGGTACGTAATGCTATTGTTATGGTCTCGCAACGTGATGTCTGGTCTGTTATGCTGGACAGTTCTAACAGTTTGTATTGTTCGGTTCCAGTAAATCATGGCTTCAGGCAACTCCACTACATTTTTCGGCTCGTTCTGGTAATATGGCGTTATTCCAGTGGTTCCATCATACAGTTTGCATATTGCCTGGTGGATCACTTTCGCAACATTGTTGTGGCGTCTGGTGTATTGTTTTGGGGCTAAAATGGAGCATCCGCTGAGTATATGTTCTAGAGTTTCCGGTTTCTCGCCACATATTCTGCATGACGTTGATGCGTTGTTTTCTTTTAGTATATGTTTTTTTGTAGGTGCGAGTTGCTATTACTTGATCTTCTATAGCCATCATGAAGCCCTCTGTTTCGACAAATAAGTTGGTGCTACATAGCCATTGTAGTGTCGCCTCTTTATCGATGTATGCATTGTATGCAGCGTGTATGTACCTGCCGTGTTGTTCTTTGTTTCTCCACGCGTCAATTTTTTCGTTATCGTGTACAATTTTTTCTTTAATATTGTTTTGCGTGTCCTTTAAGTTGAGTGAAGTGAAAGGGTAATCATGTTGCACACAACTCTGTGGATGTTTGATATCTGTGCCTTTACTGTGAAGAATTCTCTGAGGTCATATATCTGCTCATAGTAGATGTTTTTTAATATCAATTATACCTCTGCCTCCTTTCTTCCTGAGAAGGTGGAATCTCTCGTTCGAACTTCTGGGGAGGTGGGCACGGTGTTTAGTGAATGTGACCCGTACTAGTCTGTTTATTTCCTCTAATTCTGTTGCGATCCATCGCACTATACCGAACATGTACATTAGCACTGGTAGTGCGTACGTGTTTACTACGGTGGCCATATTTCGACCTGAAAGTTTTGTCTTTAGGATCAGATTGATTCGGCGTTTGACCTCTTGAGTTATTTGTTCTTTTGTGCGGTTCTTGTCTATCCCTCTGCTCTATTCGAAGCCAAGGTATTTGTATGTGTCTTGAGGTTGCCTTTTTTTTAGTGGATTTTGAAAGCCTTTACAATTCTTTATTCGATGTTGTAAAAATTTTGGTATGTTACATTAGAAAATTTTTGAGTAAACTGTGTTGTAATTCTAAGTTTTATTTTTGACATTTTCAGTATCAAATTTATGACAAATGCTCAAAATGTTTTCCTTCATTTTGTTGACAAAATCCTAAGCGATGATAAATTCCATTTCGCACATTCTGTAATATTTCGGGAGTGATTAGTGATTAGTCTGGTTTCGTAGATGATGCGTTGTCGTAAAACGTTAAAATTTTCCGGTTGTGTCGCATAGACTTTTCTAATGTAACACTAACACCAAAATGTTTAAATCATCGAATAAAGAATTGTAAAAGCTTTCAAAATCCATAAAAAAAAATAAGGTTGACATTTAAAAAAATTATCAATGACGTCATAACTTATTCAAGATCGACGGAAAAAACAAAATGTTAGCATCTAAATATAGCTAATAAAAAACATTAATCGACATATCTTTGCATTTTGTCAAATAATGCACAATAACGTTACTACGGGCTTGTGTCCATACTTTATGGACACAAATGATTACTCAAAAATTTTCTAATGTAACATACCAAAATTTTTACATCATCGAATAAAGAATTGTAAAGGCTTTCAAAATCCACAAAAAAAAATGGGGTTGACATTTAAAAAATTATCACTGACGTCATAACTTATTCAAGGTCGACGGAAAAAACAAAATAGTGGCATCTAAATATAGCTAATAAAAAGCATTAATCGATATATCTTTGCATTTTGTCAAATAATGCTCAATAACGTTATTACGGGCTTGTGTCCATACTTTATGGACACAGTGTATAAATATTGATTATAGTGATTATAGATACTTACCAGTACTTTCAGGGTGTGAACTTATGTGTTGTCCGCTGCTGGCAGCTTGCTTCTCTCTCTGGGTGTGTGGTTTTGTGTTTGTGCGATTGCGCAAGTGTAGGGGTGTTGTATTTTAGCGCGCTCGTGCATGTGTTTAGTGTCCGGTCGCGCTAATTTTGAGAGATCGGAGAACCAGCCGTTGTGCAGTGCCGCCAACCCTTTCCCGGCAACTTCTTTACTTTTCCGTGCAGTACTTCGACGGCCCGACCCCCGCTCCATCGAGGCAAGGCCCAGACTCCTAAAGCGCACCCTGCACGGGGTTGCTCATCGCCAACCAATGGAACACTCTTAGCGGCTACTTTGGTCGACGACGGGCACACTTTGTGCCATCTTAACGTTTTCCGCCATTGCGGGGGCACTGCACACGTCGAGCGTGTGTGTGCTGTTCACGGCAGCCTGGCCAGGTTGCCGCCCAGGACCGGTCCTAGTGGGGTGTGCAATGCGCGGCGCCGTGTTTTGCGCCGCGTAGCTTGGTTCCTCTCCCCTGCTGGAAAGGCGGAATGGCACCTGTCCGCCCATCGGGCAGACCCCCCTAGAGTTTGGTAGTGCATATGCTAGGCTACCACCCAGTAGAGGACCACATCAGCACCCCATCCGTTCCGTCATTTCGCCTCCCGGCCACGTTGCCCACGTTCGCGCGCTCCAACATCAGTTTAGCACACGACGTATTATTGCAGCCGTGTCTAACAAGACTTTTTTGCATTTTTAAATAAAGTTTCTGCCTGGCCATATTTCGACCTGAAAGTTTTGTCTTTAGGATCAGATTGATTCGGCGTTTGACCTCTTGAGTTATTTGTTCTTTTGTGCGGTTCTTGTCTATCCCTCTGCTCTATTCGAAGCCAAGGTATTTGTATGTGTCTTGAGGTTGCCTTTTTTTAGTGGATTTTGAAAGCCTTTACAATTCTTTATTCGATGTTGTAAAAATTTTGGTATGTTACATTAGAAAATTTTTGAGTAAACTGTGTTGTAATTCTAAGTTTTATTTTTGACATTTTCAGTATCAAATTTATGACAAATGCTCAAAATGTTTTCCTTCATTTTGTTGACAAAATCCTAAGCGATGATAAATTCCATTTCGCACATTCTGTAATATTTCGGGAGTGATTAGTGATTAGTCTGGTTTCGTAGATGATGCGTTGTCGTAAAACGTTAAAATTTTCCGGTTGTGTCGCATAGACTTTTCTAATGTAACACTAACACCAAAATGTTTAAATCATCGAATAAAGAATTGTAAAAGCTTTCAAAATCCATAAAAAAAAATAAGGTTGACATTTAAAAAAATTATCAATGACGTCATAACTTATTCAAGATCGACGGAAAAAACAAAATGTTAGCATCTAAATATAGCTAATAAAAAACATTAATCGACATATCTTTGCATTTTGTCAAATAATGCACAATAACGTTACTACGGGCTTGTGTCCATACTTTATGGACACAAATGATTACTCAAAAATTTTCTAATGTAACATACCAAAATTTTTACATCATCGAATAAAGAATTGTAAAGGCTTTCAAAATCCACAAAAAAAAATGGGGTTGACATTTAAAAAATTATCACTGACGTCATAACTTATTCAAGGTCGACGGAAAAAACAAAATAGTGGCATCTAAATATAGCTAATAAAAAGCATTAATCGATATATCTTTGCATTTTGTCAAATAATGCTCAATAACGTTATTACGGGCTTGTGTCCATACTTTATGGACACAGTGTATAAATATTGATTATAGTGATTATAGATACTTACCAGTACTTTCAGGGTGTGAACTTATGTGTTGTCCGCTGCTGGCAGCTTGCTTCTCTCTCTGGGTGTGTGGTTTTGTGTTTGTGCGATTGCGCAAGTGTAGGGGTGTTGTATTTTAGCGCGCTCGTGCATGTGTTTAGTGTCCGGTCGCGCTAAGTTTGAGAGATCGGAGAACCAGCCGTTGTGCAGTGCCGCCAACCCTTTCCCGGCAACTTCTTTACTTTTCCGTGCAGTACTTCGACGGCCCGACCCCCGCTCCATCGAGGCAAGGCCCAGACTCCTAAAGCGCACCCTGCACGGGGTTGCTCATCGCCAACCAATGGAACACTCTTAGCGGCTACTTTGGTCGACGACGGGCACACTTTGTGCCATCTTAACGTTTTCCGCCATTGCGGGGGCACTGCACACGTCGAGCGTGTGTGTGCTGTTCACGGCAGCCTGGCCAGGTTGCCGCCCAGGACCGGTCCTAGTGGGGTGTGCAATGCGCGGCGCCGTGTTTTGCGCCGCGTAGCTTGGTTCCTCTCCCCTGCTGGAAAGGCGGAATGGCACCTGTCCGCCCATCGGGCAGACCCCCCTAGAGTTTGGTAGTGCATATGCTAGGCTACCACCCAGTAGAGGACCACATCAGCACCCCATCCGTTCCGTCATTTCGCCTCCCGGCCACGTTGCCCACGTTCGCGCGCTCCAACATCAGTTTAGCACACGACGTATTATTGCAGCCGTGTCTAACAAGACTTTTTTGCATTTTTAAATAAAGTTTCTGGTAGAGATCCAAAACATTTATGGACTTGCGTAATTTATGTGGGATTTCTCCCGTTGCGCCAATCACAATTGGGACTATGAGGACCTTGTCCATCTTCCACATACTCTTGATTTCGTCGCCGTGAGGTAAATATTTATTTACCTTCTCACTATAGTTCCTTGCAGTGTTTTTTGCCAACGGAACAGCAATGTCAATGATTTACGTTATCTTGTCCTTCTTCAGTCTCAGTACTATATCTGGAATATTGTTGGGAATTGTTTTATCCGTGATTATTTGGCGATTCCAATATAATCGAGAATTTTCGTCCTCGCAAACTGAAGGTGCTTCATATTCATAATACGGGACATTTTCAGAATACGACAAGGGCTTCTGTCTGAGCAGCTGGTGTATTATTTTCGCAACCCTGTTGTGCCTCTCGAGGTATTGTTTTGGGGCAAGTACAGAGCATCCTGCCATCAAATGATCAATTGTTTCTTCCTTATCTGTGCATACACGACATTTAATGTCAGATAAATTTTCCTTAAGAATTTTTTTCCTATAGGAACGCGTTGGAATTACTTGATCTTGGATGGCGGCTATGAATCCCTCTGTTTCTGCAAACAGGTTACCTGTATACAGTCATGTCTGCGACGCTGAGGTGTCAAATTTTCAGATCCGATTGTTAACAGATACTTGCCATGCAAAGATTTATTTTTCATCTCTCTTTCTATTGGGATATGCTTAAGATTCTCGTGGATGGATTGAATTCATCATTAGTCAGTTTGAGTGGCGTAAAATTGTCCATTTGAGCAATCGCATTATGCAATCTACTTTCTTTCGACTTTTGCAGAAAGTACGCTCGTAAATTATTTACCTGTGTATAATGCCTGCAATAAGCACTCGGTATTCCTCTACCTCCTTCTCTTCTTGGTAGGTGAAACCTTTCGATCACACTAGGTGGGTGATGAATTCTAAATTTTCTGGCTTCTACTCTTGTCTTGATGTCTATTGCTTCAAGTTCAGTATCAGTCCAGTTAATTATTCCAAATCCATAAGTAAGTACGGAAGTTGTAAAGCTGTTTATTGCCTTGGACATATTTCTTGCCGACAATCTGGTTTTCAACAACGATCGTAGCCTAGAGAAATACTGATCTTTCGCTGATTCTTTTGCAATATTGTGTTCTATTCCTCTAGCCTGCAAATAACCAAGATACTTCTAATAGTCGTTGCTCTCCATTCCAATAACTAGTCCTTGTCCGCCTTCCACTTCGAACCCACGATGTTCAACCCATTGTCCCTTTTCTATGCAACTTATTTTGCATTTTTCCAATCCAAATTTGATTTGGATATCTCTACTATAACGGCCAACACAGTTTAGGAGATCGCGATGATGATTCTTTTTCCTAGCATACAATTTGAGATCATCCATGTACCAAAGGTGACTAATTTGTACGACAGATTGTAGTAAATTACATCCCTTATTTAGGGAATTTAACAAAGTTGTTAACGGTTTCAAGGCTAAACAAAACCACACTGGACTCAAAGCGTCTCCCTGAAATATGCCTCTTTTAATACTGATCTTACCTGCATTAATACTTTTTGTAGGGGTTTTCATTAACAAATTTGTCTTCCATTTAGTCATGGCGTATCTAAGAAAATTAATATGATGCTCCTCAATCCTATATAACCTAAGAATCTCTACCAGCCACGAGTGAGGTACACTATCAAACGCTTTCTGATAGTCTATATATGCCATGTACAGATTTTCTTTTGCTTTCACCACATTCTTCATCACAACTGAATCAATGACGAGCTGTTCTCTGCAACCTCTTGATCCTTTTCTACATCCTTTCTGTTCCTCTTCTAAAAGGTTGTTATTCTCCAAATGGGCATATATCTTTTCAGATATGTATAATCGAGGTAAACATCTTGTATAACGTAGGAAGACATGTAATTGGTCTATATTTAGAGGGATCTTCCGCAGATACATTAGATTTCGGAAGTAAGAAGGTGTTTCCCTCGGTCATGAGTTCTGGCAGTTCGGTTGGTTGTTCTAGCAATAATTGGAAGCACTTGGCAAGTTGTAGGTGCGTCGATGTAAATTTTTTGAACCAGAAATTTTGTATTTTATCTGGTCCAGTTGCTTTCCAATTCATTGCTTTTTGGATTGCTCTTTTCACATCCTTTGAACCAATCCGCCAATTTATCATTGTCCTAACGTTACTTACCTTCCTTCTTTCATCCGCCAGCCATTTTGCATTTCTATGTTACACCGGAGTACTCCATATTCCAGACCAATAATCTGATATTTTGTCTTTCGTTGGTAACTGAATCTGTTGTCCAGGATTTGTATCACTCAAGCCACGATAGAATAATTTTTGATTTCTAGCGAACTGTTTATTTTGCTGCCTTCGGGTATTACTGATTTTATATCGTTTCAACCTCTTTGCATATGCCGCTAATTTCTGCTTTAATAAGTCTAAAATTTGTACAGCATTGGAGTTTTCAGGTGAAACATAACAGCTCACTATAACCTCTGCATCTCTCTTAACCCTCACGCTAGCATTGTCCCTTAAGCTTTGAGTTAATATTCCAATTTCCCGTCTCAGATTTTCTATTTTCCATGTCAATCGTTTTTCCCAACAAGGAGTTTTATTCCTACTATCGAATTCCATTTCTACGGTGTCTATATTTTGATCATTTAATATCAAAACCGTACATGCACCTGCATATATTAAACTGCGGAGCTCTTCCAGTGTTGTGCTATTTTTTATTTTTGTCTCAACAATTCCGTTTACCTCGTTTATAATATCAGAAGTGCCCTTTTGGTGAATAAGCTTTTTAGATGCGGCTTCTTACTAGGTACTCCATGATATTTAAGAAAATTATTCTCAAACTCTAAATGAAATCTACTTTCCTGTACGGGCAAGACTATTAATTCATCTGAAAACGGGTTAATCTGTTCTTCAACCTCCACTTCATCATTACTAGCCATACCAATTTCTAAGGAAACCTCTTGTCTCACTTGATTAATTATTTCCGCTGACAATCTATTATTATTGAATATAGATCGTCTTTGATCTAAGATATTTTGAATGGTTTTATCCGCCAACTCTGGGAACTTTTCAGTTACCTGTCTATGTAGCTCTGCTCCATACGGTATTTTAACTGTTCCCAGTTTTGTTATTGTGTAATAACATCTTAGCATAAACTTCTTCATTTCAAACATCCAAGAAGTTATTTTCCTTTGATGTTCGTCCGCTATAATATATCGAGAATTGACTGTTTATTCAATATTTTTATCTATATTCACGTCTACATTATTTCCCTCTTCTTGGATCAGCGTTTGTTGATTATCATTTATATTCTCAATCTCCAATTCTACAGAAACCTCATTTCTTATTCCATCAATGACTTCTGGAGGTAATCTATTATTGATGAATATAGATCTACGGTGATCCAATACATTTTGTATAGTTTTATTTCTGAGTTCTGGTAACTTTTCAATTACTTTTCTATGTAATTCAGTCCCATATGGCACATTCAGTGTGTTTATTTTCGTTACCAAGAAATAACATCGAACTAAGAACTCATTCATTTCGTTTGTCCATAAAATTCTCCTTCTTGGATGTTGACCAGACCGAGTGGGCTGAGATGTGAGCATTTCAGCAACATCTGGGCCTGTACTAGTGCTTGCTAACGTTTCATTAAAAGATGTTATACTAGCGGTCTCATTAGCTGTGTCTTGTAATGATACATCTAGGTAATGAGACCGTGTTCTAACCATAATTATTAAAACAACAGATTAAAGCAACAAATTAAGAAAATTAAACGAATTCAAATGAAAGAAAAAATTTTCGACTAAAATGTCACTTTGACATCTAATCAAAAAGTACAATTTTTACCAAAAAGAAGGTAAAACACTACAAATAACAATCTAATAAGCTAAGAAATCAACATTATAAAATCAACCTAAAAGGAAAAAGCAAATTGTAAGATATAATCTAGTATAAGATGTATTATTTACAATGTCAACTTTGACAGCTAACTTTTCATTCAATATCTTTCTATTTTCTTACCGAAAACTTGCAGAAAAGCCAAACCCACACTTCACCTAGTATAAAACCAACAGCTAATCAAAGTTCCATTAATAAATAACACCACCAAAGCACGAAATATTAGAAATTCGTAATGTCATATACGCGGCACTGTCAACCTATTATTATTATTATTATTATTATTATTATTATTTCCTCCATTCACAAGAACATTCAATTTGCCCTTGGTTGCCAGTGTGTTAACCCATCGGTTCGTGAGAACAAGATGGCTGGCATAACTGTCATAATATTATTATTATTGTTTATTATTTCTTATCTCCAGATATTTTTCCGTAATCTATCTATGCGGCTCTACTACATATGTCATGCTTCATTCATAGTAAGCAGATAATAACACTTCTCCCATGTAGTTGGGGTTACATTTACTCGGTCCAGAGGGTCCGGCGCTTTAGTTGTTATGTTGACGAAGTGGGTTGAAATGAATGTATCTCATTATTATTATTATTATTATTATTATTATTTCCTCCATTCACAAGAACATTCAATTTGTCCTTGGTTGCCAGGGTGTTAACCCATCGGTTCGTGAGAACAAGATGGCTGGCATAACTTTCATAATATCATTATTATTGTTTATTATTTCTTATTTCCAGGTATTTTTCCGTAATCTATCTATGCGGCTCTACTACATATGGCATGCTTCATTCATAGTAAGCAGATAATAACACTTCTCCCCTGTAGGGGGGGTTATTATTATTATTATTATTATTATTATTATTTCCTCCACACACAAGAACATTCAATTTGTTCTTGGTTGCCAGTGTGTTAACCCATCGGTTCGTGAGAACAAGATGGCTGGCATAACTATCATAATATTATTATTATTATTATTATTATTATTATTATTATTATTATTATTATTATTATTATTATTATTATTATTATTTCCTCCATTCACAAGAACATTCAATTTGTCCTTGGTTGCCAGGTTGTTAACCCATCGGTTCGTGAGAACAAGATGGCTGGCATAACTTTTATAATATCATTATTATTGTTTATTATTTCTTATTTCCAGGTATTTTTCCGTAATCTATCTATGCGGCTCTACTACATATGGCATGCTTCATTCATAGTAAGCAGATAATAACACTTCTCCCATGTAGGGGGGGGTTACATTTACTCGGCCCAGAGGGTCCGGCGCTTTAGTTGTTATGTTGACGAAGTGGGTTGAAATGAATGTATCTCAACAACATCCTCGCCTGAGTCTTTTGTTTCTATTGAAGCATGCCATTTTTGTGCTTCATGCCCAATTCGCTGTTTTAGTCCTTGCTTGTTAATCAGTGTTTGGAGCAAGTGTACCTGATTGGGGCTGCTATCCCAACCCAACGGTTAGCTCAGGAAACCGTGGGGTCGCTAGTCCCCAGTAACCTAGCTCTAGGCTACCCTGTGCGGGTTTATTATTATTATTATTTCCTCCATTCACAAGAACATTCAATTTGTCCTTGGTTGCCAGGGTGTTAACCCATCGGTTCGTGAGAACAAGATGGCTGGCATAACTTTCATAATATCATTATTATTGTTTATTATTTCTTATTTCCAGGTATTTTTCCGTAATCTATCTATGCGGCTCTACTACATATGGCATGCTTCATTCATAGTAAGCAGATAATAACACTTCTCCCCTGTAGGGGGGGGTACATTTACTCGGCCCAGAGGGTCCGGCGCTTTAGTTGTTATGTTGACGAAGTGGGTTGAAATGAATGTATCTCAACAACATCCTCGCCTGAGTCTTTTGTTTCTACTGAAGCATGCCATTTTTGTGTTTCATGCCCGATTCGCTGTTTTAGTCCTTGCTTGTTAATCAGTGTTTGGAGCAAGTGTACCTGATTGGGGCTGCTATCCTAACCCAACGGTTAGCTCAGGAAACCGTGGGGTCGCTAGTCCCCAGTAACCTAGCTCTAGGCTACCCTGTGCGGGTTTATTATTATTATTATTATTATTATTATTATTATTATTATTATTATTATCTCTTTCACTCACAAGAACTATTCGCTCTTGGTTGCCATTATCTTACCCCATCGGTTCATTCGAACAAGATGGGTGGCATAGTTATCTAGCATTCATTATTTTTATATGAATATTGATTATAGTAGATACTTACCAGTACTTTCAGGGTGTCAACTTACGTGTTGTCCGCTGCTGGCAGCTTGCTTCTCTCTCTGGGTGTGTGGTTTTGTGTTTGTGCGAGCGCGCAAGTGTAGGGGTGTTGTATTTTAGCGCACTCGTGCATGTGTTTAGTGTCCCGTCGCGCTAATTTTGAGAGATCGGAGAACCAGCCGTTGCGCAGGGCCGCCAACCCTTTCCCGGCAACTTCTTTACTTTTCCATGCAGTACTTCGACGGCCCGACCGCCGCCCCATCGAGGCAAGGCCCAGACACGCGAAGCGCAGCCTGCACGGGGTTGCTCATCGCCAACCAATGGAACACTCTTAGCGGCTACTTTGGTCGACGACGGTCACACTTTGTGCCATCTTAACGTTTTCCGCCATTGCGGGGGCACTGCACACACGTCGAGCGTGTGTGTGCTGTTCACGCCAGCCTGGCAAGGTTGCCGCCCGGGACCGACCCCAGTGGTGTGTGCATTGCGCGGCGCCGTATTTTGCGCCGCGTAGCTTGGTTCCTCTCTCCCTTGCTGGAAAGGCGGAATGGCACCTGCCCGCCCATCGGGCAGACCCCCTAGAGTTTGGTAGCGCATATGCTAGGCTACCACCCAGTAGAGGACCACATCAGCACCCCACCCGTTCCGTCATTTCGCCTCCCGGCCACGTTGGCCGCGTTCGCGCGCTGCAATTTCAGTTCAGCACGCGACGTATTATTGCAGCCGTGTCTAACAAGACACTTTTTTGCATTTTTAAATAAAGTTTTTGGTAGAGATCCAAAGTATTTATGGACTTGTGTAATTTCTGTGGAATTTCTCCAGTTGCGCCAATCACAATAGGGACTATTAGGACCTTGTCCATCTTCCACATACTCTTGCTTTCGTCGCTGAGAGGTAAATATTTATTTACCTTCTCACTATAGTTCCTTGCAGTGTTTTTTTGCCAACGGAACAGCAATGTCAATGATGTACGTTACCTTGTCCTTCTTCAGTGTCAGTATTATATCTGGAATATTGTTGGGAATTGTTTTATCTGTGATTATTTGGCGATTCCAATATAATCGAGAATTTTCGTCCTCGCAAACTGAAGGTGCTTCATATTCATAATACGGGACATTTTCAGAATACGACAAGTGCTTCTGTCTGAGCAGTTGGTGTAATATTTTTGCAACCCTGTTGTGCCTCTCGAGATATTGTTTGGGGGCAAGTACAGAGCAGCCTGCCATCAAATGATCAATTGTTTCTTCCTTATCTGCGCATACACGACATTTAATGTCAGATAAATTCTCCTTAAGAATCTTTTTCCTATAGGAGCGTGTTGGAATTACTTGATCTTGGATGGCGGCTATGAATCCCTCTGTTTCTGCAAACAAGTTACCTGTATACAGCCATGCCTGCGACGCTGAGGTGTCAAAATTTTCAGATCCAATTGTTAACGGATACTTGCCATGCAAAGATTTATTTTTCCATCTCTCTTTCTGTTGGGGTATACTTAAGATTCTCGTGGATGGATTGAATTCATTGTTAGCCAGTTTGAGTGGCGTAAAATTGTCCATTTGAGCAATCGCATTATGCAATCTACTTTCTTTCGACTTTTGCAGAAAGTACTCTCGTAAATTATTTACCTGTGTATAATGCCTGCAATAAGCACTCGGTATTCCTCTACCCCCTTCTCTTCTTGGTAGGTGGAACCTTTCGATCGCACTACGTGGGTGATGAATTCTAAATTTTCTGGCTTCTACTCTTGTCTTGATGTCTATTGCTTCAAGTTCAGTATCAGTCCAGTTAATTATTCCAAATCCATAAGTAAGTACGGAAGTTGCAAAGCTGTTTATTGCCTTGGACATATTTCTTGCCGACAATCTAGTTTTCAACAACGATCGCAGCCTAGAGAAATACTGATCTTTCGCTGATTCTTTTGCAATATTGTGTTCTATTCCTCTAGCCTGTAAATAACCAAGATACTTATAATAGTCGTTGTTCTCCATTCCAATAACTAGTCCTTGTCCGCCTTCCACTTCGAACCCACGATGTTCAACCCATTGTCCCTTTTCTATGCAACTTATTTTGCATTTTTCCAATCCAAATTTCATTTGGATATCTCTACTATAACGGCCAACACAGTTTAGGAGATCGCGAAGATGATTCTTTTTCCTAGCATACAATTTGAGATCATCCATGTACCAAAGGTGACTAATTTGTACGACAGGTTGTTGTAAATTACATCCCTTATTTAGAGAATTTAACAAAGTTGTTAACGGTTTCAAGGCTAAACAAAACCACAGTGGACTCAAAGCGTCTCCCTGAAATATGCCTCTTTTAATACTGATCTTACCTGCATCAATACTTTCTGTAGGGGTTTTCATTAACAAACTTGTCTTCCATTTAGTCATGGCGTAACTAAGAAAGTTAATATGATGCTCCTCAATCCTATATAACCTAAGAATCTCTACCAGCCACGAGTGAGGTACACTATCAAACGCTTTCTGATAGTCTATATATGCCATGTAGAGATTTTCTTTTGCTTTCACCACATTCTTCATCACAACTGAATCAATCAGGAGCTGTTCTTTGCAGCCTCTTGATCCTTTTCTACATCCTTTCTGTTCCTCTTCTAAAAGGTTGTTATTCTCCAAGTGGGCATATATCTTTTCAGATATAATCGAGGTGAACATCTTGTATAACGTAGGAAGACATGTAATTGGTCTATATTTAGAGGGATCTTCCGCAGATACATTAGATTTCGGAATTAAGAAGGTGTTTCCCTCGGTCATGAATTCTGGCAGTTCGGATGGTTGTTCTAGCAATAATTGGAAGCACTTAGCAAGTTGCAGGTGCGTCGATGTAAATTTTTTTAACCAGAAATTTTGTATTTTATCTGGTCCAGGTGATTTCCAATTCATTGCTTTTTGGATTGCTCTTTTCACATCTTTTGAATCAATCCGCCAATTTATCATTGTCCTAACGTTACTTACCTTCCTTCTTTCATCCGTCAGCCATTTTGCATTTCTATGTTGCACCGGCGTACTCCATATTCCAGACCAATAATCTGATATTTTGTCTTTCGTTGGTAACTGAACCTGTTGTCCAGGATTTGTATCACTCAAGCCACGATAGAATAATTTTTGATTTCTAGCGAACTGTTTATTTTGCTGTCTTCGAGTATTACTGATTTTATATCGTTTCAACCTCTTTGCATATGCCGCTAATTTCTGCTTTAATAAATCTAAAATTTCTACAACATTGGAGTTTTCAGCATAACAGCTCAATATAACCTCTGCATCTCTCTTAACCCTCGCGCTAGCATTGTCCTTTAAGCTTTGAGTTAATATTCCAATTTCCCGTCTCAGATTTTCAATTTTCCATGTCAATCGTTTTTCCCAACAAGGAGTTTTATTCCTACTATCGAATTCCATTTCTACGGTGTCTATATTTTGATCATTTAATATCAAAACCGTACATGCACCTGTATATATTAAACTGTGGAGCTCTTCCAGTGTTGTGATATTTTTTATTTTTGTCTCAATAATGCCGTTTACCTCGTTTATAATATCAGATGTGCCCTTTTGGTAAATAAGCTTTTTTAGATGCGGCTTCTTACTAGGTACAACTCCATGATATTTAAGAAAATTATTCTCAAACTCTAAATGAAATCTACTTTCCTGTACGGGCAAGACTATTAATTCATCTAAAAACGGGTTAATCTGTTCTTCAACCTCCACTTCATCATTACTACTCATACCAATTTCTAAGGAAACCTCTTGTCTCACTTGATTAATTATTTCCGCTGACAATCTATTATTAATGAATATAGATCGTCTTTGATCTAAGATATTTTGAATGGTTTTATCCGCCAACTCTGGGAACTTTTCAGTTACCTGTCTATGTAACTCTGCTCCATAAGGTATTTTAACTGTTCCCAATTTTGTTATTGTGTAATAACATCTGAGCATAAACTTCTTCATTTCTAACGTCCAAGAAGTTCTTTTCCTTTGATGTTCGTCCGCTATAATAGATTGAGAATTGACTATTTCTTCAATATCTTTATCTATATTCACGTCTACATTATTTCCCTCTTCTTGGATCAGCGTTTGTTGATTATCATTTATATTCTCAATCTCCAATTCTACAGAAACCTCATTTCTTATTCCATCAATGACTTCTGGAGGTAATCTATTATTGACAAATATAGATCTACGCTGATCCAATACATTTTGTATGGTTTTATTTTTGAGTTCTGGGAACTTTTCAATTACTTTTCTATGTAATTCAGTCCCATATGGCACATTCAGTGTGTTTATTTTCGTTAGCAAGAAATAACATCGAACTAAGAACTCATTCATTTCGTTTGTCCATAAAATTCTCCTTCTTCGATGTTGACCAGACCTAGTGGGCTGAGATGTGAGCATTTCAGCAACATCTGGGCCTGTACTAGTGCTTGCTAACGTTTCATTAAAAGATGTTATACTAGCGGTCTCATTAGCTGTGTCTTGTAATGATACATCTAGGTAATGAGACCGTGTTCTAACCATAATTATTAAAACAACAGATTAAAGCAACAAATTAAGAAAATTAAACGAATTCAAATGAAAGAAAAAATTTTCGACTAAAATGTCACTTTGACATCTAATCAAAAAGTACAATTTTTACCAAAAAGAAGGTAAAACACTACAAATAACAATCTAATAAGCTAAGAAATCAACATTATAAAATCAACCTAAAAGGAAAAAGCAAATTGTAAGATAATAATAATAATAATCTAGTATAAGATGTATTATTTACAATATCAGCTTTGACAGCTAACTTTTCATTCAATATCTTTCTATTTTCTTACCGAAAATTTGCAGAAAAGCCAAACCCACACTTCACCTAGTATAAAACCAACAGCTAATCAAAGTTCCATTAATAAATAACACCACCAAAGCACAAAATATTAGAAATTCGTAAATATACGACAGCACATACGACTATGTCATATACGCGGCACGTTCGTTATTATTATTATTATTATTATTATTATTATTATTTCCTCCACACACAAGAACATTCAATTTGTTCTTGGTTGCCAGTGTGTTAACCCATCGGTTCGTGAGAACAAGATGGCTGGCATAACTATCATAATATTATTATTATTGTTGTTTATTGTTTCTTATTTCCAAGTATTTTTCCGTAACCTAACTATGCAGCTTTCTTTCGTATGGCATGCTTCATTCTTAGTAAGCAGATAATAACACCTCCCACCGTGTAGGGGGGGGTTCATTTTCACGGCCCATAGGGTCCGGCGCTTCAGTTGTTATGTTGACGAAGTGGGTTGAGATGAAGGTATCTCAACAACATCCTCGTCTGCGTTCTTTGTTTCTACTGAAGCATGCCATGTTTGTGTTTCATTTCCAATTTGCTGTTTCGGACTTTGCTGGTTAATCCTACCTGGATCCTGCTCCTCCGACCCACCACAGTATCCTTTACATCCAGTGTTTGGAGCAAGTGTACCTCATTGGGGCTGCTAACCCAACACAACGGTTAGCTCAGGAATCCGTGGGGTCGCTAGTCCCCAGTAACCTATCTCTAGGCTACCCTGTGCGGGGTTATTATTATTATTATTATTATTATTATTATTATTTCCTCCATTCACAAGAACATTCAATTTGTCCTTGGTTGACAGTGTGTTAACCCATCGGTTCGTGAGAACAAGATGGCTGGCACAACTATCATAATATTATTATTATGGTTGTTTATTATTTCCTATTTCCAGGTATTTTTCCGCAACCTAACTATGCAGCTCTCCTCCATATGGCATGCTTCATTCTTAGTAAGAAGATAATAACACTTCCCACCACGAAGGGGGGGTTCATTTTCACGGCACATAGGGTCCGGCGCTTTAGTTGTTATGTTGACGAAGTGGGTTGAGATGAAGGTATCTCAACAACATCCTCGCCTGCGTTCTTTGTTTCTACTGAAGCATGCCATGTTCGTGTTTCATTTCCAATTTGCTGTTTCGGTTAATCCTACCTGGATCCTGCTCCTCCGACCCACCACAGTATCATTTTCATCCAGTGTTTGGAGCAAGTGTACCTAATTGGGGCTGCTAACCTAACCCAACGGTTAGCTCAGGAACCCGTGGGGTCGCTAGTCCCCAGTAACCTATCTCTAGGCTACCCTGTGCGGGTTTATTATTATTATTATTATCTCTTCCACTCACAAGAACTATTCGCTCTTGGTTGCCATTATCTTACCCCATCGGTTCATTCGAACAAGATGGGTGGCATAGTTATCTAGCATTCATTATTTTTATATGAATATTGATTATAGTAGATACTTACCAGTACTTTCAGTGTGTCAACTTACGTGTTGTCCGCTGTTGGCAGCTTGCTTCTCTCTCTGGGTGTGTGGTTTTGTGTTTGTGCGAGCGCGCAAGTGTAGGGGTGTTGTATTTTAGCGCACTCGTGCATGTGTTTAGTGTCCGGTCGCGTTAATTTTGAGAGATCGGAGAACCAGCCGTTGCGCAGGGCCGCCAACCCTTTCCCGGCAACTTCTTTACTTTTCCATGCAGTACTTCGACGGCCCGACCCCCGCCCCATCGAGGCAAGGCCCAGACCCGCGAAGCGCAGCCTGCACGGGGTTGCTCATCGCCAACCAATGGAACACTCTTAGCGGCTACTTTGGTCGACGACGGTCACACTTTGTGCCATCTTAACGTTTTCCGCCATTGCGGGGGCACTGCACACACGTCGAGCGTGTGTGTGCTGTTCACGCCAGCCTGGCAAGGTTGCCGCCCAGGGCCGACCCTAGTGGAGTGTGCATTGCGCGGCGCCGTGTTTTGCGCCGCGTAGCTTGGTTCCTCTCTCCCCTGCTGGAAAGGCGGAATGGCACCTGCCCGCCCATCGGGCAGACCCCCCTAGAGTTTGGTAGCGCATATGCTAGGCTACCACCCAGTAGAGGACCACATCAGCACCCCACCCGTTCCGTCATTTCGCCTCCCGGCCACGTTGCCCGCGTTCGCGCGCTGCAATTTCAGTTCAGCACGCGACGTATTATTGCAGCCGTGTCTAACAAGACACTTTTTTGCAATTTTAAATAAAGTTTTTGGTAGAGATCCAAAGTATTTATGGACTTGTGTAATTTCTGTGGAATTTCTCCAGTTGCGCCAATCACAATAGGGACTATTAAGACCTTGTCCATCTTCCACATACTCTTGATTTCGTCGCTGAGAGGTAAATATTTATTTACCTTCTCACTATAGTTCCTTGCTGTGTTTTTTGCCAACGGAACAGCAATGTCAATGATGTATGTTACCTTGTCCTTCTTCAGTGTCAGTATTATATCTGGAATATTGTTGGGAATTGTTTTATCTGTGATTATTTGGCGATTCCAATATAATCGAGAATTTTCGTCCTCGCAAACTGAAGGTGCTTCATATTCATAATACGGGACATTTTCAGAATACGACAAGTGCTTCTGTCTGAGCAGTTGGTGTAATATTTTTGCAACCCTGTTGTGCCTCTCGAGATATTGTTTGGGGGCAAGTACAGAGCAGCCTGCCATCAAATGATCAATTGTTTCTTCCTTATCTGCGCATACACGACATTTAATGTCAGATAAATTCTCCTTAAGAATCTTTTTCCTATAGGAGCGTGTTGGAATTACTTGATCTTGGATGGCGGCTATGAATCCCTCTGTTTCTGCAAACAAGTTACCTGTATACAGCCATGCCTGCGACGCTGAGGTGTCAAAATTTTCAGATCCAATTGTTAACGGATACTTGCCATGCAAAGATTTATTTTTCCATCTCTCTTTCTGTTGGGGTATACTTAAGATTCTCGTGGATGGATTGAATTCATTGTTAGCCAGTTTGAGTGGCGTAAAATTGTCCATTTGAGCAATCGCATTATGCAATCTACTTTCTTTCGACTTTTGCAGAAAGTACTCTCGTAAATTATTTACCTGTGTATAATGCCTGCAATAAGCACTCGGTATTCCTCTACCCCCTTCTCTTCTTGGTAGGTGGAACCTTTCGATCGCACTACGTGGGTGATGAATTCTAAATTTTCTGGCTTCTACTCTTGTCTTGATGTCTATTGCTTCAAGTTCAGTATCAGTCCAGTTAATTATTCCAAATCCATAAGTAAGTACGGAAGTTGCAAAGCTGTTTATTGCCTTGGACATATTTCTTGCCGACAATCTAGTTTTCAACAACGATCGCAGCCTAGAGAAATACTGATCTTTCGCTGATTCTTTTGCAATATTGTGTTCTATTCCTCTAGCCTGTAAATAACCAAGATACTTATAATAGTCGTTGTTCTCCATTCCAATAACTAGTCCTTGTCCGCCTTCCACTTCGAACCCACGATGTTCAACCCATTGTCCCTTTTCTATGCAACTTATTTTGCATTTTTCCAATCCAAATTTCATTTGGATATCTCTACTATAACGGCCAACACAGTTTAGGAGATCGCGAAGATGATTCTTTTTCCTAGCATACAATTTGAGATCATCCATGTACCAAAGGTGACTAATTTGTACGACAGGTTGTTGTAAATTACATCCCTTATTTAGAGAATTTAACAAAGTTGTTAACGGTTTCAAGGCTAAACAAAACCACAGTGGACTCAAAGCGTCTCCCTGAAATATGCCTCTTTTAATACTGATCTTACCTGCATCAATACTTTCTGTAGGGGTTTTCATTAACAAACTTGTCTTCCATTTAGTCATGGCGTAACTAAGAAAGTTAATATGATGCTCCTCAATCCTATATAACCTAAGAATCTCTACCAGCCACGAGTGAGGTACACTATCAAACGCTTTCTGATAGTCTATATATGCCATGTAGAGATTTTCTTTTGCTTTCACCACATTCTTCATCACAACTGAATCAATCAGGAGCTGTTCTTTGCAGCCTCTTGATCCTTTTCTACATCCTTTCTGTTCCTCTTCTAAAAGGTTGTTATTCTCCAAGTGGGCATATATCTTTTCAGATATAATCGAGGTGAACATCTTGTATAACGTAGGAAGACATGTAATTGGTCTATATTTAGAGGGATCTTCCGCAGATACATTAGATTTCGGAATTAAGAAGGTGTTTCCCTCGGTCATGAATTCTGGCAGTTCGGATGGTTGTTCTAGCAATAATTGGAAGCACTTAGCAAGTTGCAGGTGCGTCGATGTAAATTTTTTTAACCAGAAATTTTGTATTTTATCTGGTCCAGGTGATTTCCAATTCATTGCTTTTTGGATTGCTCTTTTCACATCTTTTGAATCAATCCGCCAATTTATCATTGTCCTAACGTTACTTACCTTCCTTCTTTCATCCGTCAGCCATTTTGCATTTCTATGTTGCACCGGCGTACTCCATATTCCAGACCAATAATCTGATATTTTGTCTTTCGTTGGTAACTGAACCTGTTGTCCAGGATTTGTATCACTCAAGCCACGATAGAATAATTTTTGATTTCTAGCGAACTGTTTATTTTGCTGTCTTCGAGTATTACTGATTTTATATCGTTTCAACCTCTTTGCATATGCCGCTAATTTCTGCTTTAATAAATCTAAAATTTCTACAACATTGGAGTTTTCAGCATAACAGCTCAATATAACCTCTGCATCTCTCTTAACCCTCGCGCTAGCATTGTCCTTTAAGCTTTGAGTTAATATTCCAATTTCCCGTCTCAGATTTTCAATTTTCCATGTCAATCGTTTTTCCCAACAAGGAGTTTTATTCCTACTATCGAATTCCATTTCTACGGTGTCTATATTTTGATCATTTAATATCAAAACCGTACATGCACCTGTATATATTAAACTGTGGAGCTCTTCCAGTGTTGTGCTATTTTTTATTTTTGTCTCAATAATGCCGTTTACCTCGTTTATAATATCAGATGTGCCCTTTTGGTAAATAAGCTTTTTTAGATGCGGCTTCTTACTAGGTACAACTCCATGATATTTAAGAAAATTATTCTCAAACTCTAAATGAAATCTACTTTCCTGTACGGGCAAGACTATTAATTCATCTAAAAACGGGTTAATCTGTTCTTCAACCTCCACTTCATCATTACTACTCATACCAATTTCTAAGGAAACCTCTTGTCTCACTTGATTAATTATTTCCGCTGACAATCTATTATTAATGAATATAGATCGTCTTTGATCTAAGATATTTTGAATGGTTTTATCCGCCAACTCTGGGAACTTTTCAGTTACCTGTCTATGTAACTCTGCTCCATAAGGTATTTTAACTGTTCCCAATTTTGTTATTGTGTAATAACATCTGAGCATAAACTTCTTCATTTCTAACGTCCAAGAAGTTCTTTTCCTTTGATGTTCGTCCGCTATAATAGATTGAGAATTGACTATTTCTTCAATATCTTTATCTATATTCACGTCTACATTATTTCCCTCTTCTTGGATCAGCGTTTGTTGATTATCATTTATATTCTCAATCTCCAATTCTACAGAAACCTCATTTCTTATTCCATCAATGACTTCTGGAGGTAATCTATTATTGACAAATATAGATCTACGCTGATCCAATACATTTTGTATGATTTTATTTTTGAGTTCTGGGAACTTTTCAATTACTTTTCTATGTAATTCAGTCCCATATGGCACATTCAGTGTGTTTATTTTCGTTAGCAAGAAATAACATCGAACTAAGAACTCATTCATTTCGTTTGTCCATAAAATTCTCCTTCTTCGATGTTGACCAGACCTAGTGGGCTGAGATGTGAGCATTTCAGCAACATCTGGGCCTGTACTAGTGCTTGCTAACGTTTCATTAAAAGATGTTATACTAGCGGTCTCATTAGCTGTGTCTTGTAATGATACATCTAGGTAATGAGACCGTGTTCTAACCATAATTATTAAAACAACAGATTAAAGCAACAAATTAAGAAAATTAAACGAATTCAAATGAAAGAAAAAATTTTCGACTAAAATGTCACTTTGACATCTAATCAAAAAGTACAATTTTTACCAAAAAGAAGGTAAAACACTACAAATAACAATCTAATAAGCTAAGAAATCAACATTATAAAATCAACCTAAAAGGAAAAAGCAAATTGTAAGATAATAATAATAATAATCTAGTATAAGATGTATTATTTACAATGTCAGCTTTGACAGCTAACTTTTCATTCAATATCTTTCTATTTTCTTACCGAAAATTTGCAGAAAAGCCAAACCCACACTTCACCTAGTATAAAACCAACAGCTAATCAAAGTTCCATTAATAAATAACACCACCAAAGCACAAAATATTAGAAATTCGTAAATATACGACAGCACATACGACTATGTCATATACGCGGCACGTTCGTTATTATTATTATTATTATTATTATTATTATTATTTCCTCCACACACAAGAACATTCAATTTGTTCTTGGTTGCCAGTGTGTTAACCCATCGGTTCGTGAGAACAAGATGGCTGGCATAACTATCATAATATTATTATTATTGTTGTTTATTGTTTCTTATTTCCAAGTATTTTTCCGTAACCTAACTATGCAGCTTTCTTTCGTATGGCATGCTTCATTCTTAGTAAGCAGATAATAACACCTCCCACCGTGTAGGGGGGGGTTCATTTTCACGGCCCATAGGGTCCGGCGCTTCAGTTGTTATGTTGACGAAGTGGGTTGAGATGAAGGTATCTCAACAACATCCTCGTCTGCGTTCTTTGTTTCTACTGAAGCATGCCATGTTTGTGTTTCATTTCCAATTTGCTGTTTCGGACTTTGCTGGTTAATCCTACCTGGATCCTGCTCCTCCGACCCACCACAGTATCCTTTACATCCAGTGTTTGGAGCAAGTGTACCTCATTGGGGCTGCTAACCCAACACAACGGTTAGCTCAGGAATCCGTGGGGTCGCTAGTCCCCAGTAACCTATCTCTAGGCTACCCTGTGCGGGGTTATTATTATTATTATTATTATTATTATTATTATTTCCTCCATTCACAAGAACATTCAATTTGTCCTTGGTTGACAGTGTGTTAACCCATCGGTTCGTGAGAACAAGATGGCTGGCACAACTATCATAATATTATTATTATGGTTGTTTATTATTTCCTATTTCCAGGTATTTTTCCGCAACCTAACTATGCAGCTCTCCTCCATATGGCATGCTTCATTCTTAGTAAGAAGATAATAACACTTCCCACCACGAAGGGGGGGTTCATTTTCACGGCACATAGGGTCCGGCGCTTTAGTTGTTATGTTGACGAAGTGGGTTGAGATGAAGGTATCTCAACAACATCCTCGCCTGCGTTCTTTGTTTCTACTGAAGCATGCCATGTTCGTGTTTCATTTCCAATTTGCTGTTTCGGTTAATCCTACCTGGATCCTGCTCCTCCGACCCACCACAGTATCATTTTCATCCAGTGTTTGGAGCAAGTGTACCTAATTGGGGCTGCTAACCTAACCCAACGGTTAGCTCAGGAACCCGTGGGGTCGCTAGTCCCCAGTAACCTATCTCTAGGCTACCCTGTGCGGGTTTATTATTATTATTATTATCTCTTCCACTCACAAGAACTATTCGCTCTTGGTTGCCATTATCTTACCCCATCGGTTCATTCGAACAAGATGGGTGGCATAGTTATCTAGCATTCATTATTTTTATATGAATATTGATTATAGTAGATACTTACCAGTACTTTCAGTGTGTCAACTTACGTGTTGTCCGCTGTTGGCAGCTTGCTTCTCTCTCTGGGTGTGTGGTTTTGTGTTTGTGCGAGCGCGCAAGTGTAGGGGTGTTGTATTTTAGCGCACTCGTGCATGTGTTTAGTGTCCGGTCGCGTTAATTTTGAGAGATCGGAGAACCAGCCGTTGCGCAGGGCCGCCAACCCTTTCCCGGCAACTTCTTTACTTTTCCATGCAGTACTTCGACGGCCCGACCCCCGCCCCATCGAGGCAAGGCCCAGACCCGCGAAGCGCAGCCTGGACGGGGTTGCTCATCGCCAACCAATGGAACACTCTTAGCGGCTACTTTGGTCGACGACGGTCACACTTTGTGCCATCTTAACGTTTTCCGCCATTGCGGGGGCACTGCACACACGTCGAGCGTGTGTGTGCTGTTCACGCCAGCCTGGCAAGGTTGCCGCCCAGGACCGACCCTAGTGGAGTGTGCATTGCGCGGCGCCGTGTTTTGCGCCGCGTAGCTTGGTTCCTCTCTCCCCTGCTGGAAAGGCGGAATGGCACCTGCCCGCCCATCGGGCAGACCCCCCTAGAGTTTGGTAGCGCATATGCTAGGCTACCACCCAGTAGAGGACCACATCAGCACCCCACCCGTTCCGTCATTTCGCCTCCCGGCCACGTTGCCCGCGTTCGCGCGCTGCAATTTCAGTTCAGCACGCGACGTATTATTGCAGCCGTGTCTAACAAGACACTTTTTTGCAATTTTAAATAAAGTTTTTGGTAGAGATCCAAAGTATTTATGGACTTGTGTAATTTCTGTGGAATTTCTCCAGTTGCGCCAATCACAATAGGGACTATTAAGACCTTGTCCATCTTCCACATACTCTTGATTTCGTCGCTGAGAGGTAAATATTTATTTACCTTCTCACTATAGTTCCTTGCAGTGTTTTTTGCCAACGGAACAGCAATGTCAATGATGTATGTTACCTTGTCCTTCTTCAGTGTCAGTATTATATCTGGAATATTGTTGGGAATTGTTTTATCTGCGATTATTTGGCGATTCCAATATAATCGAGAATTTTCGTCCTCGCAAACTGAAGGTGCTTCATATTCATAATACGGGACATTTTCAGAATACGACAAGTGCTTCTGTCTGAGCAGTTGGTGTAATATTTTTGCAACCCTGTTGTGCCTCTCGAGATATTGTTTGGGGGCAAGTACAGAGCATCCTGCCATCAAATGATCAATTGTTTCTTCCTTATCTGCGCATACACGACATTTAATGTCAGATAAATTCTCCTTAAGAATTTTTTTCCTATAGGAACGCGTTGGAATTACTTGATCTTGGATGGCGGCTATGAATCCCTCTGTTTCTGCAAACAGGTTACCTGTATACAGCCATGCCTGCGACGCTGAGGTGTCAAAATTTTCAGATCCAATTGTTAACGGATACTTGCCATGCAGAGATTTATTTTTCCATCTCTCTTTCTGTTGGGGTATATTTAAGATTCTCATGGATGGATTGAATTCATCGTTAGCCAGTTTGAGTGGCGTAAAATTGTCCATTTGAGCAATCGCGTTATGCAATCTACTTTCTTTCGACTTTTGCAGAAAGTACTCTCGTAAATTATTTACCTGTGTATAATGCCTGCAATAAGCACTCGGTATTCCTCTACCTCCTTCTCTTCTTGGTAGGTGGAACCTTTCGATCGCACTACGTGGGTGATGAATTCTAAATTTTCTGGCTTCTACTCTTGTCTTGATGTCTATTGCTTCAAGTTCAGTATCAGTCCAGTTAATTATTCCAAATCCATAAGTAAGTACGGAAGTTGTAAAGCTGTTTATTGCCTTGGACATATTTCTTGCCGACAATCTGGTTTTCAACAACGATCGCAGCCTAGAGAAATACTGATCTTTCGCTGATTCTTTTGCAATATTGTGTTCTATTCCTCTAGCCTGTAAATAACCAAGATACTTATAATAGTCGTTGCTCTCCATTCCAATAACTAGTCCTTGTCCGCCTTCCACTTCGAACCCACGATGTTCAACCCATTGTCCCTTTTCTATGCAACTTATTTTGCATTTTTCCAATCCAAATTTCATTTGGATATCTCTACTATAACGGCCAACACAGTTTAGGAGATCGCGAAGATGATTCTTTTTCCTAGCATACAATTTGAGATCATCCATGTACCAAAGGTGACTAATTTGTACGACAGGTTGTTGTAAATTACATCCCTTATTTAGAGAATTTAACAAAGTTGTTAACGGTTTCAAGGCTAAACAAAACCACAGTGGACTCAAAGCGTCTCCCTGAAATATGCCTCTTTTAATACTGATCTTACCTGCATCAATACTTTCTGTAGGGGTTTTCATTAACAAACTTGTCTTCCATTTAGTCATGGCGTAACTGAGAAAGTTAATATGATGCTCCTCAATCCTATATAACCTAAGAATCTCTACCAGCCACGAGTGAGGTACACTATCAAACGCTTTCTGATAGTCTATATATGCCAGGTAGAGATTTTCTTTTGCTTTCACCACATTCTTCATCACAACTGAATCAATCAGGATCTGTTCTTTGCAGCCTCTTGATCCTTTTCTACATCCTTTCTGTTCCTCTTCTAAAAGGTTGTTATTCTCCAAATGGGCATATATCTTTTCAGATATAATCGAGGTGAACATCTTGTATAACGTAGGAAGACATGTAATTGGTCTATATTTAGAGGGATCTTCCGCAGATACATTAGATTTCGGAATTAAGAAGGTGTTTCCCTCGGTCATGAATTCTGGCAGTTCGGATGGTTGTTCTAGCAATAATTGGAAGCACTTAGCAAGTTGCAGGTGCGTCGATGTAAATTTTTTTAACCAGAAATTTTGTATTTTATCTGGTCCAGGTGATTTCCAATTCATTGCTTTTTGGATTGTACTTTTCACATCTTTTGAATCAATCCGCCAATTTATCATTGTCCTAACGTTACTTACCTTCCTTCTTTCATCCGTCAGCCATTTTGCATTTCTATGTTGCACCGGCGTACTCCATATTCCAGACCAATAATCTGATATTTTGTCTTTCGTTGGTAACTGAACCTGTTGTCCAGGATTTGTATCACTCAAGCCACGATAGAATAATTTTTGATTTCTAGCGAACTGTTTATTTTGCTGTCTTCGAGTATTACTGATTTTATATCGTTTCAACCTCTTTGCATATGCCGCTAATTTCTGCTTTAATAAATCTAAAATTTCTACAACATTGGAGTTTTCAGGTGAAACATAACAGCTCACTATAACTTCTGCATCTCTCTTAACCCTCGCGCTAGCATTGTCCTTTAAGCTTTGAGTTAATATTCCAATTTCCCGTCTCAGATTTTCAATTTTCCATGTCAATCGTTTTTCCCAACAAGGAGTTTTATTCCTACTATCGAATTCCATTTCTACGGTGTCTATATTTTGATCATTTAATATCAAAACCGTACATGCACCTGTATATATTAAACTGTGGAGCTCTTCCAGTGTTGTGCCATTTTTTATTTTTGTCTCAATAATTCCGTTATTATTATTATTATTATTATTATTATTATTATTATTATTATTATTATTATTATTATTATTATTATTATTATTATTATTATTATTATTATTATTATTATTATTATTATTATTATTATTATTATTATTATTATTATTATTATTATTATTATTATTTTACTATTATTATTATTATTATTTTGTTGTTGTTGTAATAACTAGAGAACGGACATTCTTACCACATGACCAAGTTCTCAGAATACAATAGCCGTTGTCCATTGTTAACGCTGGTGGCCGAGAAAGTCAAACACAAATACTTCATTGTATTACGCCGGGATGTACTCGGCGAAGTTTATAAACATTTCGAGATGCCGATTGCGTTTAATGGATATTTATCCTCCAAATACAATAGGTGTGTTGTCATTGTAATCGCAGCGGACCAGATGGCTGGGAAAGACTAACAAATACTTCATTGATTTACGCCGAGTCATGTGGTAAGAATGTCCGTTCTCTAGTAATAACAAATACGTTCTCACCTTAAGGATGTTGATGCTACTCTAACTTTATATTTTTTTAGAGGAGGAGTTAAATATGTCATGCTCGGAATCACTGAGTTATCCAAAAGTATAAATTTATATAATCAAGGCTTTGATGTAAACAGTGTCTATATACATCCAAATTATACGCGACCAAATATTTATCATGATGTGGGCCTTTTAAAACTAGATCATCCAGCAGTTTTTAATTATTTTGTTAAACCAGCGTGCTTACATAGTTTGAAAGAATTGCCAAGTAAGGACTTCCTAGCTACTGGCTGGGGTGCCATCGAAAACCGAGGTAAAATGCATAACGTTTTACAAAAAGTTACACTGAAACATCAAGCAACAGATATTTGTACCCAGTCTTATGATTCTGAAGAAAAGCTAATGTCTGGTGTTATTGATGAATGGCAAATGTGCGCAGATGGTGGAGGAACGAGGCGTGATACTTGTCAGGCAAGTAAAATTTAAGTTATAATAATACTCTTTCATCTCCAATACAACACTCAATCTTATTATAGAACATACACTGACTTTCAAAAAAATCAGAAGACCCTTAGGAATTATCAATTTTAAATAAAATTTATACATAATGTTTGTTTAATTAAAGACAAGAAGATTGCATTTTCAAACCAGAATATTAAAAAATAGCAATTTTATTTAACAATTAGTGGGTTCGTCGCAGTTTCTTATGCATTACATAACTCTTCGAGGCATGCTTGAAATTAAATGATTTATTGTATCCTGGGGAATGTCATCCCAGGCATCTTGAATTTGATGACGAAAATTAAGTACATTATTTGCTTGTTGCAGTAAACAACCCAGTCAAGTACCACTCAAATCTCACACATGTTCGAGTGATAATTCTCAAAGAATTAGAGTCAATTTTGACATGTGGAATCACATATTAGAAACTAAAAATTCTAAAAGCCACAGATTAAAATATATGAAACGTTGAATATAAGTGGTTTGAATTATATATATTGTATTAGGCTGCTATACATATTAGTCCAAGATGGTGACTGTCCTTGGCATTCAAATTGTTGGAGAAATATTTTATAAATAAAACTTCAAGAAAAGCAGGCTTGTTGTTGTTTGTTTCTTGAGTAAAATGGTAACGTTGAGTTTGACGACTGTGTAACAGATTTTAGAAATGTTTATATTTAATTGTTGGGATTTCTAAATTTACTCAAAAAGTCAATTAAAATTCATTATAGATATCTATTAAATAAAATCAAATAACACCTGTCTAACTTGAGATTTCAAAATTTAAATATGTTAAAATAATTAAACCATAATAGTACTTTTCTTTTTAAAATTTGCGTGGCGCGAAACGTCTATTATTTATATTTATTTAGCTAATTAAGTAATGTCAATTTTAAAATAAGCATGCTATGAAAAATCAAGTTATCATTTATGCAACATATTGAAATAAAATAGATATTTAAATTATTAGTCTTCAACAATTAATTAATATTAAAATATGCCAATAAAATTAGTATAATACGGTGCTATTGATGTAAAACAAATGGAGAACGGCATCTTTTCACCGACAATTTATAAAAGGAAGCCGCATTTTAGAAAGCTCCGAAATGATTATTAACCCTTAACTGGTGAGCGTCATTTACGTTACGTTCGTGGTGACCCAGGGTCTGACAGACCCTATGTGAAGATCTACATATATATGACTATTTATTTGAAAATTTTTGATAATATCGGTTTATCCCATATCATTCTCTGTATTTGTATTGAAATATGAACAATAAAAGATCGCTTGTATTAGAAAATATTTATTACAGAAATTCAACTAAATCGAAACCTTTTCGGAACAGAACAATTATCTGAAATGTTTTTAGCTTCCTAAAATGTATAAAAGTATGTTATATTTTGCATATAAACATTTCAAATCGAACACCATATACAAAAATAACAAAATCCCAATGCTGAAAATTTTAACAACAAACTTTATCGAGAGTTTTTATAAACAGTTATTAAATATATTCTTACTGCACTGCAAACAAACTGGCTTCCTACACCGTACACAATGTGCTTTTGTCTTCCTATCCTTAGAATATGGACAAATGTAGCATCTTTTCCTTTTTGAGGTACCATTTTCAACTTGCAGATTCGGTATAGTATCAGTAATGCCCAGAATAGTTCCCATGACTGTTTTTAACCCTGTTTGTATAGATGGATTGTTATATCTCGTGTGTATAAAGGGTTTTGCAAGAGCATCCGCTAAACGTTTTATAAACTCAAACCGCTGTAATTTTTCACAATCTCTGTAGGATTGATGAAGAATGAAAGCGTTGCACGAAGCAATATCCACAATTGTAAAAAAAATGGCTATAGGCAATCGTCTAGTGCGGCGTGAGGATGAGTAAACGCTACACTTTTGATCCAGTGAATCGACACCTCCTTTGGTGCTATTATAAAAACTTATTATTTCTGGCTTTCTAGTGGATTCATCTAAACTAGCAGTGTGGTGCATACTAGAAATAACAGCAACTGCTTTATTCTTTTTTGGCACAAATGATACCAAAGACATATCTTTGGTGAAACCATACATTGTAGACAAAACTGGTCGCTTCTTTGATGCTAAAAATTGTGGCGGTATTTCTTTTTTGTTTTTTCTTATCGTACCTACATAAGTTAGTCCACGATCGAGTAGCTCCTGGACTAATTTAACAGAAGTAAACCAGTTGTCGCAGGTGTTATTTCGATTCGTTTTTTCGATTGGTTTAGCAAGTCTAATTACTGCTTGCGTAGGAATATTCAATTTTCGTTCTTCTTCAGACAAAGTAGCTCCATCACTTGCCTTTCCACAGTACAAATATGCGTTATAAAAATAATTATTTCGTGCATCAGTAAGACAAATAAGTTTCAACCCGTACTTATTCGGTTTATTGGGCATATACATTTTGAATCGACAACGCCCTCTGAAACCAATTAACATCTCATCTACAGTAACCGAATTACCCACTGTATAGACACTCTGACAGTTCTTGACGAATGTTGTAAAAATAAAAGATATCGCAGCACTAGGATCTTCAGGTAAATGTTCATGCCTGGTCCGGAAATGATCAAACCTAAGACAAGCTAATATAACAAAAAAACGCTTACAAGACATAGCGCAACGAAATACATCCCTTCCTGTGCCATCTGCAGCAAACAAAGATTGAAGTCTCTCATGACCTGACTTGAAAATTTGAGTATATAAAAGTAATCCGAGAAATGCACAGAATTCCTCTCGAACAACATTTTTCAATTCAGGCCTATTAGGTTCTTTGAATTTGAGACGGTACTCGCCAAGCTTTTCATATGTCCATGTGAGTATTTCATCGAGAATATCATCAGTGAACAGAAAGTTCCAGGCATCTATCGGGTCAGCCTTATTAGCTAAATTTCCAGCAGCACCTTTTAGCCCAGGCAAATGAGTAACAATATTGTGTGCTCGCGTTCGTACGCGTGGGTTCGGTGGCTCCTTTGACCATTTGAACCTGTTCCTACCATAATATCCTTTGGTTGTAGATTCACATTGTTCCTGCACATGTAATTCCTCTTCTGAAGAAGCTTCGTCCTCTGATAATGCTGATTCCTCAGAGGCTATTTCATGCTCACTTTCAATAACAAATTCATCATCTATATTACTATCTTCATCACTTTCTGAACCAATTTCGTCATACCACCGTAATACGGTCTCTTCAAAATTCAAATCAGTAGCACGAACACTTTTTTCTACGGACATTCTTAATTAAAATTACTTTCAGTTAGGGCGAACCAGGGTAACATAGACCCTTAAACTACAATATATAGATAACTGCACTCGTAACACGTATTCTTTCAACGGCGTATTGACGAAGACTAAATATTAGGAAGCTACTTATAAGGTTAGAAAGATTTGCGCATGTCCTTAAGAGTAATACTGGAACAACTAAACTCTAAGGTCTAATAGACCCTGGCTCACCAGTTAAGGGTTAAAAGAACCGTTAAAAATCAAAATAATTGCCTTTAACGTTAATCTTCAAGATAACCTTAATTTCCTACACCTTTTAAAGCATTTTCCTGGAGCCGATTTCCTGACAGAGATAAAAAATCTCAAAAATTCAACAACCGTTGATCCAGCTTGTAAAAATTCTGTTAACCAAGATCTACATGATATCCTAAATATAGAAGAAACTGTTATCCTTGTAGAACTTTTCCATTCGTTATTTTTACGAAATTACAGGTATTTCAATATTTCAATGCATGGGTCATTGACCTTGATTTAGATATTAAACCAAATAAAAATAAAGTATTTGAATATCTCGTAGTGGAAATCACTTAATCACTTTATAATACACTTCAAATTCATATAAATTACTTACCATGTTCTTTGGAATAAGTATCCAAGCCACTTATTTAAGAATTGAACATTTAACATGTGTGTGTGTGTGTGTGTGTGGGTGTGTTCGTGTGGGTGGGTGTGTATATGCGTGTGTGTGTGTGCGTGTGTGCGTGTGTGCGTGTGCGCGTGTGCGCGTGTGGGCTTTAGTACGTGCGAACGTGCGTGCATGCTTGCGTGCGTGGGTGGGTGCATGTGTGTGTGTGAAATCTATTGTACAGATGTTTATCATTTAACTTATGTCAATTTGTATTACAACGAACTATCGCTCCTAATACTCTCGCACATAAACGTACTAAAAGTTTATTTACCTATTTATAAAACTACCTGTAATAAACATTTACATTTTACTGTTGATATATTTTATTAGCTATAATTAGCCTTTAAAGGGATTTTATCAAGTCAATTACAGTATTGTTAATGCCTTTTTATGAATCCTACTAAGTCACAGCCCATATATAATGAATTCAAAACATCTGGCACCCTGAGCAAATCTATATTTATAATAAACATTGTTATGTGTTTCATAATGAAACAGACATGTAAATAATTTACATATCTGTAACTGTATACTTGGACAAAATCTCGTATTTTCAGCATTTACTTCTGCTTAAGACATATGTTTCTGCCATTTATAGGCGTCCTCAGATAAGCTAATGAAGCAATGTATACAAATGATACAAATCTTTATAAATAGTCAAATCTGTATATGACATTAAGCCGATCCGCCTATCAGATATAGCAAGTTTCATCCTATAAGGTGGCACTTATTTGTAAGTGACATCTTACGGACGAAAGAGACTTTACCAAAGAAAGCGATCTTTCGATTGTCCAGCTATGCAAGTACGAACCGAAAGCAATACGAGTAGTCCTTCAAAAACGAGCCAGGTGGCGGTAAATATACAAAAAGGTTTTAAATATGTCTATACGTTAAATGCACGTATAAGGCTTTTGTTTCATAATGAAACAGACATGTAAATAATTTACATA
Organism: Melolontha melolontha; assembly: GCA_935421215.2. Lineage (NCBI taxonomy): Eukaryota > Metazoa > Arthropoda > Insecta > Coleoptera > Scarabaeidae > Melolontha > Melolontha melolontha. The sequence continues at coordinate 9,181,852 of OW285240.1, read as the reverse complement.
TCTGTAACTGTATACTTGTCCAAGTTACAGTTACACTCTACTTTCGTTTTTTTTTTATTAGATTACATATCCAGGTTTTATTATATTTTAACTTGCTAATTCACTCACGTATATCTACACTAAGTACCATACCCACTCTATTGTTATTATTAAATTACAAATTCACTTTATCAATCTGAGCTAGCTGGTGCCCATTAAATCATACTAATTAAGATAAAAACGAGAAGATTATGTACCCTGAAGAGACAGATTAAGTTAAGTACAAACTTTATTTATTTTTACGTATTATTAACGTTTATGCCCTTAGTTCAAGCGACATCTGTGAACATAAGTATTAGCAACATCTATAGGTCGTTTATTGAACTTATGTATTTATTAGTATATTCAATATTTAAATTACATAATCTTAGAATTACATTACATTTCAACTAATATATAACGTAGGTGCTATTTATTAGCAACGTTATACTTCAATATATATATATATATATATATATATATATATATATATATATATAGTAAACCTAATCAGTAGGCGATTAAAGGTCTGTATATTACTTCAAAATATATGTATTTAAAAAACTCTACATGTTTCGGCTGTATACGCCTTTTTCAAGAGAATACAAAATATGAATGACAGGATATAAATGTCAAGTAATTAAGTTGCTATGGTTTAAATTATTCAAAGATACATTCTAGTAATAATAATAAATCATGCCTTAGTATTCCAAAAAATAGATAACAAGGTGTGAAAATATGTGTTGTTCGCTGCTAGCAATTTGTGTCTCCTTCTGGGTATGAACTTGTGTGTTGGTTGCTGCTGGCAGCTTGCGTCTCTCTATGGGTGTGTGGTTTTGTGTGAGAGCGTAAGTGTAGGGTTTTGTATGTCGGTGCGTTCGTGCGTGTGTTTAGTGATCGGTCGCATGAATTTAGAGAGGTCGGATAACCAGCCGTTGCGTAGGGCCGCCAACCCTTTCCCGACAACTTCTTTACAATTCCGTGCAGCCGTTCTTTTCATGTCATTCTACGTCATTTTGATGTATCGGACGCTTCGTTGCGTGAAAGTGCGACAGACTTCTCTCTTAGCACGGGAACGATTTTCTGAGAATAATTGGCATTATTGGCGAAGTTTGTAACGATGTAAAGAAGTTGTCGGGAAAGGGTTGGCGGCCCTACGCAACGGCTGGTTATCCGACCTCTCTAAATTCATGCGACCGATCACTAAACACACGCACGAACGCACCGACATACAAAACCCTACACTTACGCTCTCACACAAAACCACACACCCATAGAGAGACGCAAGCTGCCAGCAGCAACCAACACACAAGTTCATACCCAGAAGGAGACACAAATTGCTAGCAGCAAACAACACATATTTTCACACCTTGTTATCTATTTTTTGGAATACTAAGGCATGATTTATTATTATTACTAGAATGTATCTTTGAATAATTTAAACCATAGCAACTTAATTACTTGACATTTATATCCTGTCATTCATATGTATTTTCTTGAAAAAGGCGTATACAGCCGAAACATGTAGAGTTTTTTAAATACATATATTTTGAAGTAATATACAGACTTTTAATCGCCTACTGATTAGGTTTACCATATCATACCAAGGTCACGAAGTTATTATATATATATATATATATATATGTATATATATATATACGTGTTTAGATAATTTCTTAGCCGTTTATTCAATATAACAATTGATAAATTATTGGAGTTTTTCGGCTTTTATATGAAATATTTACAAATATCAAGTTAGTATGTATGTAATTGCAAAGTAAGGGGGGATGTAAACATTGCTGTCTACAAATTACAAAGAAAATCATACGAAATTTTTAATTGAAAAAATTGTCTATGTTGGGACTCGAACCCAAGTCTACAGCTTGCCGGATTGTCGGTTTAACCAGTCACCCACAATAGACCTAGGTTCAAGCTATTTATAAATGCATTATAAAGTAACAGTGTTAATGAGTCAGATGTCAGTTATTTAATGTAGATGTCAAGTTGAAAGCAGAAGTCAATTTTGAAAGCTCATGTCAGTTTTGATAGCAGATGTCAGTTAGTGAAAGCAAATGTCAGTAATTGAAAGCAGATGTCAGTTTTGAAAGCAGGTGTCAGTTATGAAAGCAAATGTCAGATTCGAAAGCAGATGCCTATTTTGAAATTAGATATCAGTTATTGAAAGCAGATGTCAGTATTTTGAAAGCAGATGTCAGATTTGAATGTTTGACATTTGAAGAATAAAAAATACTTATCATATCTCGTTTCTCTTCGTTAGTGTATGACATTTTTGCATTATTAATGAACAATAAATGAAATGTTTGACAGATTGAAATTCCATGGCTACCTTATTTAATCTTATAATTTATTCTTTCAAATAAAACCTAATGTCAAAAACTTTTGAAATCAGAAAAAAAAACTCTTTCTGAAGATGTCTAAATCGAATATGGCGCCTATAAGAAATTAGACAGTTGATGATGGCCAGAAAGAAACGAAACGTCGTATAAAATTTAGAGTGCACCACTGGATAGAGGTTTATAAATGGCCGCAGGGATGTGTTTTTATTTTTTCTCTACAAGGCCAAATGTCGGTGCTACAGGTAAAAGAAGAAAATGGGGTTTTCGCGTTTTTTTTTTAAATAACGAATGTCATTTGTCACAGGTCTATTTTCTTTGCGGATTTATAACAAACACAAAATTTAACAACTTTGCCAAATTTAAACCTATACACTATCTCCAATAATAAGCGAGATCCCCATGGTGAGGGCCGAAAATTAATCAGCCTGTATATATATATATATATAGACTATTAAGTATTATCGACCGTACTGTATAAGTAAAATTTAATTAGCGGGTGACCGGTCTGTCAAGTAAAAATAAAACTCCTTTATTCCACTCTATATTTCATAACGGATTTGTTAATTTGTTACTTCATCAGGAGTGTAATTGAGAGTTAAAATTTAGCAAACAACGGCACTAAACATGTTAAAATTCATCAAATTCAAAACATCAAATCAATATGCTGTTTTGAATTTGATGAATTTTAACATGTTTAGCGCCGTTGTTTGCTAAATTTTAACTCTCAATTACACTCCTGATGAAGTAACAAATTAACAAATCCGTTATGAAATATAGAGTGGAATAAAGGAGTTTTATTTTTACTTGACAGACCGCTCACCCGTTAATTAATTTTTACTTATATATATATATATATATATATATATATATATATATATATATGTGTGTGTGTGTGTGTGTGCGCATATGTGTATATGTATATATGTGTATATATATATATATATATATATATATATATATATATATATATATATATATATAGTTAATGGTGTTCAAAGCAACTATTTAGCCTGAATCAAGAAAAATCAATTGATTAACGTTATTTAAAAAGTAATTATCATGTATGGAACATAGTAATATAAACTGTTGGCTGACCCGTGTACAAGTTGATGTACTATTTTAAATAAATAAGCTAATACAACGTCTAAAGTTATCGAAAGTATTTCGTAATATTTTTTTTAATAAAGAATAAATTATATGAAGAGAGTGAAGTATTGTCTGTGCTATATCTCATTGTTACTTATATTTTCCTTTATTTATTTTTTATAATTCCGTGAATGTTTTAAATATAAAAACCCAATTATTTAAAAACTTTAATATAAACTGATACATTATAGGGCGATTCAGGTGGACCTTTGCAAATAAAATCCCATGATGACAGTTTATACGAAATCGTTGGAATTACTTCCTTCGGGAAAAATTGTGGTTTGATACCTGGGGTTTATACAAGAGTGTCACATTACGACGTGCCTTGGGTTGAAAGCATCGTCTGGCCAGACGAATTGGAATAAGAAGACTTATTTTAAATACTTAGAAAATACTTGATTAATTAATCACAATTAATTCATTCAATACTTTATTTTCCATATACATGTACATGGATATTTAGTTATAAGTTTATAATAAAGAATTAGAATAGAGTTTATTTTTTATGTGTTTCTTGATAGTGCTTAACTGAGGGACTATCTGTTAAGCCACGCAAGTCAAAGATGGTAGCCTTAATCACCCCAAAGTTAGAATTAACCAATGAAACAAAGTATTTTTATACATAACGCTATATCCAAAACTGAATTGCAGTAAACACTTAATTAAATTGACTGACAGGGCGACACGACGTTCTGGCGATGCAGAAGAGCTGTTGATAAGACCTGTTGATTAAAACCAAGTAGTACACTGGTCATATACAGTGGTAGCAAGACCAACAGATTGCCTATTGGGCGGTACTCTGGTGATGGAGGACGAAACTCTCTTCGACAGTACGATCCCCCACGACTCTCTAACGGCAGTCTCTGTTGGGAATCACAGGAGCTATGAACTGCATGGAAACTGCCCCGATGAAGGCCATTATGGGTTTTGCTCTGATGGCACTTCTTGTCAAAGTGGACGCCATTACTGCAATTCTGAGGTTGAATGTTAATGGTTTATGGCATCCCAATAATACAGTTGAGGGTCACACACAAAAGTCCTGTGAAGGGTACTAGACAAACCGGTATTAACGGTATTATTATGATTATTATTACAGATAAGCTGAATATTTCTATTCCGACCAAGTAGCAGGCGGATAGTGTCTTATACGATTAGGGTACCAGTACTTGGTTCATGGCTAGATTGCAATTCATCCATAGTACAAGAGAATGAGTTTGTTGGATGTGCCCTAGAACGAAGGGATAACTAAGTCTAAGGAAATACAAGACGGTTTTTCAGGCTTGTTTCAACTTGTTTGCAGTCACAGCCCATGCGAAGAAAACTCGGAAATCTGACTACTCAAAAAGAAGAACTAACATGATGACTAACAATCCTCAATAGACTAGTACAAGATAATACTATGTATGGCAGCCGGAACAACTAATTACAAAAACTTGCTTTCTATACTTGCTCAAAAAATTATGTAGTAAATTTTTGTAATTAGTTGTTCTTACTTAATATTTAGTAATAATTTATATTCATGGACCAAGTTAAAGTGTCTTAACATTGGAATTCACAAATTTAACCGACTTTAATTATTAATGCGTATATTTTCTTCATCTAACTTTATATGCCCAACTTCAAATCCTTCAGTGAGGAGGTTCTAGAATCGGCTGACACTGGGAAAACATCGGTTTCGGCTGAGGAGGTTCTTTTAGGGTCGTTTCAAGGTCAATGTGGAGGGGGAGGTTCTAGAATCGACCGAGACTGAGCCCTTCAATGTCAAGGTCGCTGTTCAGTTAAGAGTTTCTAGAATCGTAAAAAATATAATTACGTGTATCGATGGAGGTATATAAAAAGCTGGACTTATAAAATAATTGTCAGTAATGCAAGTTACCATGAAACGTTTACTTAAAGTGAGAGAACAAATTGTTGACTGTTCTCAGAAGACTGAAGACAGATAATTGAAGCATGTTAGTAATGGAGAAGGTAGTGTCACGAATAAGATTGAATTATAAAGTGGATCCTTATATAGGTACATGATGGACAAAATTCGCGCACCGCTTAATAAATTTTTAATTAATTCTTTCAATCTTGGTGTATCTATCAAAATTCATTTAATTTATTGAAATAAAAACTACAAAGAATTGTTTTTAAATAATTTCGAGGTTTTTTTTATGAAAAAAAGAACCATCAAAATAATCCATATTTTATTCAAACTTTCAGTGAAAACATGGGAAAGAAAAAAATTGAAAATAAACAAAAGGTTCTGTTTTTAATGGTTTCAATATTGTGTATTGCCGCCTCTAGATCGAATAACTTCCCTTAAACGTCTTAAACGTCAAATACGATGGAAAATATTTATGATGAAATCTTGGGGAATGTTATGCCATTCCTCGAGAGCCGCATTTTCCAGCTCAGCCAAGTTTTCAGGAGCAGGATTTCAACGTCTAATGCGTCGTTTAAGCTGATGCCAAACGTGTTGTATTACATTCCAAAAAGGACTGCGCTTCCTCGGATCACCACAACATCCGCAAAGGCCTCGAAAGAAATGCCACCCTAGAACATTATTGACCACCCACGGAAAGACACTTGGGGAACAATACATGCTTGTCTGTATCTGCTCTTGGTCTTCTCCAGGTAAAAGTGTGTCTATCGGAAGATCTTAAGCCTATTCTGACTTCATCAGTAAACAAGACTTTCTTTCAGTCATCCAAATCCCAATCCACATGTTCACGGGCAAACTCAAGCCTAGCTTGCTTATGGGGTATAGTTAAGAGAGGGTCTGTTGCGGGATGTCTTGCACTGAATCCAAATTCTTTGAGCCTTCTTCTTACTGATTTGGAAGAAATCGCAACATTTCGAATATCTTGAAGTCTATTTTTTATCTCAAATAAGCCCAAAACAAGTCTTAACTTTCATAGAAATGACTTAAGAGAGAATTTATTCAAGTAGCAATACAGGGTTACTTGCTTTTTTTTTAGAAAATGTGCGATTTATAAGCGTCTTGATAAACAATTTTATATATTCATAAATTTATAGGTGCTGCGCAAACTTTGTCCATCAGTGTATAAACATTTTTACTCAAATGGGCCAAACTAATTATATTTGAAATAAACTGGATATGTCTGCTGAGAAATTTATACAAGAACCATCATTGGATGTATTTCTTTTTTTATTTACCTTCCTTGGAAAGGGCAAAAAGTCTACGACTCGTCAATCGTAAAGGACAGGTCGTCCCTAGACAAGAGGAGTTGTTGATAATGCTGTAAAAATATGTAAAGATAAGTAAATAATAGTTTAAATTTTGAAATTGAAATCTAATGGTAATTTGGATCACACTGTAGAATAACGTAAGTAGAGTATCTCAGCCGATTCTAACACCTCCTCATTGATCTTGATCGCACATATATTGGCGATCAAGGTCAATGAGGAGGTGTTAGAATCGGCTGAGGATAATCGACCTTCTTATATAGGGCGAGGGGGACTACGTGGTGTATATGAGGTGAAGGTTAATTAGGAGGTTCCAGAATAATATTAGTGATCAAGGTCGATGGGGAGGTTTTAGAATTGGTTAAGGGTGATCAAGGTCATTTGAAGTTTAAAGAATAAAGAAGAATGTTAGGGTGGGGACAATGTTAGGGTATATAAAGTGAGTTTATGTTAAATAGATGCTAGTATTAGAGAATATGTTGGAGCGGAAGTTTAATGAAGTACCACAGAGTTTTTTATGTTCTTTAATAGTGGAAGAAAGTGAATTGGAAAAAGATAATAGTGGTCCCTTGCTAGTGGAAGAAAGTGAATTGGTAAAAGATAATAGTATTGATAGAGGTTTACAAATGGTTGGAGATATTGAGGTAGACTTGGGTATTGAATAATTTTTTACTAAAATGTGTGAATCAAATAAATTTTGGGAACATATAGATGTAGCTGCAGAGAATTTTACACGAGAGGCATCAAGTGGTGAAATATTTGTTGAAAAATATGGTAGAGAACCAATTTGGGAGTTACCATTAGTAGGAGAAAAAAATTCAAAATTGATATGTATTGGTTTATTACCACATCAAGATTTTTAACCAAGGTTAAATATTGTTGGTGTAAAAAACAATGTGTATGCTTTAATTCAAAGGAATGGAAGTGGGTCATTGCGGAGACTGCAAAGTTAAGGCAATATTTTTATTATAATAATGGTATATTTCCAAGTTTTAGAGGTATGAATATTCGAATATCACCTGAATCATTTGAGGGAGTGAGTAGAATTGTGAAGATAGAAAAAGTTGGCGAGTATGTGTATTTAGCGTTTGAAAGTTTACCGGAATTATGGCGGTTGAAGAAAACATTGGATTGTCGATTAGTTGTTTTAGAAGATTTGAAATATAATGTATTTTATAATGACATGGTCCGATGTGTAGCTGAAAGTGGTGGAGAAGTGGATGTAGTAATCGACCGAATGTATAGTGGTGTAATATCCGAATGTGTTTATATAATGAAGGAGTTACTTATGTATTGGCCTCAGAAAAATAAAAATTATGTAAATTATTTGAGGAAAAATTATATATGTTTATGAAATATAATACTAAAATAAATTTAATGTGTTTTATTTTTAAAATTTGTAAGGAATTAATCCTGTAAGACAAATTTTAAGGGTTTTTAGGATTAGGTGAAATCGACTAATAAGTATTTGTATATATGGTAATTGTAGATGCGGTTTTTGTCATTTAGATTGTTGATGTTGACTGAGATAGTTTAATATATAAGATTGTGATGGTATTCAGAAGTGGTAGTTTGAATAAGGCACGCAGAAGGAAAGGTGGTGGATTGTTGAATACTGTGATAAATAAGCTCCCAGTAGAATTGCACATACCGGGTCATAGATTTTGTGGCCCAGAAACGAGATTAGAAATACGATTGAAAAGAGGTGAAAAGGGGGTGAATATTTTGGATGAGGCTTGTAAAGAGCACGATATATCATATTCTCAATCAAGTGAATTGTTAAAAAGGCACGAAGCGGATGAGAAATTGTACCAAAAAGCTGTGGAACGAGTTAGGAGTAGAGACGCAGGTATAGGAGCAAGGTTAGCTGCAACTGTGGTTTCAGCTGCTATGAAAGCTAAAACAAAATTAGGTATGGGTTGGAGTAAACAACGGAAAGAAATGAGTAAAAGTGGAAGGAAGGGTAGTAGAAGAAGTTATAGGAGGAGAAGGCAGGGGTATCGATTAGGTGGTGCTATTTCATTTTTGCAAGCAATGAAAAAAGCACGGAATGCAATAAGACGGATTGGTAAGAAGAAGGGTGTTTTAGAGAATGCTAGAGTTGTATATCAAAGTTTAATAAAATCTGGAAGAAGAATAAAATATCCGCGATCCAGGGTACATGCGATACCGAAAAAGGGTGGATTTTTACCGTTAATCATTATTTGCAGCATTAGGTGCTTTAGGATCATTAGGTGGTTGTGCAGCAGCAATTGCGAATGTAGTAACTTCTGCAAAAGCTGAAAGGGATCAATTAGATGAAGAAAAGCTACATAATATTGCTATAGAATCAAAATCTGGGAGTGGTTTATATATGAAACCATATAAGTCTGGGTGTGGTGTATCTGTTGGAAGTGGATTATACGGAAAATCGTATAAATCTGGTTGTGGTGTTTATTAACCAGAAGGTGCTAAAACTGATAGGCAGTTTAACTCGAAGACCTTTAACAGAAAAAGATTTGTGGATGTATATTCAAAGGTGGAGATTGGTAAATTTCAGTAAAGATGTGTTACCGAAAATTATACGCAAAAGAGAGAATGGAATAGTAAATTTGGATGATGATGTTGGGGAAGAGACTCATTGGGTAGCATATAAGAAAAATAATGCTGTAATAAATTATTTTGATAGTTACGGTGATTTAAGACCTCCGATTGAGGTTGAAAAGTATTTATTATCGAATGGTGGTGGTGTTATACAGTATAACTATGAAAGATATCAAGACAGTAACAGTGAAAATTGTGGGCATTTGAAATTTTTATTTGTGGAGATGCAGAGATATAAAAAAAGATTTAATATGTGCCCTTTCTTGATCACTAAATTTGTAATAATAAAGGAATCAAATTTTTGTCTTGTAATAATATATGTCCTCTAAAAGTGTTTCTAACTTTACTATTATGGGAAATGTAGTATTACAAAGACAGTATTTGTAAATATTCTGATATATATATATATATATATATATATATATATATATATATTAATATAAAGCTAACAGGGGCTTTATATATAATTAATAACAATATGTTGAAAAGCTGAATTGATCTTATAGATAAATACAAAGCCAAATAATTAAAATACTGTGAATTATGCCTAATAATTGTATTTTTAATTGCCCCAAGTTGGGCTGACCAATTAATACAAAACTGACAGGCTTTATATACGAGCTGTGTATATAAAACAGTTAAAATAATAATTAATTTCTTTAAAATAAATAAATTAATTCAAAATTCAAGCAAGAGGTTATAAATGTGTTCAATAGAGGGCGTATAGTTATATTACACAGCTGACATCGGTGATATATTATAGCATGTAAAGATGATAATATAAACAAATTATACTTAGCTTTGGTAGGCCTCTTTTAAAATGCTAAACTTATCTTAAAATACATTGTGGGTGCCTTAATTAATATGCCGACTAGCTCATTTGTCAAGATAATAAGTTTTATATGGGTGCGGGTTCAGTATTTGGAGAAAATAACGGTTTTATAAACAAGTAAATTCAAGTGTAAAACTCTGGATGTAACAACAAGAATAAAACAAGAAGGTGAATGTTAAATATCACAAGTTTAATCTGTTCCTCAATGAATTAAGGTAAGTTATATAACAATTTGCATAACATAAAAATATGAAGAGTCACGTGGTTTGATATAGATATTAAGTAGGGTTAAATTCAATAACAAAATTGTTGTGACTAATGTAATTATCTTCTATATAACTAAATTCAAATTTAAAAAGAACTGTAATTTTCTGTTATACTGTATATGAATAATTAGGTAATATTTTTAAGAATTTAATTGAAATATGAACGATTAGTTTGACTAGTTAATAAATACAATTTTATGTTTTTAGAGATTAATAAATATATACTCAAATTTACGTCGGTGGTGTTTTCTGGATCGTAGATGGAAAGTGGACGCTTGAAATGCAGGATTACGGGCTCAGGTATCGATGAAAAGCTTGTAAAAATTTCTAAATTTGGCTTGGCGTCCTTTTGAAATGTATATTTTCGTTTCTGCGCTTAGCTTGTTAAGGATGCGGGAATACTTGTAAAAATTATACTTGGTGGATCAGGAGCTGGTTGGAAATCTTTTTGGTGAGGTTTTTCTTTTTAATTTTGATTTTTTAACACTTAATTTCTTCAAAAACTTTTGTAAAAATACGACGAGTTCTACCATTTTATAATTATCAAGCTAACTCTTTTTTGTTTTTCTTCAATCTCTAGGCGTCTTATTTAGAATGTTAGTTTATATCTATTTAATCTCGTTAATTTATTCAATCAATTTAAATAAATTACAAATACTAATCGTTTTATCATTTCGCATAAATTATTCTATGAATTTTACAATAAATATAAATGTGTTTTTAATGTTGAAATCTTTGCTAAAATGCCTGTTTACATGTGGGATAATTCCCGCTTCATTTAATTCAAAATTACGTACAGTTCTGTTCATAATTGGTGTCATATAATTCCAATCAATTAAGTTAAATATCTTCGGTGGGAATAAAAAAAAGTAAAAGAAAATGACTATGGTGAATGAAAACATGAAATTCAATAGAAATGAGAAACAAATTTGATAAATTAAAAACGCGGTATTAACTTTATTGATATGGCATGAGAGAATTGCAGTTCTAACTATTACTAACTCTTAATATTAATAAATTTAAACTTTACACAGTATTTCTGTTCTAGGGCTCTCCCGTACATGGGTATGCCTCATCACAAATTCCCCATTATAAAAGAAGGCTGCTCTGTGGCAGACAAGAAGACTTCTTTTATTGTACCAATAGAGGTCCTAAGAATCAATAAATTCAAACTTTTAATAGAAAACAAGTGATAAATTCTTTATATACATTAAGTTGCGGATGCAAATTTAAATTTTATTTATTATATATGTATATGTGTTTTGGGTTCATGTGCTTTTTTTTCCTTAGCTTACGTAGATTTTGTTTAACTGTTGGCATAGATACTAAGTTAGTTTTGTTGTAAATATTATCTTCTATCTTTCCTTTTAGCTTTATAACTCCTGTACAACTAATATTAATTTTATTTGCATCCTTTTTTATTGTATTTGTAAAAATTCTTTCAATGGAGACTGTGGTTAAATAATAATTTAAAAAAGGTATATAACCCCTTACCACAATTATTAGTCGTATCCTAAATACGTATTTCGACAACTAAGTTGTCATCATCAGTAGGTAAAAACTACTAATTAAAGTCACACGGGGCACAATAAAGTAAGATAAACGCTTCCGCACAACTACTATACACTGCAACCCTGTAAAGACTAAATTTACCATGCACATCTCAAACTACGAGACAAAACACTTGCCTCTTGGAAAAGGTTTTTAAACATGTGTTAAAATATCGAACAAAGGGACGGCAAAAATTCTTCTCTAAAGAAGGCGCCTACTAAAAACGATTTTAAAGCTACGGTGACCTACTAATAAACTAAATGAAATACCTTATATTTCCACAAAACACTAGTATATATAACTGTATGAGCATTTCTTGTGCAATGTACAAATTAATAGTTATTATTTAAACGTGTTATTTCGAGTACGCAGGTAGTGACAAATTCTATATTGTGTAGGAGTGTAAAAAAAAAAAATTTCCATTAACAAATGGTTAAAAGGTCGTATATATATAGTAAAGGCCGAACTCTCATTGCAAATTCTGAGAAAGACAAAATTAAGAAGGGGCGTTACATGTGAAAAACCAGACATCCGGCTTGTTGTATTATATTAAATGAGAATAGCATTCACGGTAGTCTCTGGGTGTGTTAAGGAGGTAATTTTTGCATATTAAATGAGAATCACTTCACGTGAAAAGGGTCATTGAATAATTGGATATTGTAGGTATTTAATTTAAAAGTTAATTATAAATAGGTGGCATGTCCTAGTTAAGGAGTTAAGCAATATAAAATAATGTATAGAATTCACGGTAGGCTCTGGGTGAAACATGATAAATAATTTAATAAACAAAACACCCGGTACATCTGTTCCACAAACCGCGAAACATATTTTACATTTCGTGAAACAAACACACCGAGTGCTTCATTCAACAACCATTGTTTAGGAGGTAATTGCATTATTTCACGTGTATGGATTCCCACATGTCTATATTTCTGATGTTACATCCCCCTCCCACTTATAAAAATGTGAAAAGACAGCTGAACGGTATTGGAGATTTATCGCTATTCAAGGAGGTATGTTTATTTTTCACGATAAATATACTTTCGAAAGCATCAAGTTCATGGGGTTTATTAATTCCTTTTATCAATTTCAAACCTGTAATCGGTACATTGTGTAGTGTGCTCAAAGCGTGATTTGCGACATTTTATTTATCCGGCCTATTGTATTTGATATGTGCTATGTGTTCTTTAAAGCGTGTTATTATAGGTCGTTTAGTTTGGCCTATATATTTCAAATTACAATCCGCGCAACTAATTTCATAGATCCCTGATTTCGAATTGGAATTGATTTTATCTTTAGTATTCCCTAGCAGACTTTTGATGGTGTTTTCAGACCGAAATGCTACCTGGAGACCTCTTTCTTTCACAATTCTATTAATGTTTTTCGTGACAGGGTGGTATGGTAGACATATTGCAGTGGAATTTACTTTGATATTGCTTATTAATTTTTTATTCACACTACAGCTTATATTGCCGGCTATTCAGTCTAGTAGAATCCACGATCTCCCATCTCATGAATCGTTCCTCATGGATCAGGTTCAAGTTTTTTTCCCAGAATAAAACGATAAACACAAATAAAAATCTAATCAGTTCCTTTGTTAGTTTATTTAAAAAAAAAAATAAAAAAAAATCCCTCTACAAAGTGTATAGGGTGCTAAAGCATCATCAAACAGTAGCAATGAGGAAACACTCTTTGTGAATAATGACTCGCACACAGAGAAAAACCCCTTGTGACACTCGATCAAACATAAAACTAATAAATACTAGTGAAATTTGTCAAGTTTAACCTCTACTTTGACCCCTTCAAACAAATGTCAAAAACAACTAAGTTTTCGAAACTCACGAAAATTGAAATTTTGTCATGCGCAAAAATAACACAACAAGGTCAAACCCCACTAAAGAAAACTCCAACCTTGAATTCAAAAATGTTCTCGAAAATTATTTTAAGAAAAAACTTCCCTTACAAAAAAACATGACAACTTTCTCCAATACCCATATACTACTTTCAAATATAAATTATTACAAGAAATACATGAAATTATAATAATGAAAATAATCGTGATATCAAATATATAAACAAAATATTTTATCAACTTACATAGATCTATGCACAATTTATAAAATGCACGAGAGATACCTTTTTCATAAAAAAAAACATTTCAATAAACATCAAAACACTCGCATAAATCGAATTAAGATTTACATGCACCTTACAATAAATGCATAAACAATATTCAACCCGATTTTATAAAACAAAGAATAAAATTGAGAATTTTATTCTTTAATAAACCGATCACTTTAACCGTCAAAAAACAGTTGATTTTAAAAATAGAATTACGGGAATTTTTGCGTTTACTTGCTATATAATTACTCAAATTATATTTATAAATCTCATTTTTAGAAACCAATTTCATTTCCATCTTAGACCGTCTATCGTTAATATTATTAATGACAACTGCTTGTTTATTTAATTTATTAATCATTTTATCGTGAATACTTTCTTCCATCCTACACTCTAACTTAGCATTTATTTTAATTATATTAAATTCTTTTCTCTCGTTAGTTTTAAAATTAATTTTATTTAATGTAACTTCTTCGCTTACCCTAATTTGATTATTTCTTCTTCCTATTTCTATATCCATATCATTTCCCTCGTCCTGTGGCATAGATTCCTCCCCAGGCACGTCCTCTAAACTTTCTTTTGTAATTGTTGATTCGTTTTCTTCTTGTAGCATTATTATTGATTCCTTTTCTTCTGGTTCCATTATTTTTAATTCCTTTTCTTCTATTGCTTGTTTTTCCTCGACGTGTGCTATTTTACTTTTATTTATTGTGTTTTCCTTGTTTATTTGATTGTTACTGGTTCCTGGTGCCATTTGATCCATTATCCCTTTTATTTTTTTCTCTACATACTCCTGTCGTTGTTTTATTTCATTGTGATTTTGTTGCATTATATCCATTTGTTGTTGTTCTATCCTATTTATCCTCATTTCCATCTCCTTGTGGTTTTGTTGCATTATTCGTTCCATTTGTTGTTTCATTTCCATTTGTTGTTGTTTTATTTCATTATGATTTTGTTGTATCATATTCATTATCATTTGTGTCATTGTGTGCATCATATCCATCATCTGTTGACTGCCTACTTCGTCGTCCCCCTCTTCATGTATGTAACCAGCATTACCCATTCTTTGTTTCAAATTTTTCATTATATTTTCCATATTTGAATTATATTGTTTTATTTCTTCCAATTATACGTTGGACTCGCCAAAATTGTAAATTATCTTGTATTTCCGAATTATTTGCTTTCTTATACGCCGACACGCTGGGCTGCCAAAATTGTAAATTTTGGCATTTGCTTTGCTTCATACGCCGACACGTTGGGCTGCCATAATTGTGCAGTGGAATTTACTTTGATATTGCTTATTAATTTTTTATTCACACTACAGCTTATATTGCCGGCTATTCAGTCTAGTAGAATCCACGATCTCCCATCTCATGAATCGTTCCTCATGGATCAGGTTCAAGTTTTTTTCCCAGAATAAAACGATAAACACAAATAAAAATCTAATCAGTTCCTTTGTTAGTTTATTTAAAAAAAATAATAAAAAAAAATCCCTCTACAAAGTGTATAGGGTGCTAAAGCATCATCAAACAGTAGCAATGAGGAAACACTCTTTGTGAATAATGACTCGCACACAGAGAAAAACCCCTTGTGACACTCGATCAAACATAAAACTAATAAATACTAGTGAAATTTGTCAAGTTTAACCTCTACTTTGACCCCTTCAAACAAATGTCAAAAACAACTAAGTTTTCGAAACTCACGAAAATTGAAATTTTGTCATGTGCAAAAATAACACAACAAGGTCAAACCCCACTAAAGAAAACTCCAACCTTGAATTCAAAAATGTTCTCGAAAATTATTTTAAGAAAAAACTTCCCTTACAAAAAAACATGACAACTTTCTCCAATACCCATATACTACTTTCAAATATAAATTATTACAAGAAATACATGAAATTATAATAATGAAAATAATCGTGATATCAAATATATAAACAAAATATTTTATCAACTTACATAGATCTATGCACAATTTATAAAATGCACGAGAGATATCTTTTTCATAAAAAAAAACATTTCAATAAACATCAAAACACTCGCATAAATCGAATTAAGATTTACATGCACCTTACAATAAATGCATAAACAATATTCAACCCGATTTTATAAAACAAAGAATAAAATTGAGAATTTTATTCTTTAATAAACCGATCACTTTAACCGTCAAGATATCTCTAACTCAAAAATGAAATTTCAACATCCGCCTGACCATCCCTACCATTTATAAAATCAAAATATATACAGACAACACATTTTTAACAAATACAATATCCGGAAAAGCGGCAAGTTCAATCCTCTGGTCAACCTAAATATACGAGGGCTAATCATAATTTCATACATTATAAAAATTTATTTTACTTATAAAATAAAATATATATATAACGATCCCCGTCTGAAATAAATAAACATACAACTGAAATAGCTAATTTTTTTAAAAATGTCCTTCATTATAGAGTTCAAAATTGTTCAATCATTTTTCCTTTCTTGTCCAAGGAAAAATCTATAGCAATATGTACTTTTTCTCTTGGTTATTTTGGGGTATCAAACTCGTGGATTCGCGGATCGTATTTTTTATTTTAGTTTTTCTAATTAATTTATTGATTATTTCTATGTCAAAGCCATTGTATGTCGCAATATTTTTAATGAAATCTAGTTCTGTTTCATATCTCTCTTTTGTTAACGGAAAATTTAGTAAC
The DNA here is from genome assembly GCA_935421215.2 of Melolontha melolontha. Classification (NCBI taxonomy): domain Eukaryota; kingdom Metazoa; phylum Arthropoda; class Insecta; order Coleoptera; family Scarabaeidae; genus Melolontha; species Melolontha melolontha. Next base: position 9,165,088 of record OW285240.1, on the reverse strand, counting down.
CGATTGACTAAAAAGTTAAAGGAAGCTGTCTTATGTTGATAACTATGATTTGAATCCGCGGTGATGAATCTATTAACGTTGGTTTCTTTCCGGAAAATATCGATTTCTATTTTATGTTTATTTCTAATCAGTAAAGTATCTAAAAATGATATCTTGCCGTATTGTTCCTTTTCCACCGTAAATTTAATAGTCGGATATTTCAAATTTAATTGATTAACAAACATGTCTAATTCGCATTTCCGTGTGTCAAAAATCGCAAGAATGTCATCTACATACCTAATCCAGACTCTAGGGAAATATTTAGCGTTGTTTTTGAATTCTACTTCAAATTGACTCATGAATAAATTGGCTATGAAAGGAGATAAGCAGTTACCCATAGTTGTGCCTTGTTTCTGTTCATAAAATTTTTCTCCTACTTGGAAACAATTCTGCGCCATGCACAGAGTTGTCAGTCTCATGTATTCTCTTATTTTTGAAGGTTCAATGTTGTTCTTGTGGAGCAAGCTTTCTAAATATTTCATAGTCTCTGGAATAGGTACCGAGGGAAATAACGACGTCAAGTCGAGTGAAACTAAAATTTCCCCGGTTTCCAGTTCACAGTCTTTAATTAATTTAACAAATTCTAAAGAATTGCTGACTGACAAATTTTCTGGTTTAACGGGTAGATTTTTAAATTCATTCACTAGCCATTTGGAAATCAAGTAAGTCGGTGAGTTAATACCTGAAACTATAGGTCTCCTCGAGTTACCTGGTTTATGTATCTTCGGTAAACAATACATTCTTGGTACTACAGGATTACTAACATTCAATTTATACTTTTGGGTAGAAGTTATTAAAATTGGACATTTCTTAATCGCGTCTTTTGTGTCATTAATCATTTTAGGTAACGGATTTTTCTTCATTTCTACATACGGACCTTCGGCAATTAAATTTTTTACTCTTTGAAAATAGTCGGTTTTGTCCATAATTACTAACTTGTTCCCTTTATCTGCTTTTAGATAAAAGCAGTCCTTCGATCTAAGAGTTTTAATGATATTCCATTCTTTATTGACCGACTTCTGTTTGTGCTGCTGCAAATTCTTATCGATTTGGGTTTTACAAGCTTCTCGAATAAAGTTTTTTGGCCCTTGTTCAAAATACTTAATCGAAGTTTCGATGCTTGCAATCACCTGTTCCATAGGAATCTGACGGCTTGGCAAACAGTATTTTAACCCTTTATTTAACAAATTTATTTCAAATCACTAAAATTCTCAGATGATTGATTGATCACTAATGTTTCTTTTATAGGAATTTTATTAGTATCCTTTTTAGGTGGACATAACTTTTTAAATTTCTTATTAAGTTTTAAACATTTCTTTTTCAATTTATAGTCTTTAATTTCCGTAATTTTCCTATAAAAGTTACACCAATCTTCGAATTCATTGTTGTCCATGCTTTTAGTCAATTTTAAATGTAAATTATATAGTTCTAATTCTAATTTACTACGTTTACTGTACAGATATTTCATTTCTAGGTTCAACCATTTCATTTTTGCATATGAAATGACCTTATCGTTATTTCTACAATTAGTCGTTACATTTACGTTCATGAATTTAGGAAAAACATTGTTATTTTTACACCGTTTCAGAAAATTGATATCTGTACTTATAAGTTTAATTTTAATATATAACTTATGAAATCTATTGAACTCCTTTGACCGGGAAGTCATTGTGAAAATTCTTTCAATGGAGACTGTGGTTAAATAATAATTTAAAAAAGGTATATAACCCCTTACCACAATTATTAGTCGTATCCTAAATACGTATTTCGACAACTAAGTTGTCATCATCAGTAGGTAAAAACTACTAATTAAAGTCACACGGGGCACAATAAAGTAAGATAAACGCTTCCGCACAACTACTATACACTGCAACCCTGTAAAGACTAAATTTACCATGCACATCTCAAACTACGAAACAAAACACTTGCCTCTTGGAAAAGGTTTTTAAACATGTGTTAAAATATCGAACAAAGGGACGGCAAAAATTCTTCTCTAAAGAAGGCGCCTACTAAAAACGATTTTAAAGCTACGGTGACCTACTAATAAACTAAATGAAACACCTTATATTTCCACAAAACACTAGTATATATAACTGTATGAGCATTTCTTGTGCAATGTACAAATTAATAGTTATTATTTAAACGTGTTATTTCGAGTACGCAGGTAGTGACAAATTCTATATTGGGTAGGAGTGTAAAAAAAAAAAAATTTCCATTAACAAATGGTTAAAAAGTCGTATATATATAGTAAAGGCCGAACTCTCATTGCAAATTCTGAGAAAGACAAAATTAAGAAGGGGCGTTACATGTGAAAAACCAGACCTCCGGCTTGTTGTATTATATTAAATGAGAATAGCATTCACGGTAGTCTCTGGGTGTGTTAAGGAGGTAATTTTTGCATATTAAATGAGAATCACTTCACGTGAAAAGGGTCATTGAATAATTGGATATTGTAGGTATTTAATTTAAAAGTTAATTATAAATAGGTGGCATGTCCTAGTTAAGGAGTTAAGCAATATAAAATAATGTATAGAATTCACGGTAGGCTCTGGGTGAAACATGATAAATAATTTAATAAACAAAACACCCGGTACATCTGTTCCACAAACCGCGAAACATATTTTACATTTCGTGAAACAAACACACCGAGTGCTTCATTCAACAACCATTGTTTAGGAGGTAATTGCATTATTTCACGTGTATGGATTCCCACATGTCTATATTTCTGATGTTACATCCCCCACCCACTTATAAAAATGTAAAAAGACAGCTGAACGGTATTGGAGATTTATCGCTATTCAAGGAGGTATGTTTATTTTTCGCGATAAATATACTTTCGTAAGCATCAAGTTCATGGGGTTTATTAATTCCTTTTATCAATTTCAAACCTGTAATCGGTACATTGTGTAGTGTGCTCAAAGCGTGATTTGCGACATTTGATTTATCCGGTCTATTGTATTTGATATGTGCTATGTGTTCTTTAAAGCGTGTTATTATAGGTCGTTTAGTTTGGCCTATATATTTCAAATTACAATCCGCGCAACTAATTTCATAGATCCCTGATTTCGAATTGGAATTGATTTTATCTTTAGTATTCCCTAGCAGACTTTTGATGGTGTTTTCAGACCGAAATGCTACCTGGAGACCTCTTTCTTTCACAATTCTATTAATGTTTTTCGTGACAGGGTGGTATGGTAGACATATGTACTTTTTCTCTTGGTTATTTTGGGGTATCAAACTCGTGGATTCGCGCATCGTATTTTTTATTTTAGTTTTTCTAATTAATTTATTGATTATTTCTATGTCAAAGCCATTGTATGTCGCAATATTTTTAATGAAATCTAGTTCTGTTTCATAATTCTGTTTTGTTAACGGAAAATTTAGTAACCGATTGACTAAAAAGTTAAAGGAAGCTGTCTTATGTTGATAACTATGATTTGAATCCGCGGTGATGAATCTATTAACGTTGGTTTCTTTCCGGAAAATATCGATTTCTATTTTATGTTTATTTCTAATCAGTAAAGTATCTAAAAATGATATCTTGCCGTATTGTTCCTTTTCCACCGTAAATTTAATAGTCGGATATTTCAAATTTAATTGATTAACAAACATGTCTAATTCGCATTTCCGTGTGTCAAAAATCGCAAGAATGTCATCTACATACCTAATCCAGACTCTAGGGAAATATTTAGCGTTGTTTTTGAATTCTACTTCAAATTGACTCATGAATAAATTGGCTATGAAAGGAGATAAGCAGTTACCCATAGTTGTGCCTTGTTTCTGTTCATAAAATTTTTCTCCTACTTGGAAACAATTCTGCGCCATGCACAGAGTTGTCAGTCTCATGTATTCTCTTATTTTTGAAGGTTCAATGTTGTTCTTGTGGAGCAAGCTTTCTAAATATTTCATAGTCTCTGGAATAGGTACCGAGGGAAATAACGACGTCAAGTCGAGTGAAACTAAAATTTCCCCGGTTTCCAGTTCACAGTCTTTAATTAATTTAACAAATTCTAAAGAATTGCTGACTGACAAATTTTCTGGTTTAACGGGTAGATTTTTAAATTCATTCACTAGCCATTTGGAAATCAAGTAAGTCGGTGAGTTAATACCTGAAACTATAGGTCTCATCGAGTTACCTGGTTTATGTATCTTCGGTAAACATGTTCGGTAAACATGTTGTTTACCGAAGATACATAAACCAGGTAACTCGATGAGACCTATAGTTTCAGGTATTAACTCACCGACTTACTTGATTTCCAAATGGCTAGTCGAGTTACCTGGTTTATGTATCTTCGGTAAACATGTTCGGTAAACATGTTGTTTACCGAAGATACATAAACCAGGTAACTCGATGAGACGTATAGTTTCAGGTATTAACTCACCGACTTACTTGATTTCCAAATGGCTAGTGAATGAATTTAAAAATCTACCCGTTAAACCAGAAAATTTGTCAGTCAGCAATTCTTTAGAATTTGTTAAATTAATTAAAGACTGTGAACTGGAAACCGGGGAAATTTTAGTTTCACTCGACTTGACGTCGTTATTTCCCTCGGTACCTATTCCAGAGACTATGAAATATTTAGAAAGCTTGCTCCACAAGAACAACATTGAACCTTAAAAAATATGAGAATACATGAGACTGACAACTCTGTGCATGGCGCAGAATTGTTTCCAAGTAGGAGAAAAATTTTATGAACAGAAACAAGGCACAACTATGGGTAACTGCTTATCTCCTTTCATAGCCAATTTATTCATGAGTCAATTTGAAGTAGAATTCAAAAACAACGCTAAATATTTCCCTAGAGTCTGGATTAGGTATGTAGATGACATTCTTGCGATTTTTGACACACGGAAATGCGAATTAGACATGTTTGTTAATCAATTAAATTTGAAATATCCGACTATTAAATTTACGGTGGAAAAGGAACAATACGGCAAGATATCATTTTTAGATACTTTACTGATTAGAAATAAACATAAAATAGAAATCGATATTTTCCGGAAAGAAACCAACGTTAATAGATTCATCACCGCGGATTCAAATCATAGTTATCAACATAAGACAGCTTCCTTTAACTTTTTAGTCAATCGGTTACTAAATTTTCCGTTAACAAAAGAGAGATATGAAACAGAACTAGATTTCATTGCGACATACAATGGCTTTGACATAGAAATAATCAATAAATTAATTAGAAAAACTAAAATAAAAATACGATGCGCGAATCCACGAGTTTGATACCCCAAAATAACCAAGAGAAAAAGTACATATGTCTACCATACCACCCTGTCACGAAAAACATTAATAGAATTGTGAAAGAAAGAGGTCTCCAGGTAGCATTTCGGTCTGAAAACACCATCAAAAGTCTGCTAGGGAATACTAAAGATAAAATCAATTCCAATTCGAAATCAGGGATCTATGAAATTAGTTGCGCGGATTGTAATTTGAAATATATAGGCCAAACTAAACGACCTATAATAACACGCTTTAAAGAACACATAGCACATATCAAATACAATAGACCGGATAAATCAAATGTCGCAAATCACGCTTTGAGCACACTACACAATGTACCGATTACAGGTTTGAAATTGATAAAAGGAATTAATAAACCCCATGAACTTGATGCTTACGAAAGTATATTCATCGCGAAAAATAAACATACCTCCTTGAATAGCGATAAATCTCCAATACCGTTCAGCTGTCTTTTTACATTTTTATAAGTGGGTGGGGGATGTAACATCAGAAATATAGACATGTGGGAATCCATACACGTGAAATAATGCAATTACCTCCTAAACAATGGTTGTTGAATGAAGCACTCGGTGTGTTTGTTTCACGAAATGTAAAATATGTTTCGCGGTTTGTGGAACAGATGTACCGGGTGTTTTGTTTATTAAATTATTTATCATGTTTCACCCAGAGCCTACCGTGAATTCTATACATTATTTTATATTGCTTAACTCCTTAACTAGGACATGCCACCTATTTATAATTAACTTTTAAATTAAATACCTACAATATCCAATTATTCAATGACCCTTTTCACGTGAAGTGATTCTCATTTAATATGCAAAAATTACCTCCTTAACACACCCAGAGACTACCGTGAATGCTATTCTCATTTAATATAATACAACAAGCCGGATGTCTGGTTTTTCACATGTAACGCCCCTTCTTAATTTTGTCTTTCTCAGAATTTGCAATGAGAGTTCCGCCTTTACTATATATACGACTTTTTAACCATTTGTTAATGGAAATTTTTATTTTTTTTTACACTCCTACCCAATATAGAATTTGTCACTACCTGCGTACTCGAAATAACACGTTTAAATAATAACTATTAATTTGTACATTGCACAAGAAATGCTCATACAGTTATATATACTAGTGTTTTGTGGAAATATAAGGTGTTTCATTTAGTTTATTAGTAGGTCACCGTAGCTTTAAAATCGTTTTTAGTAGGCGCCTTCTTTAGAGAAGAATTTTTGCCGTCCCTTTGTTCGATATTTTAACACATGTTTAAAAACCTTTTCCAAGAGGCAAGTGTTTTGTCTCGTAGTTTGAGATGTGCATGGTAAATTTAGTCTTTACAGGGTTGCAGTGTATAGTAGTTGTGCGGAAGCGTTTATCTTACTTTATTGTGCCCCGTGTGACTTTAATTAGTAGTTTTTACCTACTGATGATGACAACTTAGTTGTCGAAATACGTATTTAGGATACGACTAATAATTGTGGTAAGGGGTTATATACCTTTTTTAAATTATTGTATTTGTAAATAAGTTCTCTTTTCGTTATATATTTTTTTTTAACTGGTAACTATATTATTCATATTTATCATAGTATTAGTAATTTTATTAATAAGTTTTAATTCCTTTGGATATTAATTTTGTAATGTTTAGTTTTATATTTGTTTTGTAAGATGGTCTGGACCATAACATAACTGAATTGCTGAGCTGTTGGTATTTAAGACTTGTTATATATTCTGTTGATCATTTGTATACAATATTCTGTTTGGTATAGTTGTTTGAGTTGGGGGGTTATTTAATTTATTGTCTCTCATGTTGATGGTACTTTCTTGGTAAACTTTATATAGATTGTTATAAGTAAGATTTGTTTTATATTCTTATAGATGCAAGCTTTGCTTAATTAATAAATGCTTTCTTTATAAATACATATCCTTTCTTTCCAATTCGTTCACATATCTTTTAAATTCCATTCCTATTAACATATATAAATTCCCAATACTTAGACTCTTTTGTCTATATTTAGTATTTCATAATACATATTCATATAATTATCATTATAAATTATTTATTTATATTTACTTCAATATATCCCCATATCATATATGCATTCCTTCTGCCTTTATGTCTAATCCTTTCCTTTTCAAGTAAGTTTCCATCATACCTTTGTCTTACATTATACATTGATTCAAACATCTTTGTTTAGCTTTAGGCATATTTATTAGTATCTATTTTCCCCATTAATAATTTTATATTTGTCATATGAGAGCAATTAAATAATTGTTTCTTTTAAGGTTATTTTTGCCATTTACATACGTTATGTGATGTTACTTTTTATGTTGCAGAATATTTAGTATCTTTCAGTTATTGTTTAGTAGTTATTTCGTTTATGAGCTCTAGTTATGTTAAGTTTTCTTTTTATTGATATAATTATTTGTCTTATTTACTGTACTTCAGTTCTCTTGGTCTGGTAATGTGTTCTTTTTCTTTATTAAATTTTCTTTAGCATGTTTTTGTTTGCATTAATGTTTGTGCATTCAGGATAGTTATTAGTAGTTCAAAATCGTGTCCCCCTCCTAGCTTTTGTCGTCTTTATAATGTTTAGAACACCGAGATTCTTTTCTTTATATAAATATTAATTTTTCGTCGACGTACCTTAGGTATGTTAATATTGTTATGATTATGTGTATGGAACATATTACCTCTACCTCGTGTGATATGCATGTTTTTAATCATCAATGTGTGTGTCGTTTCAGTTTTTATATACATTGGTGTAAAAAATTCGATTGGTGTTTTAAAAATACTATTAAAGAAATCGTTGGTATCAAAATATTCATATGTAATGGAATTGTGTGTTGTTCCTTGTATATTTATAGAATTATACATGTTAGCATATATAGTTGAAAATTGTAGATGTGTGCTGGTGTTCTGAGTGTAGGTGTACCTGTGTTTTGCTTGTATGTTGTTCCTTGTAAAAGTGTGATATATATTTTTGATTGTAGATGGGTTAATGTTTGTTTCATTTCTCCCCATTATTAATGTTATAAGATTGTTATTTTCCTTATTAATGCTAATTAGAAAATTGTGATATTCTCTATCATTTGTTGGAAATTGATTATGTGAGTTAACTTTGCTTTTGCATCTAAGCGATTTGTAAGGTTTTTGATTAGATAATGGTTTGATTGTGTTTTTGTTGCATATATTATTAATACTTGTTTTTTCCAACATCTCTTTGTGTTCCGGCATAAGTTGATCTATTTTTATATCATTAATGATCTCGAATTTTTGATTTACGCTTGTTGTTAATTGTTCATTAAAAATATCTATTTTTGGTGTTAAATTTGTTATTAATCTTTCATTAAATGCGTCTATTTTTTGGATAATTCTTTCTTCCATTTTCGTTTGGCTATCTTTCAAACCTTTTATGTCTTCTTTAATTTCTTCTTGGTCCTGTCTAAGTTGATCTAATTTAATAATGTTGGCGTCTAATTTTTGGTTTAATTGTTCGTTATTCTCTGTCATAATTTGTTTAAAATTTTCATTATTTGTTTCTATATTTTTATTATTAACATCTAATTTTTTCGTCATAAATTGTTTTAAATTAGCTTCTTGTTTTGCGCTATTTTCCTCTATGGTTTGTTGTATATTCATTATCAATGCTGTTAAGGTATTAAAATTCATAATCGTTTCTTCTTTAGGAACTTCTGGTTGTATGGGAGCTCTGATAGTGTCACCTTGCTCTGCTTCTTCCCCTCTATCCGCAAGCTTTTCCCTTGACTTGCTCCTAGTGCGTTTGTCCATTATGTTGTTGTAAATATTTAAATGTTAGTGTAATTGTAAATTTTTAGTATTAGGTATTGTTATTATATTTATATTAATCTCGTATAACTAAATTGTGAGATTACGAAATTGTATTTATTTTGATTCTTTTTATTTTTATAATTTGAATGTTAATTACAAGAGCAATTACTCTTATAAAAATAAACTTAAAAATCCCTGCTCCTAAGCATATATGCAGACCCTAGTACATAAAAGTCCACGAACAAAAATACAGGTTCACAAACAATCAACTTTATAAATCTTAACAATAAATTATTCTAAATACAGTTCTTTCCAATTTGATTTTTCACAAGTTCTTATAAGGTTATTTTCAACCAAACACGTCTAATTACGGCCCTCACGTTGTGGTGCCAATTAATACAGTGCTAACAGGCTTTATACGTATACGCTGTGAATATATAACAGTTAAAATAATAATTAATTTCTTTAAAATAAATAAATTAATTCAAAATTCAAGCAAGAGGTTATAAATGTGTTCAATAGAGGGCGTATAGTTATATTACACAGCTGACATCGGTGATATATTATAGCATGTAAAGATGATAATATAAACAAATTATACTTAGCTTTGGTAGGCCTCTTTTAAAATGCTAAACTTATCTTAAAATACATTGTGGGTGCCTTAATTAATATGCCGACTAGCTCATTTGTCAAGATAATAAGTTTTATATGGGTGCGGGTTCAGTATTTGGAGAAAATAACGGTTTTATAAACAAGTAAATTCAAGTGTAAAACTCTGGATGTAATGACAAGAATAAAACAAGAAGGTGAATGTTAAATATCACAAGTTTAATCTGTTCCTCAATGAATTAAGGTAAGTTATATAACAATTTGCATAACATAAAAATATGAAGAGTCACGTGGTTTGATATAGATATTAAGTAGGGTTAAATTCAATAACAAAATTGTTGTGACTAATGTAATTATCTTCTATATAACTAAATTCAAATTTAAAAAGAACTGTAATTTTCTGTTATACTGTATATGAATAATTAGGTAATATTTTTAAGAATTTAATTGAAATATGACCGATTAGTTTGACTAGTTAATAATAACAATTTTATGTTTTTAGAGATTAATAAATATATACTCAAATTTACGTCGGTGGTGTTTTCTGGATCGTAGATGGATAGTGGAGGCTTGAAATGCAGGATTCCGGGCTCAGGTATCGATGAAAAGCTTGTAAAAATTTCTAAATTTGGCTTGGCGTCCTTTTGAAATAGATATTTTCGTTTCTGCGCTTAGCTTGTTAAGGATGCGGGAATACTTGTAAAGATTATACTTGGTGGATCAGGAGCTTGTTGGAAATCTTTTTGGTGAGGTTTTTCTTTTTAATTTTGATTTTTTTGACACTTAATTTCTTCAAAAACTTTTTATAAAAATACGACGCGTTCTACCATTTTATAATTATCAAGCTAACTCTTTTTTGTTTTTCTTCAATCTCTAGGCGTCTTATTTAGAATGTTAGTTTATATCTATTTAATCTCGTTAATTTATTAAATCAATTTAAATAAATTACAAATACTAATCGTTTTAGCATTTCGCATAAATTATTCTATGAATTTTACAATAAATATAAATGTGTTTTTAATGTTGAAACCATTGCTAAAATGCCTGTTTACATGTGGGATAATTCCCGCTTCATTTAATTCAAAATTACGTACAGTTCTGTTCATAATTGGTGTCATATAATTCCAATCAATTAAGTTAAATATCTTCGGTGGGATTAAAAAAAAGTAAAAGAAAATGACTATGGTGAATGAAAACATGAAATTCAATAGAAATGAGAAACAAATTTGATAAATTAAAAACGCGGTATTAACTTTATTGATATGGCATGAGAAAATTGCAGTTCTAACTATTACTAACTCTTAATATATACAAATTTAAACTTTACACAGTATTTCTGTTCTAGGGCTCTCCCATACATGGGTATGCCTCATCACAATATATATATATATATATATATATATATATATATATATATATATATATATATATATGTATATCTATCTGATGATGCTAATGCATTTTAATTATAACGTTTAGTATCAGAATAATTGAAACATACATGAGTAGGTAAACCCCACCAGTTTTGTATAATACAAAGGTATTTTTAATAATATAAAATATTATTAAAAATCTGGTGTGAAAAACACAATGTGGACGGGGCGAGGTACTTCGGCTGTTTGACAACAGGCAGCGCTGAATTTACTTCTACGCTCGGTCTGGATTATTTCTGTGATGTGGCGATGTGGTTCTTTTTTGTGAATGTGTCTGAAGATATCCTTTCTCCAGCAGCGGCGTACCGATGAGCCTGTAGAAAGGCGAAATACGTATCTACGTCTCTGGGGAGGGATATGTTCGGACACGTTCACAAAAATATTAATAGTGAACCTGTATTTGTGTTCTTCACACCAGATTTTTAATAATATTTTATATTATTAAAAATACCTTTGTATAACGTTTAGTCTTAGAATTGTGACAAAGTTATAAAGCTTTTATATGAAAATCATAGGAAGATATTACTTCAATGGATTGCGTTTTGCACATGCATCTCAAATCATGAGTTTAATGTCCTTTATATCGGCGGTTCTTGAGTTATTTGAAATTATTATTTCCAATGTTATTACATAGGTACTTCTAACACGAGATTTTATGTTGTTTGCCATGTACAAATTTCCTTACGTTAGAAACTTAATTGACATATATGTAACCGTATACATAAATGTTTCAAAAATTTTCAAAAACATGATAAAAATAAAAAATGAAATGCAGTTAAATCATGAAATCATTACTAAAAGTTATATCCAGCAAGAAAGCAATCCGGTTTACTAACATTTACTCGAGTAAACTGAAACATAGGTTATGGATGCTTCGCTGGAACTATAACTCAAATTAAATGCCAAGGAAAATGTCATTACTGTTCTGGCTCAAGTAAAGTTAAATTCCTCGATATCTAGCAGAGTAATAAAACACTGGACCTCTGCAAAGTGAAACTGACAAAAATTTTAAGAAAACCAGAATGCAAACCATTTAAACTACAAGTTAAGTAATAATTAAATCTAGCGAATTATTTAGAAATTTTGCTATTGGTGTGTAGAGAAGTGTGAGCGAATTATTAACCATTATTTTGAAAAGACTAGCAAAATAAAATCCAGAGATCTAATGATCTAGACGAGACCTCCATATTTAATGTCTGCGAAAGTGCCTCATTGTGTGTAATTTCTCATAGCTTGGGAGTTGTACGGCGGTGTCCCGCCTAATTGAAACTATGATTGCAATTATTCTTGATGATTGATTTGTAAAAGGACCATAAGAACAAATAAGGCACTATAAATATAGAAGACAATAATGTTTATACAAGGTCACTTCGAATAGATTTCTGATTCGTTTGCCTTTTTTATTGTAACGCGAACCAATCAGGCGTTTTCTAGAATATAATTGTGTATATTAACGTACGCACAATTTTTGTATCTCAAAACGCACAGTCAATGCGCTGGCCTGCGACAATACATATCCAAACAAAATACGCCAATTGGTATAGATCAGCGCTTTTTTATTTTGACTTCGCCAAGTTCGGTAAACACATATAAAAAAAAATACATAATTTGGACAGATAGATTCTCTGGTTCGGCAAGAAAAATATAAATAACACAAGTAACTAACACCAAAGTATTTAATAAAATACATACTTATTTTTTTCTTATATGAGTTACAAATAAAAACTTTGATTTGGATTCAACTTTTTGATTGAAAGAGATCTACCTATTTTTCTTATAATTTCAGATATTTTCCATTTCAGTCAATCAATATGAAGTATATACACTGACCTAAGTCACGGCTGAAAATCAAAGTAACTGCTAAATAAACAAGATGCATAAGTATATGTATATTCAATTAGTCAGCGTTTTCTTGATCAAAATGCCTACAAGAACCGTTACAAAAACATTTACATCGAATTGAAATGTGTTATTCTAAATAAATAAGATATGCATGCATATACGAGTATATTATTGTTGTTTGTTTTGTACTATGAAAAATAATATTCAGAGATGGACAATCAATATGACTTTCGCAAGCTAAAATAGTTTAAGTGTTTCTAATAATTGTTATGTAAAAATGTAAATATGATTTTGTTCCAAAATTTAAAGATCAATTATATTCCGCAAGTGATTGAAACTTTATATATAAGTAAATTATTAGAGTTTAGTAGCTACTGTATTTTGAGTGTCGCAATTTTCATATATAATTTACAGGCTATACATTAATAATTAATGAATATATAGTTGTATGGTTATATCTATAGAAAGAGCAAAGATAAAGGTTAATTTAAAGGTTAATTTAAAGGTTAATTTAAAGGTTAATTTAAAGGTTTAATGTTTTGACCATTAATTTGATCCCAATTGATGGTTCCAAAATTAGTATTTTCCTTAGATGAAAATCAGCAGTTGCGTACATATTTGATTTCTATTTCATTCATTTAAAATTAGTTTTGTGTTTATAACAAAATTTATTAGTATATATAAGTATATTATAAGTATATTATAATATTTTAAGATTACAAGTTTTTTCTTGGCGAAAAATTATTAATACTTTATATGACATTTTACTAATCGTAATTTTTGTATAACAAACTCATCATAGCAAAACTTGTAGTAAACATAATTTTCTATCTATTCTTCGATAACTCTTAAATTAAAAATTAATGTATGTATGTTCATTGAATCAACGAGTATTTCTTTTATGAAATAATTAAATACCCAGTTTTTACATGAAATACTTTTAGTAAATATTCTACTCTACGTACATATATGTTGACACATCTACATTTATTTAATATTTAAGTAAACCAATCATCTGTTATAAAATAAAAATATTTGTGACTCTAATTACATACTATATCACATAAATTTAATTCTTAGACGAATAAACGTGAGTAGCATACTAGAATAAATTCATGTTTTCTAAAATTATTAATTTTAAATAATGTAATTTTGTAACAAAATAATGCTTTCTCCAGAGTAGTAAAATTATTACTCGATTTGCTTTAATTAGTAATAACTAGAGAACGGACACACTTACCACATGACGCAAAGCCCAGTGCAGTACTGGCGAAAGGCTGTATTTCTAAAATATTTAATTTTATTTATATAATTGGAAAACGAACGGTGATCTATAAAATTACGCAATACATATTTATTTGTTGAAAAGTTGTATTTATAAAGTTTTTAATTTTATTTATATAATTGGAAAACATACGGGTGGTGATCTATCTATCTAAAATTACGAAATACATATTTATTTATTAATTAATTTTATTTATATAATTGGAAAACAAACGGGTGGTGATCTATAAAATTACGAAATACATTTGTATTTGTTGAAAAGTTGTATTTTTAAAGTTTTTAATTTTATTTCTATAATTGGAACATTTTTATTTGTTTATTTTGTCGTTCAAGTTGAGTAAAGGAGTATTAATATTGACTAGCAATTGTTTCTCAAGGTTTTCTTCTGTCAATTTTGTTCTCTTTGAATTAAGTACATCCTTATAAATAGAAAACGACCTTTCTACATCGCAACTGGTTATAGGTGCATACTGGAAATATTCTTTTATTTCTTCATATTTAGCCTGTGTATTGCAGGGAGCGTGAAGGTATTAAGGAAGGTTTCAGCTATTCAGGATGTTCAGCTGTACGGGATCAAGAGAGGTATTCTTGGGTTCTACGATGCAGGAATGTGTAAGCTTGTTCTTGTATGTAGAAATCGGTCGACGCTTAATAAGCATAACTTTCGCTACTGGGCGAAACACAACCAAAGAGAAATGCATGAACACCCCTTTCATGACCAAAACATAACGATATTGTGTGGAGTGTGCACCTTTGATAATCGGGCCATACTTTTTTGAAGAAAACGCCCGCACCATTACAACATTACACCATTACACATTGCATTACAATCAATTCACTTCGGTACGTTGAGAAGTTAGAAACATTTGTGGGTGTGGAACTTCAAAGAATAGACCAAGATAGAGTATGGTTCCAAAAAGACGGTGCCATGGCGAATACAGCTAGACGGTCAATTACTCTTTTACAGCGTATGTTCCCGAATCGCCTAATTTCCAGGTTTGGTGACATTGCATGGCCCGCAAGATCACTGGACCTGGCGGTCTCGGATTTATTTCTGCGGGGATTGTTAAAGTCCAAAGTGTACTCTACGCGTCTACACTTCTCGAACTCAAAAAAAAGAATTCGTGAGGAAATAAATTCGATAAACGAAAATTTACTCACACTCGTTATGGTCAATTACAGGAACAGATTGCAGCAATGTATAGAAGAAGACAGTGGTCATCTTAGGGATGTGAACTTTGCAAACTAAAAGTGATATAATAAATTTCTAGAATTATGTTTTAAGTTGTAATAATAATAAGTCCAAATATATTCTTTGTTTCTTAACAGTGGCCTATTAAAAATTGTTCAATCCTGCTGTCGGACACTGAACATTTATGCAAGCTAGTTCATCGCAAAATACCCTGATGGGCCAGAAGAAAGGTAAATATACTTCATATGTTTCAGTCTCTAAGGAAATAAAAAAGTGGTATCCAAGAAGGTGTCAAGCTAATAAAACTTGTGGATTCTATACCTCAAAAAAGGGCCAAAAGCATTGTCAATATTACCAAAAATCGGATAAAATATACTTTTTTGACTTTCTTTGGGGTTTGATATACATAAATTTTATAAGCTTGACACCTTCTTGTCTGCCGCTCTTATTTGCTTAAAAACACAAGAAGAATATTTACCTTTCTTCTGTACCATCTTGGCATTTTGCAGCAAACTAGTCCACAACTTTTTTGACAAAGATCTGTTACTAGTTTTAAAACTATCTTAAATTCAGAATTGAGAAAGAGTAAACCCAAAAATTATAAGTGGGTTTAATTTATGGGTTTGCAGGTTTCAAATAAATTGATAAATACAACTGGTTAATTAATTTTTATCTGACGAAAACTATTGGAGAGCAACCCAATGTTAAAATTCATCTCTGGCGCACATTAGAAAATAAAGCATCTAAACAAAAAATTTTGCTGCGCTATGGGCTTCAACTCGGATCATGTAGCCCACAGTCAAACGTGATAATCACTAGGGCGTGCACAATCTGAAAATTTTTCTAGCGGTGGTTCCCGAAAATTGTTAGTAACTCTGCTTCTGATAAAGATTTTTAAATAGGAAGAACGTGTCATCTGTACCATATAATGTAGACTTCTTTCATAAATTTTCAGGAATTTAATTTAAATATCCAGGACTCTTCATTCAGGTGAATCACAGGTATCACAAGAAGGTGTCTTTTGTCCACCACCCTTATTTGCTTAAAGACTAAAACACATAAAATATATTTACTTTTTTTCTGTTCAATCGGGGCATTTTGCAATAAACTAGTTAAATATACAGCTCAAACAATAGCTGCCAACGCAATTAGATCTATACAAAATCGGACAGGAGGTGTACCAGTACCGTAAATGAGACTTTAGAGTAACACTTTCAGGTACGGAGCGTATGAATGACCATGATACCAATCAACTTGTCACCTCTTGGAGGGCGACTAGGAATGATTGAGAAATATCAAACGAGATCTTCAAGCCTAATTTAATTAAATGAGCGATAGGGTCGTTTGAACCATATAAATCCGCAAGACCAGACGGAGTGTTTCCCAAGGTCCTTGAAGAGGGAATTGGGGAAATTATGGGTCCAGTATTGGAGATATTCAGGTCTAGCCATGACACTAGGGCATATACAGAAACTAGGGTAGTATTTACTCCAAAACCCGGAAAAGAAACATTTATCCACCCTAATTCATTTAGATAAATTTGTCTTATATTTTTTATGCTGGAAGACTATGAAAAAAATGATATATTTAAATATTAAGGAAGAGGGTCTCGTGTGTCTTCCTCCGCTGGAACTATTTGTAAAAGCGGAGACTATGGCGGCGATCCTGTGGCTGAAGGCCAATGACGTATGGTGTCCTAATAAGGTTGTATGGCACTTGGGATTATGTTTACAACTAAGCTGAACAGATTTGTACCGACCAAAGGACAGGCAAAAACTCACTCGAGCGATTGTTGTGTAGGCACTTATGAATCCATCTACCAGGTCTTGTGACGAACCGCGCTCTTAAACTTATGAACTTGAGAATATTTTGTGCGTTGTACGACTAAAATAGCCATTTTGCGCAAAATGTTTTAAGTTTTGCGCATACTTGTATATTTTTGTATATTTTATTTGTGTAATGTGATGTAATTTTCTTTAAGTAATGTTTTGTTTGGCTCGTGTGCAACTGTGATATTTTTTTTGTTCTCGTAGAGCCGTTGACCAGGTATCTACGCATTTTCATCCCACGCTTCCGCCATTCTGTCGTCACCGACATTTATGTATAAAAGGCCATGTTTTCTAGGAGGAAGACAATTCAATCTGATCGGCGTTTATTCTGAAGCCTTTCTAATTGAGCTAGAGCTACCCTTCCCTTTTGAACTGTTGGGCTTTAGCAGCGGTTCAGTAGCCTAGAGATTTCATGCTAGTAGTATGAATCTATAACCGTCCTTTGAATTGTTAACCCTTAGCGGCCCTTCAGTGGTCTAGTCTAGGGATTTCATGTTAGTTGTATGCGGGACAACCGTCCTTTGAACTGTCAACCCTTAGCCGCACTTCATTAGTGTAGTTTAGGGATTTCATTCTAGTAGTATGAGGGATAACCGCTCTTTAAACTGTTAACTCTTAGCGGCGCTTCAGTAGTGTAGCCTATGGATTTCATGCTAGTAGTATGAGGGATCATCGCCCTTTGAACTGTAAACCCTGAGCAGCACTTCAGTACTGTAGCTTAGGGATTTCATGCTGATTGTATGTACCGATAGCCGCCCCTTTGAACTGTTAAACCCTTGGCAGTGCTTCAGTAGTGTAGCCCAGGGATTTAAATTCCTGACAGTATCGTACCAATACTGTGTCTTTTTATTATTCCGAACAACGTGGGTCTGACATCCGCTAGCGTTCTTTCAGGCACTTCCGTATACCCGCTACGAAAGGAGCTTTAGTCAGAAGTGTTGCGAGGTCCCGTAGGACGCAGATCGTATCCAGAAAACGATTTTCATTCGAGGAATCCGTACCGGATACTGTTAGGACGTAAACCGTCAAACCGGTCACAAAGGGAAAGCTCTAGCTGAAATTCGTTACTGACATTCATTACGTATTGCCCGTTGAAGTTATTTTGTAATATGCGCGAGACTTCATCCCGTTTTGTATTTCCGTAATTGCTCAAAGAAATAAACTTATTTAAATCCGACCACTCGAGCCAATCGTTAGTTTCTTTTTATTAAAATTAGTTTTCTTTTCATTAACATTACTTTCTTTTTATTAGTGTATTAAGACATGAGAAAAGAAACGAATATTCTTTATGTATATTGCTAATTACGAGTATTTCAGTATAATAAAAAAATGTAATTTCTATTATGAATACCGCACACGTTATAATAATAGTTGTTTGCGATTAAATTTAATGTTGTTTAACATGATAGATTTATCGAAAGAGTCGAGCCCTGAGTTGATATCGGCACAGCCGGCAAGATAAGCAGTGTGCTAGGCTGTCCGAGTAGGTTTTTGTGGTTTTCCTTCTCGTTCTAGGCGAATGCAGACAACTTTACATCTTAAGTCGCTCCACGGGCGCAAGTGTAATAATAACTCATAACTTACCAATCCCTTTGTAAGTAGCGTCAAGCTGTTGGAAATCTTAGATCATGAATTATTATAACCTGAATTGAATGTAGAATCTGTTCATCTCACCATGACTACATCAATTATATAATTTTGACACTAATATACTGTCATTTATAATTCCTTGATAAAGGTAATATTTACAGAAACATCTAAGCGATTATTTTGAATATATACATATTCAAGTAAACCAGACCTAAAATCGCTGAATACCTAAATCTACTATCATATATATATATATATATATATATATATATTGATAAATGACTTAGCCTCACGTTGGGCTGGCAAATGATAAAAGCCTGCCCCAGACTGTGGTGAGATTATGAAATGTTAATGAAATAAAAGTGTAAGATAAAATTATGTATTTGAAAAGATTAGTTGGGCGCCTTAATTTATAAAATCTCACCTCAGACTGCGCTATCTTTATCTCAAATAGCCAACTAGTCGGAAAGCAAGAAACTATTTTAAAAAAACTTTACTAAATGTGGGTGATCTCAGGCTCGTCGTGAATTTTAGGTTGTTGCTTCCAAAAAATAGAATAATATTAATGTTGACGCTTAATAAAATAACTCCTACAAACAAATATGAACAAATAAAAGATTCATGTAAAATTAAAAATATGATGTTTATTAAATTAAAGGAAACTAAAAATATAACATTACAAATGTGATATTAACGAAACTGTATATACGCATAAACAACAAGGTGTTACTAATGTGAAAAGAGGTTATGTGTGTTAAACTAATAAATAATATGCATATAAATGTGAATAATCTTATTACAATAATGGTGAGTACCCTTTTATTGCTATATCTAAGTTTTAAATAGATTGTTTAATTAAATATAAAAATCAGGACAGGACGTGATAGATCAGGTAAATAATTCGAGAATATTGTTAAATAAAAGTTTAAAGAATTTAATTTTTGGAAAAATAGATAAATATTATCTGAAAACCTGTTATAATAATGATCCTGATAAATATATCCTGTCATTCATATTTTGTATTCTCTTGATAAAGGCGTACACAGCCGAAACATGTAGAGTTTTTTAAATACATATATTTTGAAGTAATATACAGACCTTTAATCGCCTACTGATTAGGTTTACTATATATATATATATATATATATATATATATATATATATATATATATTTAATGTTGTAGTTCTTCTGATGCTCATAATTTCTTTCATTTAAATGATTTCTTGGACAGAAATGTTATATCTGAAATTTAATGTTTTTAAAAATATATAATTTAATAGCCAAATTTCTGTATAATTTATGTGAAATCATAATTAGATTTAGCAATATTGATATCGTATATAATTGTAATTTGCATTCTTTTTATTGTTGTTACTTGCTTTTAAATTAAATTTTTAAAATATATTTTATGTTTTCGTGATACTAAATCTGATTCTGATCATTTTTTTTTTGTAATCGAACTGCTATAATCGTTACTGTATATTACGTGTCTAATTAACTTTTATTTCTAAATTTGTAATTGCAATTACGTGAGATATGCCCATTAACCTTCTGAACAATCAGTCAGAGTTATTTTTATCTCTGGCTCATGTAAGATTTTCTTTAAAGAAAAACTTTAAATTTTTCCTTACTAAATTGTCATAATGACTTTTAATTTAACTTTTGAACTTACTGTATTTATTCCAAAGAAAATCTGATTCAAAAATTTAAATTTTCTAATAGGAGTCATGACAATAAAAAAAAAAGGAAAAATAAGATGTTTTTTTTTGCACGGAATTGGTGAAGATTGTTATATTTAAAGTTAACTCTTCAAGTTTATTAATTTTAAAGTAAAAACCATAAGAATTCGATAAAAAGAGTGTTTTATTAATAAAATATTGGGAAATACCTTGCTGTTAGAATTCTCTACGAGTGGATTATTCCCAGGAATCCTTATATACAGTTTTGAACGTTATATCCTCGTCACAGTTATTATTTGCATTTATGCAGAGTTTTTGATGGAGTTTCCAGTAATTACATTGGATTCTAAGGGATAAATTATACCTTTCCCTGTTTATTATATTAACACATAACCTTGCTGAAACCTACGTTCACCAGGATCATAAGCCGTTCTATATTAGGATCATTTCTACTAGATGTGACAAACCAGATTATCGTGATCTTCCACAACTGTAACTGACTATCTACATCGTGGTTTTTAATATCATCCAGAAGATACACGTACTTCAGGTTTATTGTTACTGTTTATACCAATAGTACAGGTATTTCATACTTTGTTGTCTGTAATTTTCCTCAAGATATAACATTTCCCACAAGTCTTAAACATTTAATTAATACTCACGTAATTCCAAAATAATAATCACTTTTCAATAATGTTTATATTTGCAATATAAAAATCTTTAATAATTGATGCACTAGGATAGATCTTGTTTTATGTTAATTTGGGGTAGGCTTCCCATTTTACAGTATAATATAGGGAGTAACATACTCACCTAACATATTCAATTTGTATCTTGTTTTATTTATTTAAGAAAATACAACAGTTTAATTCTTAAATATATTTATTACAAACATATACATATTCGTATTATTTTGTGTACTTAATTCCTGATATCCGAACATCCGGATCCCGCCTACAGACCCGAAGATTAAGCAGTCTCAGCTCCTATTTCATTTAATTTTCCTATTTATTTATTTTTCTATAATTAATATTCATTCTCATAATTATTATCCCGGGTCTTTTATATTTATTACAAAATTGGCGCCCAACGTGGGGCAATTTAACGGTTGTTTAGATAGAGGGTGTTGAGTACATAGAATAAAGGTAATTTATTAATTTAAAATATCTTATATTATTGACATAACGACATTAATGGGGAGTTGTGTGTGGTGTGTTCTAATTCTACAAAATATTAATAAAGAAAACGTCGTTATATTTATTTATTGACTATCTATAATACAAATATTTACAATATAGTATCATATTTTTAATAACACTTTTCGTTATTCATATAATAAATTTATTTGCGAATAATATATTAATATTTATATCTCTTCGACTATGGAAACAAGATCTCGTTCAGGATCTAGTATGGAAAGATCTGATGATGGTCAGGAGAAAGGGGAAGGAGAAAGATCGACTATACCAGTAACTCAATCTGTTCGTGAAGAAATGCCAACAGACCAGATGAAGGTTTTGTTTGAAGCAATCATGGGAATTAAAAGTACGAATGAGAAGATAGAAAAGAATCAACAAGATATGAGGGAGGAAATAAGGATAATGAAGGATGAAAATCAACAAGATCTTAAAGAAGAAATGAAGATGATAAAGGAGAAAATAGAACAGAATCAACATACTCTTAAAGAAGATATGAAGATAATGAATGAGAAAATGGAACATAACATTAATACTAAACTAGAAGATACAATTAGTTTACAAAATAGACAATGGGGATTACTTTTGAAGGATTCCGAAGAACGTATTCAGGCAAATGTGGAAATAAAATTGTCTTTACAAAAAGAAGAGGTTACCACAATTATTAACTCGAATAAAGACGTTCTGGAGGAGCAGATAGTTAAACATCAGGAGAAATGTTTGCAGAATTTTAATACAGTCAATCTAAGGTCTTTGGAGTACGAAGATATTTACAATAAAGAGATCAACGCGGTGAAGAATAATTTACAGGATTTGTTGAGGGATCAGTGTAGCAACAAGGATTTTATCGACACTGAAATAAGGAGTATGAGGGATACTATTAATCAAAGATTAGTAACAACAAACTATCAATCTTATGGTCTACCGCTGCTGAGAGTTGAAAATTTAATTACTTTTAATGGCGACCTTAACATAGTACATCCGATGACTTATTTAACTTCAATGGGGAGGTATTTAGAAGATATACCAGATCAAAAACAGCGGTTGTATATATTGAGAGCTACCCTGAAGAATAGTGCATTAGATTGGTTTATGCGCATAGAAGAACATTGCGCTGATCTTAATAAATTTGTTGACCTTTTCAAAAAGAATTTCTGGGACGAAACTCAGCAGAATCGTGCCAAGATTCGCTTACTTACAGGGAAGTATAGATTGGGATCAACATCACGAGAGGCGTATGCTTCAAAGATATATAATAGTTGTAAATATGTCCCTGATTTGGACGAAGCTTCAATAGCGCGACAGCTTTTGAATCACTATATTCATACGGATACGCACGCGATTATTTGCCAGAGGGTGAATGATATGGATTCGTTGATGGACATTCTTAGGAGGTTGGATGATTATTCCGAGAATAATCAGAGAATAGGTGATAATAACAATTTTAGAGGTATGTATAATCGAAATTATAATTTTAATAACCCTATGAATATGAACCGAACTTTTAATCAACCTGATCTTCATAATAATCAGACTAATAATCATGTTATGGATAATCTTCGTCACAATTATAATAATAATAGAGCTCCATTTAATATTTATAACAGGAATTTTAACTCACGTCCCCAGAATTTTAATAGAAATGATATTCGTCAAAATTCCAATTTCCCACAACCGTCAAATAATAGATCTTATAATAATAATTACAATAATTTTAATCGTTCTTCATTTAATAATAATAATAATTTCGGTCATAATTTAAGAAATAACCATTTTTCTAGAAAAACTAAATATAATGATAATTTTAATTCGAGAGGACGTGGACATATTAATAATATACAACGAAGACATAGATCTTTGTCACCGACTGTTCCAGAACCCGAATTTACCCAAAAAAAAACTTCGATAAAAAAACAGGACTTATACAACAATCCGATTCCCAGTACCAGCACGACAAACATTTAAGTCGGATCGACTGTAACATACCACATAAATTTAACAATATTTCTTTTTATCAAAACCCCGAAGAATTTATTTCTGTTTATGATAATGAAAATAAAATATTGGATACTTATAATTTACCTATTATTAAAATTAAATTAGATGATGGCATTATCAATTGTTTAATAGGTACCGGTGCAGAGATATCATTGATACATGAGGACAAGGTGAAACTAATAAATAATTATGAGGACAAAATCATTAAAATTAAAGGCACGGATATAGTCGCCGCTAATAAGAGACGGATAGGATCAATCAATCAAAGGATTACTACAGATATCATTATAAATAATCATAAATACATAATACCTTTTTATATGATTGAAAAACTTCAATATGACGCTATTATAGGTATTAATAATATAAAAGTTTTAGGTATGGTTATGGATTTCTTGGAGGGTAGGATTTTTATTAAAGATAATATAATTAATTTAGTTGAAACGTTAACTGAGGAGGAAAAAGTTGAGTATTTTAAATATAAAGAAGATAAGTTAAATGAAGAGATAAATAATGTTATGTTTAGGATTAATATGGTTAAGAAGAAGGAAAATGTATGTGATAGTTTGGAAGATGGTTTAAATATTGAATATATGAATATAAATAATGATTATAATGGAGTGGAAAATAGGTTGACGGGATTAGGATTGAATAATTATGAAGAAGAAAATGTTTTGGAGGTGAGAGATGAAGCGAAAGTTGGTAAAACAGTAAATAGTTTAGAGGAGATAGAGGAATTAATTATGAAGCAAAATATTAAAGATGACCATGTTTCTCATAGATTAATTGATATCTTATATAATAACATGCAGTTGATTAATGATGCTATTGTGTTTGCTAGAAACTACGAACATGTTATTAGAATTGATAAAGAAGATCCTTTAGCAAGCAAAAACTATCCCATACCCTATTATTACCAGGAAAGAATAAACAAGGAATTGAAACGCTTAGAAGATACTGGTATAATAGAAAGATCTAACACGTATTTTATTAATCCAATTGTTATTGTGAAGAAAAAAGATGATTCTTTAAGAATATGCCTAGATGCACGCGCCTTGAACCTTAGAATAAAACCGGAGTTTGAAATGCCTCAAAATATTGACGTCCTTCTTACAAAATGTGGTAATAAGAAAGTATATAGTAAATTAGACTTGAAAAACGCTTTTTGGCTAATTAACTTAGAAAAGAATTCTCGAAAATATTGTGGTTTCATTATAAATGGAGTGGTCTATCAATTTCGAGTTTGTCCTTTTGGTCTAAAAACTTCGCCCGCCGCTTTAATAAGATTTTTACACCAGATATTAGATAAGTACGAAGATTTTACTTTACATTACCTTGATGATATTATAATTTTCTCTAACAGTGTACAGGAACATTTTCAACATCTGACTATTGTCTTAAATACTTTAAGAGAGGAAGGTATGAAATTAAACTTGAGTAAATGTCAATTTTTTAGGGAAGAAGTCAATTATTTGGGATATATAATTAATGAAAAGAATGTTTTATTAGATCCTCAACGTTTAGATGAGATCAGGAATTTCCCTCGTCCGAAGAATTTAAGAACATTGAGAGGATTTCTTGGTATTCTAAACTATTACAGAAAATTTGTGTCAAATTATAGCCAACAAACTTTACCTTTGTTGAATTTACTTAAGAAAGCTGTTAAATGGAATTGGTCGTCAGAGTGCGAAACGTGTTTTATAAAGTTAAAGGAAAATTTCGTGGACAACCTTAAGTTACATCATCCCGACTTTAATTTACCTTTTATAGTGCGAACAGATGCTTCACATCAGACTATTGCTGCTGAATTGGTTCAGATTAAAATGGGTGGAAATACCTATCTATTTTATATCAAGAACATTGAAACCATGTGAGATCAGGTATACGATTTCTGAAAAGGAGATGTTGGCAATTGTGTTTGCGTTAACCAAATTGAAATACTATTTGATTGGTAAAAGATTCACTTTAGAGACAGATCACAAGGCTCCTATTAACATCATGAGTACTAAACTTAATAATAACCGGATTTATAGATGGACTTTGCTTATACAAACATACGAGATTGATATTAAATATAGGCCAGGTAGGGAGATGATCACTGCGGATGTCTTAACAAGGAAGGATGGCGATGTTAAGAAACAGAACATTATGATTAATCTGGTAGAATTACAGAAACACGGTATTTTCTCTTTTACGCAAATTAGACAGGTACAATCTTCACAGGAATTTTTACAAATTAAAGAATTGTTAAAGGAAGTTGAAAATTACAAGGGGATGAAAATCAAAGACGGATTTTTACTTAAGTTAATTGGAAAAAATGAAGTTTATGTTCTAAATGAGTATCATACAAGGATAATTGCTCATTATTTACACACTAGGTATTTACATATAGGAGCACGAAAATGTTGGCTTATTTTCCGTGAAGCTTTCTTCTGTATCAACGACGAGCGCATTATCAAGAGTGTAGTTAGAAATTGTCAAGTTTGCGAATTAGCGAAAGATAAGAATATTACTTTTAAAAATATTAGCCATAATATCGTTTCTTATGATAGACTTGACCTTGTTTCTATAGATTTCTTATCTAATCTAATTCCTAGCACAAAAGGATACAGGAATATTCTGGTGATCTGTGATATTTTCTCTAAATTTGTCAAGTTAATTCCAATGCAACGTTGTAATACCGAATCTGTGTTACAAGCCTTACAGGATTATTTCATGCAATATGGTATTCCAAGAGCTATACTATCAGACCATGCTACGTATTTTACTAATGATAGGTATCGAGATTTTCTACATAGTTATAATGTTAAGACATATTATACATCTATTAGGTATCCACAAGGAAATCCTACAGAGAGGTATATTCGTGAAACTCTCAAGTACTTAAGGATTTTATTAAACGATAAACATAATAGGTGGGCTAAACATTTAAGTCAAATTGAGTTCGTCATGAATAACACGCCGAGTACTGTTCATAATCATCCTCCAATAACAGTTTTTACCGGAGAACTACCAGGAAGACCTTGGGATAACAAGGAACTTTTAGATTTGTCAGAACGTTTACAGGATGTTAGAGGAAGACTTAGGAAAAGGAAAGACAAATGGGAACGCAATAGGATGCTAGTTCAACGTAAGTTTAAAACATATCAAATAGGTGACTATGTCATTGTCAAGAGATTGCGAGTAACAGATCGTAAGAATAAGATCATGGCGAAATTATTGAGACCTTGTCAAGGACCTTATAAAATTAATCGTATTTTTGGAAACAATACTTATGAACTTATCGAAGAGGATACTAATTTAATTAAGGGTAGATATCACATTTCAATGCTGCAGGACCACATAGCAAAGGAGAATTGAATTTTACATTTTTACAGTATATTTTAAGATTACAAGTCTAATTTATTATCTAATCTGTTACAAAATGCAAGCCAGCTGTTTTCATGTTAATTGAAGAATTTTTATGTTCAAACGGGTTAATAAGAATAGGGGTAAGTCTATTATCGGTCAAATTGGTATGTTACAGATCGAAAGGATATTTTTATATATCAGTCTTAGTTTAATATACTACTTTTAATATTGATTAATATTTGCATTTCGAAAGAACTTTCTAATACAATAATTATAATTTAATTTTTCAATTACTAATTTATATGATACATTTACCTATATATATGTTTGACATGTTTTTTTTTTTTTTTTTTCCCTTAAAGTTTCATTTATTCTTTAATGTCTATTACTTTTGTTTTATTTTCTAGAGATACTTTAATAGTGTTTATACTTGACTGGTTTTCTATATATATATAATCAATATAATGCAAGATACAATTTTTATATGCACTAACCTATATTACTTTTAATAATAACACTTATTTGCAGTTAAAATTCTTTTTCTTAGAATTTTTCCTGTTAACAATGGGGATTAATGTTGTAGTTCTTCTGATGCTCATAATTTCTTTCATTTAAATGATTTCTTGGACAGAAATGTTATATCTGAAATTTAATGTTTTTAAAAATATATAATTTAATAGCCAAATTTCTGTATAATTTATGTGAAATCATAATTAGATTTAGCAATATTGATATCGTATATAATTGTAATTTGCATTCTTTTTATTGTTGTTACTTGCTTTTAAATTAAATTTTTAAAATATATTTTATGTTTTCGTGATACTAAATCTGATTCTGATCATTTTTTTTTTGTAATCGAACTGCTATAATCGTTACTGTATATTACGTGTCTAATTAACTTTTATTTCTAAATTTGTAATTGCAATTACGTGAGATATGCCCATTAACCTTCTGAACAATCAGTCAGAGTTATTTTTATCTCTGGCTCATGTAAGATTTTCTTTAAAGAAACACTTTAAATTTTTCCTTACTAAATTGTCATAATGACTTTTAATTTAACTTTTGAACTTACTGTATTTATTCCAAAGAAAATCTGATTCAAAAATGTAAATTTTCTAATGGGAGTCATGACAATAAAAAAAAAAGGAAAAATAAGATGTTTTTTTTTTGCACGGAATTGGTGAAGATTGTTATATTTAAAGTTAACTCTTCAAGTTTATTAATTTTAAAGTAAAAACCATAAGAATTCGATAAAAAGTAGTGTTTTATTAATAAAATATTGGGAAATACCTTGCTGTTAGAATTCTCTACGAGTGGATTATTCCCAGGAATCCTTATATACAGTTTTGAACGTTATATCCTCGTCACAGTTATTATTTGCATTTATGCAGAGTTTTTGATGGAGTTTCCAGTAATTACATTGGATTCTGAGGGATAAATTATACCTTTCCCTGTTTATTATATTAACACATAACCTTGCTGAAACCTACGTTCACCAGGATCATAAGCCGTTCTATATTAGGATCATTTCTACTAGATGTGACAAACCAGATTATCGTGATCTTCCACAACTGTAACTGACGATCTACATCGTGGTTTTTAATATCATCCAGAAGATACACGTACTTCAGGTTTATTGTTACTGTTTATACCAATAGTACAGGTATTTCATACTTTGTTGTCTGTAATTTTCCTCAAGATATAACATTTCCCACAAGTCTTAAACATTTAATTAATACTCACGTAATTTCTTACCTATCTGTTTTATAATAAAATTATCTCTAATCGTCATGCCTTTATACGATCCTACGTTCTTCAAGTGATTGTGTATTTCTTTAAATTCTGGGCCAGATTGTATATGTAAAAGTTTGGTTTTCAAAAATATTCCCTGTTTCTGTAGTTGAACTAAATTTATACATATTGCAGTGGATTTTTCCCCGCAACATTCCACAATTTTTAGTGAAAAACATTATTTTAACATTAAATTATATTTTCCGAAAACTCTGTATATTGTATGAATATTAATGTTATTTTGAGTTGCTTTTGATTTGATTTTGACCGAGGATGTGGTTCGCCATGTGGCCGGCCTATTTTCTTAGACACTTTTTGAGGCCCGAGTAAGGTGTTTGCATATTTGTAGATAAACTTTTTATCTATAAATTTCATATTAATTACGGTTTTTGTTTTTGAATTCATTGTGGTTGTTTGCTTTACTCATTATCGAATTTCTACGAAGTTGTTTACTTCGTGATTTTGATTTAATTAAAATTTTAGTCGACGTGCGTGTCTCGTGTAGTGAAAAAATATATATATATTTTGTAAGTTAAAATTTTTATTATATTAATATCTCTTTATTGTACACATTTTGTTGTATTTTTGTGTGTACGAACTTCTATATTTAATCTTAATATTTGTATTAGATGACAAAGAATGTACATATTTTAAAAATTTCTAAGTAAAAAAGTTTCTTCAACGATAAAGTTTTGCACTTTGGTGTCAAGGGCATATAGTTTTTGTACATGTGGTATCTCGCACATGCGTAGAGTTTAGATCGGTCTGTCACATTTTGTTGTTTACATTTTTATATTGTGGGAGAGATTTAGAACACTTCTTTGTTATTTATTAGTTGTAATTTTGATCGGAGTCATTAAGGTGTTTTGATTATATGCCTAGTCAATACTCATACAATATTTTTGCCTTAACAATATTGTTTATTCTTTCAATATTGGTCTTTATATTCTATAAAGACATTTTTTTTCTTTTTTTATATAATAAAATTTCATTTAATTTCATTGTGTATTTGAATTTTACCTTTTCGTTTGTGTAATTATACAACTCAAGGACGCTATTAAATATTTTCTCAAACAAGTTTTGAGTGGCACCCTTATAAGAATAGTTAACTGATATTATTGTGTTTTCCACGCTTTCCATTGCAAACCCGGAGAGGAAAGCAGTTCCATTTAAAGCAAGTTACCGACTGGGTATTTAAGCTGGACAGAGTTGATGTGAATAGTGATTCATTCAAGCTCGAACTCACTATTTATAGCAATATGTTCTGTCTTTTCACATCCCTGTCCTGTCTTGTTAGTGCATCAGCAGTAATCATGTCTTTACCTGGTTTATATACAATAATAAATTCATATTGTTGTATTAGCAGAGTCCACCTATATATTCAGCTGTTATTCAGTTTGCAACTCATAATTTTTATCAACGCTTTGTGATCTGTTTTAAGTGTAAATGTTTTTCCTATAAGATAGTATCTTATACTATAATACTATATATATATATATATATATATATATATATATATATATATATATATATATATATATATAAAACTATAATTTAGTTAATGCGATTACAATAGCTAACATTTCTTTCTCAGATATAGTGTATCTGGTCTCACAAGCTTTGAGTGTTCTAGAAATAAAATAAACAGGTATTTAGATGATATCTTTTAATTGAATGAGCTCTGCTGCGATTGTTTGATGTGATGCATTTGTTCTAACTATAAAGGGAAATGAAAAGTCTGGATGATGTAGTTTAAGGTTCTCTACAAAATTTTTCTTTAAATGTATAAAACAATTCTCACATTCTGGAATCAAAGTCCATTTCTTACCTTTCTTAAGTAGGTCTAATAAAGGTATAGTTTTCTTACTATAATTGTAAATAAATTTACGATAATAATTTAATACGCCTAAGAAACCTCGTAAAGTTTTTAAGTTCTTTAGTCTAGTATAGTTCTTAATTTCATCTAGACGTGTAGGATCTAATAAGATGTTTTCTTGGTTTATAATATAACCAAGGTAATTAATTTCGTGTCTGAAAAATTGGCATTTTGATAGGTTCAATTTCATTCCTTGTGATGTTAAACTATTTAGGATTATGTTCAGGTGTTGTAAATGTTGTTCTATGCTTTCTGCAAATATGATTATATCATCCAAATAATGTAAGGCAAAATCGTCGTATCTGTCTAATATTCTATGTAAAAATCGAATAAGGGCAGCTGGTGAAGTTTTCAAGCCAAATGGGCACACTCGAAATTGGTAAACAATACCATTTACTAGGAAACCGCAGTACTTTCTAGATTCGGGTTCTAAATTATTAAGCCAAAATGCATTTTTGAGATCTAATTTGCTATAAATCCGTTTGTTTCCACATTTAGTTAATAAGACATCGATGTTTTGGAGCATTTCAAACTCGGGTTTAATTCTTTTGTTTAATGCTCTTGCATCAAGCATATCTGTAATGATAAACCTTTCTCTTGTACAATAACTATCGGGTTTATAAAATATGTATTGAACTTTTCTATAATTCCTGTCTGTTCTAAACGTTCTTGTTCTTGGCGAACTCTTTGCTGGTAATGGTATCGGATAGGATAATTCTTACTTATCAAAGGATCATCATTATCAATTTTTATAGGGTGTTGATATCCTTTAGCGAACACAACATCGTTATTTATTAAAGTTATGTTATTATATAAAATTGCTATCAAATCTGGTATGACTGTTGAATAAGGTATTTCTAATTTATCTATTAATTCTTTTATATCTTCTAAATTATTAATTATCTTTAAGTTATGTTATTATATAAAATTGCTATCAAATTTGGTATGACTGTTGAAAAAGGTATTTCTAATTTATCTATTAATTCTTTTATATCTTCTAAATTATTAATTATCTTTGTTGTCTGGTTCTCTTTTTTGATCTCAACTTCATCTCCTTCCTCGTAACTATTCATCGTTCCTTGCATATCATCCATTTTCTCCACTCCAATATTATTAATATATTCATTTATATGTCCATCTGTTCCATTATTCCAATCCTTATCTCTACTAAAGTACGGTACGTTCTCTAATAATATATTATTGATTTCTTTCATTATCACCTCTTTCTTATATAAATTATATGTTTTAATTTCCTGATCAGACAGCTGTTTCTCAATAGTAACTTTATTATATTCAATATTAATTATACCTTGTTCAAAATCTAGGATCATCTTAAGTCCTTTTATGTTATCTATTCCAATTATACAGTCGTATTGCAATTTTTCTATAATATAACAATGTATTATTAATTTAGATTTCTCAATAAATATTTCAGTGCATAACTGCTTTGTTACTGTCCCCATTCTTTCACCATTTGCTGCCACAGTATCTGTCCCTTTAGTTTTAATTATGTTTTGTTCGTATCCCCTTATTAGCTTAGCTTTATCTGCTTTTATTAGAGTAATTTCAGCCCCTGTGTCGATTAAGCAATTCAAATTAATATTATCAAATATTAGTTTGACTATAGGTAATGAATATATTTTGGTTAATTGGTATCTTCTATTAAAATAAATTCTTCTGGTGGTTCATAAAATGTGATATTCTGAATCTTAAAAGGTATGTTACAGTCGTTATTATGTATTAATTTAGTTGTGTTGATGGCCCTGGTTTCGGATCGGCATAAATATCTACTTGCTCCATCGGCGTTTTTTTTTTATATCTTCCATGTTAGTGCGAATAGGTGAAGCAGATCTGTGTCTTCGGTAGATGTGGTTAACTCGACCTCGACTACGGTTACGGATATTATTAAATCCCCGTCCTGGTTGATGAGTAGGTTGTGTATACGTATTGTTATTATATCGATTATAATCATTATTCCGGTTATTATTAATATTGTAATTATTATTTATGTTTCTTGACGGTTGAAAATTAAAATTGGGTCTATTCTGTGTGTTACTCTGATTGTTACTGTCATTGTTCGAATTATAATTATTATTGTTATTATTATAGTTATTAAAAGGTCTTGATGAATTTTGATACCTGTTATTATTGTAAAAATTGTTTTGTCTAGGTGATGGTGAATTTGTTGGACCGTTATTAGAAATATTTTGTTACGCTCGAAAATTACCCAGAGACCATTCGGGAATTTTTAATGAATTTATTTAATTATTTGCTTACGTTAAGACATCTTAGGCTTTTCATAATTCAACATTTTCGTTTATTTTTATTTTTATTTAATTTTGTTATTATTTATCGATCAACTTAGGCTTCTTCAAACTGTGTTATTTACAGATAATTTTCTTATGTTCAAATATTTTGGGATGTCACCATATCCATATTCTTAACCGGCTTTTTTTTTATATATACCTCGACGCGGGCCGACATTTTG
The DNA here is from genome assembly GCA_935421215.2 of Melolontha melolontha. Taxonomy (NCBI): domain Eukaryota; kingdom Metazoa; phylum Arthropoda; class Insecta; order Coleoptera; family Scarabaeidae; genus Melolontha; species Melolontha melolontha. The sequence goes on along the minus strand of OW285240.1, from coordinate 9,131,846 downwards.
GAAATTTTATGTTTAGTCATGCTACGTTTTAATTTTTACTATTAATTCTATTTTTGTTTCTCTTTAATCAATTCTTATATTGTGGTAATTTTTATTAGAATTTTGTGAATCAATTTGGGTGCTTAATTTGTCTGATTAACCTTTTAATTAACGTAATTCTTGCGTACACCTTATCTTTCGCTTGTTGCGCCATCTTCTTGACATTTTGTGTTCTTCCTATTGCAGATCGCTTGACGATTGGGGTCAACCTTATTTTGTCTTTCCACCATTTATTGAGGTTAATTTATTACCGAATTTTCGCTTGTTAGCTTAGTTGATCACTTTTAAACCATGTGAGGGTTTTGGGGAAATTAAATCCTTTTCTTTCAAATTTTCCGTCCAACGATTCTGTGTATGACGTATATCGGTCCCCGACCGATTTCCGTTCATCTCGATGGGACGCACTTCGTTCAAGAGCGTTGCCGATATAGGTCGTGTTTTATTTTTGTGAGTGAACCTAGTCTTTGCGGTAAGAGATATCATTTTCCTTCGAATTTTTGCTTATGCGTTTCTTTTATCCTCCTTAGGATATAATTTGATGCTAACGCCCAATTAATTAAGGAATTAAACCGATTATACTTCGGTATCTCTTCGAGGACCACACCACGTGGAAGGCTGATTTAGCATACGCAATTTTCCACGCAGTGGAGCATCTTCAAACATCGATCTTTTGGAGGAGATCCGTGCAAAAACCACAATCCACTCTCGAGGGTGTAATTGGAAACGGCGAGGCTACCTTTTTCTGGAATTTTGAATCAAATTTTCACGGTGTCACAAAATGGCGTCCTCAAGCGTGATGGCGTTCCCAGGCATAATGGCGGCGTGAGTGGCAGCAAATAGATTACCCAATTATAATTTTGAAATTGGATAGACCGTGCAATCTCGTGGAAGGCTTTCCATATAGGTCTGTTGAAGGGACGATTTTGAGAACAAAGTGAGAAGTAGGTTTAGATAATCTAATTTTTATATAATATTCAAACTTTTGCAAATTTAATTAACTAGATTAAATTTTATCTCGTTTACACCTAAGAAAGGCTTTAGAGAAGCCGTTCTCTCTGTCTAGAGCAGACGCTGTTTAGTATTCACTTCATTTAAATTAGTATCGTAGAATCCTGATAGTTGTAATCGGATTAGTTTCTCTTGGGTTTAATTTTTGCTAGATGTTGATCTAGTTTGTTATCTGTAACTATTACTTTACCTGCTTTACAACATCTGTTTGCTACTCTGAGACATTACATAGATTTTGATCAAAACCATTGATAGCTAGCAAGGCTATTTTCATTTAATTTTTAACAGTTAGAGGCTAGAACACCTGGTTTCTAGCATTCGTGTATTATTTTATAAACAAACTGGTCGACAGCTTAACTGGCTGTCAGTTGTGGAAATTGTAGATCTATTTTACGTGGCAAAGATCCTTCAGATGTGCCTACGTTTTGTTATTTTCAATATCTTGGGGGAACGTCACTCATTAATATTTCATATTTTAAACTGTATAACCATATTGTAAAGAACCGAAAATTACGAATACTTAATTTTTGTTCTGCTAATCTCAAGTTGAGATTGTGTCTCAGATAATTCAAATTAATCATTATATTACTACCTGAATATACAGGGTGTCAATCCGACGAGTGAATTTTTATTGTTAAGAGTTCACTGTATTACGCCTGGTGCGTTACTTTTGTAATTTTGTTTTGAGAAAAAAAAACCTGGGAGACTTGTAACTATTTTCATTTTCATTTAAATTACTAGCTTAATTATAGCTTTGGCGCTTATAATTTAAATTGATATTATCTTATATTTGAATTTTCGCTAACTTTGTTCACTTTTAATAGCTTTTTGATTATTGTGTATAACGTCAACTGAATTCTAAACTTATATATATTTTGAACCTACTTCGTGTTAATAAACTTTGTTATTGTTGACTACGATTGTTTGTTTGATTCCTTTCCTACAAGTGATTGAGAGGAGCAAAGTTTTGTTTTGGTTAACAAGAGTTATAGGGGCATACCCTTTTGCGCTTGGAGCTATCAGAGTCCCACCCGCTTCCGTGTTTTGGGGGACTTTCCAGGGTAATAATACGATGGCGTCTTTACTACCATCCAGCGACCTTGGGAACTCGCGACACTCTCTAAATCTTGTGAGAGCTGGCCGGCAGAGTAATTACCCCGGGACGATCTTCACCAGGTAGGTCCGGACAAGAGAGGGTTACCCTGTAGAACATCTCGCAATCACTATTACCTCTTGATACATTTAGATTTGGTCGCAAAAGCGTAGCAATTTACATTATGTGCCGGGTAATTACGATTATTAGGATTACGTCAGTTAAGTTGCTGCTGATGATTATTCTCTGAAAAATCATCTAAACGTCGTAGTATGTCTATAAGAGAATCCATGTCTGCCACCTTTTGACATATTATGGCCTGCGTATCTGTATAAATGAAATGATTTAAAATCTGCCTAGCGATCATGGTTTCTTCCATATCACTAATATGTTTGCACTGGTTGAAAATACGTGAAGCGTATGTTTCTCGTGTTACCTGACCTAACCTGTACTTACCGGTGAGTAAACGTATTTTAGCCCTATTCTGTTGAGTTTCATCCCAATAATTGCGTGTAAATAGAATGACGAATTGATCAAGAGTAAGACAATGATCCTCGATTCTCTGGAACCATTCTTGAGCACTATTGCGAAGAGTTGCACGAATTACTTCTATTTTATGTTTCTCCTCGGTAACGTCTTCCAAATATCTTAATATGCAATTAAGGTATGTCATGGGATGTACTCGCGTGATATCCCCGTCAAAATGATGTAAATTTTCTATTTTTATTCTATGATTGTTAGCATTAATATAGTTAATTGGTATAGAGTCATTTTTAATTTAATTTTCTAAATTGTTTTATGTTTGTTTGAGTATTTGTATAATTTTCATGATGAGTTGTCATTACAGTATCTAAATTTTCTTTTACAGTATTAATTTAAGTATTGATTGTGAGTATCTCTATATTGATTTATTTGAGAGCTGATGTTCTGGTTAAGTGTTAGTTTTAATTGTTCCGTATTATCTTCATTAATTTTATTAAAATTTGTAAGTTTAGTGTTTAATAAAGTATCATTTTCGGAGATCATTTTATTTACGTTTTGTTGTATTTCTATAGTTGTTGTATTTATTTTCTGTTCTGTTATATTATAAATTTCATTGGTGGTGGCATCTAATTGTTTTGCCCACTGCAAATTTTGAAAATTAACTGTTTCGTCTAATTTTATTAAATATTTAGTTCGTTCTCTTCCATAGCTTTCTGAGCGATAGAAATTTCTGCTATTTTCCCCTCCAAGTCTACTTTAAATGCACTTAATTTATTATCAACGTTAGCATTGTTAAGTTCGAATTTTTCATTTATATTTTGCATGTTTACTTCTAATTTTGTTTTTAAATTATTACTTATGTTAGTTAATTTCTGTTTCAGATCAATATTATCTTGTTTTAAGCTTTTGGTGGTCGTATCTAATTTGTTATTAGTAGTATCTAGTTTGTTAGTCAAGTCAATGTTATTAGTATGCATATTCGTGTTTAAGTTTTTTATCTGTTTCAAATTTATTGTTTAGATTAGCATTATCTTGTTTTAAATCCATATTCATATTAGTCATTTGTATCATGATTGCGTTTAACATGTTCATTACCTTATTATCCTCTGGTGTATATACCACTTCGAAACCTGAAGTTTGAGCTACAGGAACGTATCCTTGCTCTGTTCTGTCCTCTTCGACATTATCTTTAGTTACTTTAGATCTTTGTCTAGTATCCATTTTTTATAATAAATTTATTAGTTATACGTGTAAATATGTCTATATATTAAGAAATAGATAAGAATATTAGCAATCGAATGTTTAGAACTACCTATGAACTTTAATGTATTATCTCTGAACAATTATTTGACACACTTAAGTAATATAAGTTTTGCAGGATTAAATATGACAATATATACGCACAAGTTAATATTCCCTTTCACTGACCTTATTTCCTGGCAGTTCCTCCAAAGTCGAAAATTCCTCGTGAAATGTAGTGTTTAATCAGCTGTACAATAGGAAAGACAGATATACAATTTACACACAACAAAAATTATATATCTCACACGCACAATGATATATTGCAAATATCCTATTTTTAAGGAAAATTATTTGTTATTGTAAAAGTTGCAATAAATGTTTAGGAAATAAACAAGGCCGCCACGTTCGGGCGTCAAATGAAGAATAGCGCTGAGCAGAAGATCTAAGTATGAATATAAAAATGAATGATAAAAGTAATGAAAGTTAAAGCTAATAAATTTGAATTAATAATTGGGCGCCTTTTAATATGATAATATATTTAGATCAACGCTATCTATGTTCTTTAAATGCCAACTAGCAGTCGAGAGCATGAAGCTATTAGAATTTGACTTCACAGGATCTTCGTCGATAGAATGGTTGTTTACTCCTTCGTGTGGTGTTTAAATAGATAAATCTAATGTGAAATAACTCCTACAACTTAACACTAACAAATAAAAGAGTGAATTTGGTAATAAAAATAAAATAATTTATTGAAATAAATAGGAATCTGCAATACGAACAAATAAATGTATCTAGCGACAAATAAAATTAACTACTTATTATGCACGTGTGTTTTATATTAAAAAGGTTATGTGTTGTTGTGAAATAATATCTTATATTAAATTTCTAAGGTTTACACATCAAATCAGGTAGGTACTATTATGTATTAATTATTCAAAGGGATTACTATGATATGAAAGGTTTAGATATGAGTAAAAGTAAAATTCTGGTTTTTATTTTATTAATAGATTAGTTTTTTATGAAAAAATATTAACTATTTTGTCTTTGTTGTAGGATATTGTTGGTAGTGAACCTGTGTTCCTATGATCCCTGCAGTTGATGTCCAGAAAGAAGGGCGAAGTAATCAGGAAATACGATGTGCGGGTCTTCCGAATATATGATGTCGGCGTATGCGGCGTATACGGCTTCAATTCTGCCTCCTCGTCGGAACTCCAATTTTAAAAATGCTCGTCTTGTATTGATGTCCAGAAAGAAGGGCGAAGTAATCAGGATATTCGATGTGCGGGTCTTCCGAAGATATGATGTCGGCGTATGCGGCGTATACGGCTCCAATTCTGCCTCCTCGTCGGAACTCCAATTTTAAAGATTCTCGTCTTGTATTTTGTAAATTACCAAACGTTAGGCTTCAGGTTTGTTTTCAAATATTAGATCAATTATTAATGACTTGATTCAGCATATATTTATAATGATTTCACTGGCTTTTTAACTTTAATGTCAATTTTCTTCGGAGTTGTTCGAAAATACGGCCATACGTTGATAGATTTTTAGCTAAAGACGCCGATAGCGATTCTTTATTTTCAAAGCCTAGTTAATAATACGATATAGCCTCGAAGTTTTATTTTTACTAAATCCATTGACAAGAATAATATAAACAATTTATGAATTTAGTCATAATAAAATTTATAGAATATTTTTCAAGTTTACAAAACATGTTTTCAAATGCTAGGTTATGTTGTATCTGCGTATAGAAATAACATATTCGCGGGTTAATTGCATTTTAAATTAGTGGGCGTGTTTAACTAGTATCGATACAAAATATTAATGCAGATAAATTAGATATCTGTTATTTCGCGCTAAAGATTTGAATTATGAAATTGAAAATAAAAATATAAAAGTAAGTTTAGTAATTAAAATAGGTTAATTTAAAGTATACAAAGTTATCGTCATATTAATTTATATACATTTCGATACTAATTTGACATATTAAATCCGCCAATTTAACCCTTCTTCTATGAATTTTATAATTGTTTATGCTATTTTTCCTATTATAGATGCTGGAATTAGGGTGCTGTTTGCCCCATTACAATATATATATATATATATATATATATATATATATATATATATATATATATATATACAGTGAGTTTTTCTTATCTCTATACATAGCCTATGTTCAGTTTCAAAAAGAACGTTTCAATGGATGGCAATATTATGCAACCAACATTGCTCGATTATGTGTTTCGACAAATGTAAGAATCAATGTCAGTAATGTGCATAAACGAAATAACATTTTAAATATTTTAGCATTTGACATTTGTATTCACCTAATTTAAAAATATGTATACAGGGTGAATTGTGGATCGCACCAAACTCCGGGAGTGTATTGTACTCATAAAAATATTTAAAAGAAACCCATATCTTGTTAACTGATCTTCATTTGTCTTCAAGTTGTAGCATCATAACAATATCTACAAAGTTAACCCTTTAAGTGGCAAAAGACTGGGGGTTAAAATTTTTCTAAGATATTTTGTATATAGAGTCATAGGCATATAAGTATGTAAAATAATTAGCAAAAAAGTTATTATTTCATGTTAGAAAAATTTTATCAGGTGGGAAATATATATCCCAGAGAAACGTAAGTGCAGTGATGAATAGTAGAATTCACTGGGAAGATAATTTCTCACTTTCGAACAAAATAATAAAAAAATATATTTACAAACTTTAATTCTCAAAAATTACTTTAAATTACATGAAATGAAAATTATTCTAAACAAAACAAATTAAATTTTATAATAATAATTAAAATGTTTTACGCAGATTTGTGAAAAGGAAGAAAACAATCTTTGCACAACGCAACATTACATTTGACACATATCATGTTGCTGCGTTTTTCCTTTTTATTTGTACTGCAGTGAGCACATCTTCTGTAGGTTTTAATCTTGTCTGAGATATGACATCCTACATTTGCTAGCCGTACGGAATTTTCAATAGTTTTAACTCCATTAGGGCAGTTTTTTTTCCTAGATACTCCTCTGCCAGGGGCATATTCCGAACGTTTTCTGCTAGAAAAGTTACCCACAAGTTCATTGTAGATCTAAATTTCAATTGGCTTATTGGTTTTTGTTTTTTTTTCGCGCATATTCAATTTATATAAAATGTAATTGTTTACAACACACGTTTCAAACATGTAATAAAATATTTTCATCCACCACCTACGTGATTTCTGATTCACACAATAGAAAGACATGTGTTGGTCAAAGGCGTCCACCCCACCCATGTATTTATTATATGTGCTCATCATTTCAGGACAGTTGGTAGTTTCACGAACACCTTCGTTATTTCTGCGGAGCACAGTTGTCACTGTTGATGCATCGTGCATTGAAGACACAACAGATACAGACTTTGCTCGTCGATCTTTCCATTTTGCCACTGATATCTCACCTGTTTGTGCAAAATCGTATTCTCTTTTCCTAATTTCGCTGTCCTTTTTGATGACATGCGTGGGATAGTCTTTTCGTGTTTGCCTTATTGTGCCGCAGGCAAGTATATTTTCTTTCAACAGGTGATCGATAAGACGTACACTGCTAAAAAAATTATCGAAATAAAAACAGTAGTTTTTTCCCGAATATGATTGTGCCAATGTTGTAACTACTTTTTCACCTAGACCCATTGATTCATTGTCTTCACTTTTGCCAGTGTAAATATTAAAATTTAGTAAATACTCATTTTCTGCCCAACAACATGCCCAAACTTTGAAACCTCGTCTTATGGGCGTCATCGGTAAATATTGCTCCATTGTGGACCGACTTTGTATCCTATCATTGATTCATCTAATGACATATTTCTTGATGGAGAATACAATTCAGGAAATGTGTTTTCAAATGATCTATCATAGGACGTAACTTATATAATTTATCAAAGTTATCTGATCCCAATTTCTGCATCTTGTTGTTGTCATTGATATGTAGATGTGTTAGTAATTTCAAGAATCTTTTCAATGGCATTATTCTGGCAACCCGTTCTGTGTGGAAGTTCTCATCATCGGACCAATAAAGTTTCATTGTAGGAAGCTCATGAAACCCCTTGAACAAAATTATTCCAAAGAAAGCTTTGAGTTCTTCCAATGTGAGTCCTAGTTCGTGTTCTGCATCATTTTTCAGTTGCCTAGCGTATAAATTACTTTGATCCACTAGATGTTGTAGAAACGTATCAGGCAAAAAAAGCTGTAAAACAGATAGGGGACTATTTGAATTTACTTTTACTGTTGGACCTACTTTCTCGCTGAAAACGGCCTGACTTAATTTGTCCGGTATCTTGGTAGTCTTGGCCCAATCGTACTTAGGTGTTCCGACGTTTTTTTTAGTTTTTTTACTCTTATTGTTTGTATGCTGTTGAATGTTACATTCATCTGAGCTATCGTCAGAAGAAGATTCCAAAGGACATGATTTTCTTCTGTTAGAGTCAGTAGTAAAGTCAGGGTCAGCTACGCTGTCATCTGAGTCCTCATCATACTCAGTAATCAAAGATGATTCTTCTGGTACTATATTTGATGTTGAAGCACGTTTTGGAAACCTTGTTCTTGCTGGTGACATATGAGATGTTGAAGGTTCTTGAGGAAAAGTCAGTGGAACATCATCGTCAGCGTCAGAATCTCCCTCACATTCTGATTCCATTGCCATTTGTTCAGTAATCTCCTCCAAATCGATATTTGCAGCTTCGAAGATCAATTCGTCTTCTGTCAGAGGCTTCTTTAGGCTATCCTTTCTCCACATTGTGTTCTAAAACACAAGAAAGACCATACATAAAGAAGAATAGGCTTTGGTGGGGTTTGCAGTTCACCCCTAAAGGTAGGTGACAAGACACCCCTAACGGAAGGTGCCGTCCACGTTCAAAGTAGAACGTTTGAACGCAAGAATTTCTGAAGCCGTAAGATTTTTATACTAACTAAATGTATTTTCTATTAGCACAAACTCAAAGATTCATAATACAACAATGTTTTATTTAAAATAAATATATAAACTAAGAAAAAATGAAATATAAAAATAAGTTGACGTAACCTCAAAAAGGTGTTCACATTAGAACACGGTTTTATTTGGAATATAAATATAATTTTGGAGCAAATTTAATTATTTCTTACTACCAAAACATTTAACTGTTTGTACTTACCTCCAAATATATTCGAATTCACAATAATAAAAAGTTATTTTTTCACTCAGTACAGTATGGACATAGGTGGACCACTACTTCTCACAAACGGCACGTAACCCTGTTGACGCCAGTGGGAAACATAGCACCCACTGAACTTTGATACACACCATAACTATAAACTAAACGTTTTCTTATTGAATCCATAGATGTCACTACTAGTTCTGAACTGTTTCTAAGCGATCGGGCTCTAGTTCCCATTGAAACTTAATTGATATTTTTTATAGGTAGGTGGGAAATTATTATCCCAGTAACACCTAAAGGGGTAACATGTTTTAACCCATTAGGTACTGAATATTTTTATTTCCGAAATTTAATAAACAAATGTGTATTTCTGTGTCTTTAGGTGTTTAATTATTGCATTTGGATAATTTTTTTAAGCTGAAAAGTTTAGAAAAAAAAATATGGGCTGTGCCATATATGGCCCACTAGTACCATAGGGTATCTAAAATAAAACATTTGCAACGGAAATGTATATTTATTTTTTCTGCAAAATTTGTAACAAAAGCTTTAATTTTGCTTGTGATATTCACCAAAACAAGTAATGCACAGTCCTACACCGCATTTGCGACATTGAGTTCTTACAGCACTGGACGTTGTATGATTGCCAGGGCAACGCCTTCGCTTATTGTTCGGTATATATTCAACAATATGATCAATGTGGTCATACCTAATGTCAGGAGAAACTCTGCTGTCTGATGAATATGTGGATGGCCGCCCAGCCGATTTCGGTGAGTTTTGAAATTTTTTTAAATAGACCTATGCTATTTCTCGTCGGAAATTCAGTTGTGATGTAGCAGGGTTTTGTTTTCTGTATAAAATCCAGGCGTTTTGTAAGCAGGCATCAATTAACCATGTAAAAATCGACCACCACCATTTCTTACCCCTGATTGAAATTCTATAAACGTTAATGTTTGAGTCCATTTGATCTGTCCCTCCCATAAATTCATTGTATTTGCCAATGCAGTTAGGTCTTGGAATGCCAATTTTTTTTTCTCAGAAGCCGAATAGCGACTTGCATTTGATACTGGAGCAACCCCATGCACTGTAGATGCTACAGTAACCACCGAATTGTCCATGCAACGGGTAACTACCACATTTTTAGCTGTTGTCAAAGCATAGTCATACGTTCCCCGTTTTGTTTTCTTCATTTGTTTCACAGGTTGGATAGAACAATTTTTTGGTAACCGATTCTCCCTAATCGTTCCAGTTGCCTCGTATCCTTTTTCTTTCAGGTGATAAATGATCTTTATTGATGTAAATAAATTGTCAAAATAAAACCTGAAAGGCTTAGGATTTGTGTTCCTGTGGTAAATCTTCGATTAGTTCGATTAGTAGAAGCGGAGCTGTCGCTTTACCAAACTCTTTTTGGTGTTCTGGCTTAGAATTAGGTATGCATCCCTGACATATCTCAAAATTGATCAGATAGCCACTTTTTGAATTGATGCACCAGACCTTGTAGCCAAAACGAATTGGCTTGCCACGGATGTACTGTTTACATTCGTGGCGTCCAAAGTACTCAATCATACTTTCATCATGTGCAATTTCACGATCTGGTATATAATATTTAAGAAAGTTTTTTTTTATTACATTTATCAAGGGTCGCAGTTTGGTCATTTTATCCGTTACTGTTAGTTTAGTGTTATCTGCACAATGCAAAAACCTCATGATCTCTATAAATCGATCTCGACGCATGGAATTATAAACAGCCGTGTTGCGTAAATCTTCTCCAGTTTCCCAGTAACTTTTCTTTAACAGTTTTTTGTCATATCCAGATACAATAAGAATTGCTAAGAAGCATTTCATTTCTTCATGTGTTATTTTGGGATCTGGACAATTCTTGAATAGTGCATAACTATTACTCTCTTCAAGGAGTAGTTGTATTACATCATGGTTCAAAAAAAGCTCGAACATTGCTACAGGTGACTTGTCACGGTAATTTGAAAAATTTGTTTACGGAAAAATTTGCTGTGTGACCACGTCAGGCAGATCATTATCTTTCAACCAACAGATAGGATTTGGTTTCGCCTTTACAAAGGTGCTCAGAGGTATGTCATCTTCTTCAACAAAATCATCAGGCGGATTGTTTTCTTGATTTTCTGCAAAGTGTGAATCATCCTGATCAACGTCTTCATTGCCAATTCGTTGCCCACTGTGCAAAACCACCTCAGCAGCTGCTTGCAACTGTCTGCCAGACAAATTTTCTAGTAATCCACCAGATTCATCCCCAGAGTCTTCGTCTGATTCATCTCTGTGTTCAGGAGGTTCTAAATAAAGACGGTCTATATCGTCATTATCAAAATTTTCCCAGAATTCATCGGTTTCGAACATATCTGCAATTTCTTGCACGGTCAAACCGCAAGAAACCAATAATATTACATTTTTTGAATTTATATATTTCTTGGTACGTCATGAAACAGTTTTATAACTCGTAATATTCAAAACAAATAAACTTTTTTGGAAATAACTTGTGATGGAAAATCAGACTCCAAGAGACTAGTGTGTCATATAAGTTACAGCAACGATAACATTATTCTGTGAAACAGATTTATAGGTTATGGCAGAAATTATCATTGTAGGAATGTTTTTAGATAATAATGTGAAAGGATAATGGAATATGTATGCCTATTTTCAAAAATAGTAGATCAAAAATCAACTTACCGTTTACCTTGACTCATTTTTGCCGCTTCGAAAACGCTAACGAAAGTTTCACGCAGAAACAGACTCATTCACTGTGCCGCCAACGCGTTCTCGCCGCCTTGATGAGTAATCTAAATACTATTCAACCTAAAAGCGCGGGCTAGAACTCCAAAGTTCCACTGGGAAGTATTTTACAATTTTTTAGAAGGGGTGTTGTACAGCGTACCATATAAGTCACGCTAGTACCTAATGGGTTAATTAATTCATCCTAAATAATATAAAAATATCCTTGTATTGACTACCAATATAAAATAAAATTCAGTGTAGTTCTTCAAGAAAAGCTATTTACTGTTTTTTATTACACATAATGCACTGACTAACTGAATCAGTCCGTTCAAGGCAACTCATTTCAATAATTTATTTATTCTGATACATGTCAATGACAGTTAATTGTCAAAGTTATTTGTATTTTTCAGTTTACATGATTATTACAAAATGCCAAACACTTATACAAGTCTTGAATATGCAAATATGGTTTTCATTTATGGTTATTGTAACAAACTGTGCAAGTCCGGAATGCTACCCAGTGCTAAGATTACATCTGAACATGCAACTATACAAGATTTGGATGAAGTAGAAAATATTCTGGGCTTAGTAGAAGATGATCCTACTACCAGTTCAAAAAGAATTGGCATTCAACTGAAAAAAGTAAATGGTACACTACATCAGCAAAGTTTATATTCGTACCATTTACAGCGTGTACAACATTTACATCAGGAGGATTATGCTAGCCGTATGAGATTTTGTCGGTGGATAAATGATAACTATCGAGTTGTATCGCGGAACTTTTTACCGATGAGGCGTCATTCAATCGCGACGGCATTAATAATACTCGTAACTCCCAGGTATGGGAGTAGGACAATCTCCATGCAACTGTCGAAAATTGTTTTCAGCGCAAGTTTTCAGTAAACGTATGGTCTAGAATAGTCGATAACTATTTGATTGGCCCATCACATCTTTGAGAATCGCCGGACAGGAGACAACTACTTGAATTTTCTGCAAAATGATTTACTAACACTACTAGAGGATGTTCTAGAGATGCATTAATCCATCGTATTATAAATACCGCAGCAGATATCAAAGAAAGACATGAAACAATCAGAAGAACAACGGCCGCCGCTCTTGAACGATCAATTAAATGTTTAGAGGCCAGTGGTCAAATTTTCGAAAATTTATTATAATGACTGTAATAATAAGACTAAGACATGTTAAATTTATAAACATTATTATGATGCTACAACTTGATAACAAATGAAGATCGGTTAGCAAGATATGGGTCCTTTTAAATATTTTTAAGAGTACAATACACTCCCGCAGTTTGGTGCTATCCTCGCAACTCACCCTGTATATAAAAGATGAAAAAAGAGAAATTTTGAACTAGTATAAAGCTGGAAACAGTTTAAAGAAAGTGCGGGATCTTTACAGGCCCATACTATCTATCTGAAAAATTCAGGCGATTACTAGTAAATTTGATTCTGATGGCTGCATAATAAATACACACAGAAAGAAAATTAAAACATTCTTTCAGGAGACCTAAAATTAAATGTGTTATATTACATTAAAGAATTCCTCATTAAGTAAAATAGCACAACAATTTAATATTTCGAAAACGTCTCTATTTCAAATTCTCAAACAGTACAAATACAAATCTTAAAAGTTTTCTAATTACCAACAATTATTTCATGAAGATAGAATAAGACGTGTTGATTTTTGCAAAACACTATTTAATTTATTAAATAAAAATCATAATATGTTGAAGAAAATACTTTTCACTGATGAAGCGTCTTTTTCTTCGAACACGCATTGTTCCTCGGTGTGAAAATTTAGCCATTGAAGGTTCCTGGTTTCAAATGGATTGAGCCCCAACTCATTCAACTGCAGCAATTTCACATTTTCTAAATTCAAGTCTTCCTAATCGATGGATAGGGAGGTTTGGTCCGACAGTTTGGCCTGCCCGTTCGCCAGATTTATCGCCAAATGACTTTTCTTTAGGGGATACCTTAAATCTAAAATTTATGATAATGTTATTTTCACTAACACTGCAGATTTAAAACAACGCATAAGTACAGCCTGCGACGAATCACGAACCAAACCGGATTTTTTAACAAAATATAGTTCATAAAGTATAAGTTTTCAGTTCAAGGTCAAATTCGAAGCATATGATTCAAATCAGTACTGCAGAGTCAAATGAAGTCAGTATTCAATAGCGGAAACAACCGTTTGTCATCATAAAATATAAACGTCATGTTTTGCAATATTGTCAAAATTTTAGTATGTTACATAGAGTATGTTACTTGCATATAACCAAAGGAAGCATATACATAACCTACATGTCAAAATAATAATAATGAGTAAAGTGGGAACATGAATAGTTCAAAAGTATTGTTTCTTTTCTAGTTCTGTATAAGTATATTCTATCCAAGAAAACTATGCGGAAATTATTACTTTAATATTACAAAAATTATTTTAAATGGTATTTGTAATTATAAACTCACGAAAATATTGGATCAAAAATATTTAAAAAGAAGTATTTCAAGTCAGATATCAATAGTAAAATGCATAGGTATTGAAAAGATCTTTAGTGTTAAAAATGTTTGCATTATTAAGAATGACATACCTACCGAAATCATTTTCCTGCACTATATCTGGGCTAAGAAAATTTGATGAATAATTTAGATTTCAACTTAATTTATATATTGTTTATATTTTAAATAAATTTAAATATATTGGAAAAGAATGTAAAATTTATGTTCGTAACTCTTTAAAAAAGAATTACCTTTTGAGAGTTGTCAAATTACATTTATAAAATTATACATAAAAGAAAACATTTATATAGTCTACATTTAATATTATATTATTTCTTTAGAAAATAATGTTATAATAATTCGTCTTGCATATAATACAATCCAAATCCATATTATTCTTTATTACATGAAGATATTTAACAAACACATGAGGATTTTCTGAAAACTACATTTGATAATTTTGCAAGTTAGTACACCACCAATAAGAAAAAAACAAACTTAATTCAAATAAAACATTGCCACGAGATCTTTATCATGTAATGTTTCGAGTAATTTCATCGCTGCCTCATATTATGTGCATGCAAAATGATGCATATTGATGGTTTTTATGGTAGTATTAACGTTACCAATTAAACTTATACAGAAATATTTTGTCAAAATAAGATACCTGGTTATTAATGTTTAGTGAACTTATTACTTCTATAAGTTCACTTCCTTGTTCCAACCAAATAAAACTTCAAAAATATTACTTGTATTACTTGCAATATGTTATTTTTAATGTGAATGAAGTATATATTACAAACATGAATGAAAACTAGTCAGATTCTGACTCAGAACTTAACATTAATTATTATTAGAGCAATCTCTGCCCTGTTATACCAAGTAATTTCATCACACTGTTGCTAAGCTTCATTCCACATTTCTTTAATTCTTTCATCTGAATAACCATTTCTTCCAATATTTGAATTATAATAATCTTTAACCTTAGCACAAACCATTTCAATTGCGTTCATCACAATGGTACGGGGGTAATCTTAAAAATGCATGTCTACTTTCTCTTATTATTTCATCTATAATAAATATCTTCTCTTCTTTATGATATTTTACTAATTGAATTAATTCATTCTTAGTCATTGTAGGTGAATAGCTCCTATCTTTTTTTCTCAACCATTCCAAAATTTGTTTTTTTTTTTGAGGTATTTGGCTGTTTATTTTGAATAGCACTATGATGAGGAGCATTATCCATTATTATAAGTGATGGTACCTCAAGATTTGGTATAAGCTTGTCATTTACCCATTGCTTAAAGGAGTCACCATTCATGTCTCGATAGTAATCACCAGTGATCGTTTTTTATGGAAAAATCAGACTCCTTTAATAAAGCCACTTTCTGTGTCAACATGTATAATAATAAATCGTTTGCCATTTTTCCTAAAACACTTTTTATATTATCATTTTGCCAGGATGTCATTCTATGGCCTTTCGAAAAGATCCAAGTTTCATCAAGGAACATGACCTGACGTAAAGTTGAATTTAAGTTATTCATATATTCCTTAAAAACACATTTCTCATGCAGACTATATTTAATTTCTCTGCGAGCCCTCTCCTGTAACACTCTTTCGTATATTAAAAACCAATATATTTTTCACAATATTGCTAAAGTAGTTGTACATGTATGAACAAATTCTGTCATAGCCAAAACATTGCTTAGAGTTTTTAAGGTAAGATGTTTTTCTAAAAAATTTGAACATGTAATAAATGTTTACAATATATTAAAAACATACTTTCTTTATACATGTCATAAACAGTATTTCGAACTTCCATTTTAGTTGCTTCTGCTACGTCCTTAGTTTTTGGCTTCTTACAAGACCTTTTTTGCCAGGAGACGATAAGACTGGATTCTGAATGCTACAATGCTTAATAGTGTAGACCGTTCTACTAGAAATATTAAGGGCTACTGCTACCCTCTAAAATAAAACTTATTTCATAACACCGCCTTATCTAACTGATTTTGTGAATTACCTCATGAACACAGTCGATGGACATTAAAATACGCTGTAAGATTTAATAGAACCAAGAGTTTTACCTGGCATCTAAGAAATATTCTGTAAAATATTAGGTTAGAAATGTCAAAGTGATAATCAAGCAATTTCGTACTTATTGCCACTAATTGATATTACTATTTATTATCAGTATTGTTCTGAAAAGAACAGATTTTGTAATTTTTTGATAAACTAAATATTCAAATTGGAAGAATGCTTAACCTAGAAGTCAGCATACCGGAAACAAAGTCAATACACAACAATATTGAAATAATTTGAAAACAAGTCGAATGTCATAAGACTATCTCCTAGAAAACCTATCCTTTTTATTTAATATAATATTTCAAAGACGTACGTCTTAACTTAAAATGACAAACGTGTGTAGTATTACAGCGCGTATTCATGTGTGTTAGAAAGAGATAAAGTACAATTTGCGGTTCACACTTGGGCAGTACGAACTGAAAACTTATACTTTATGAACTGTATTAAAGAATTATAAATAAAAAGAAACTTTTTTTCAGTTTATCATAAAATTCATTTTAATATTGCTTGTGTAGGTTAAATGTTAAACAAATTATTTTCAAACTTTGACTAAAATACCTTATTATGATAAGTGATGACACTTACATTGTTGGTTGCATACTGTTCCCATGCATTGAAGTATTTATTTTAAAATTGAACATAGGTGTATGCAAGTGTTTTGTTCAGTAATATAAAAAACTGATTAAAAGCGAAAAAGTCAATTAAAGATCATTTATTTATTATCTCTACAGTTCGCAACAAGTTTATTGCTTCTTCAGGAAATAAGAATGTAGAGTTCAAAAAAAGAAAGTTACTTACACGGACATTAAAATTGAATATATATGTATTTACTAGGTGCTCTTGAAATAAAAAAAAACAACTTATGAAAAATGGAATATATATGTTTATTTATATATATATATATATATATATATATTAAAAATATAAAGTTTTTTAATAAATGAGAGGGGTAAATTAAAAAGGTGTATACATCAACCGAACAACACAATATCTACAAGAACGTTTTAAATGAACATAGATTCTCAAAACAACAGTACAGCCTTAAAGAACATATTAACCAGAACAATTACACTTTCAATTGCGATAAAACCTCAATAATTCCATCCGAAAAAATTAACAAGGCAAGAAACATATTAGAAAGCATCCACATACAAAAAAAACAGATTCCAATAACGACAGAACAAACACAAACAACCTGTCTACAATATACCTTCCAATATTATAACACCCAGTATATTGACAATATAAACATTACAAAAATAAAATAAAAAGATACATGTCTGGGAACAGTCTAAACCAACGCCCCAAACATTTTCACACGTCAAAACGATAACAAACATATGCCCCATAGAAAAGAAGGTTTAAGCCAGCAAGACACGTAATTTAGTTTCATTTAGAAATGATAGCCAAAAACTCAAAATTACATATAACAGCACAATTTTAATGTAAGTAGTTTTAATTTAACACTATAATCTTATCATTTTTTTTACATTTTCAATCAATATTGCAGTTTTTAAAAAGGCACTACATACAGTACCGAAACGTCAACACAAATTAAATATTGTTTTAATAACATATCCGCTACTCCCAACAAACAATTACTTTTTATTTTATATATATGTATATACAAGGTGCCCTTGAAATAAAAAAACAACTTATGAAAAATGAAAAGATATAGTTATATAGAATATGAATTCAAAATAAATACACTTACACTACACCGTATGTTTACATAGCTGTCGATGTTACAAAAACTTCTGCTAATGTCAATATACTTCGAACAAAATCAAGCTGTTTATACATTCAAGTGAATTAACATTAAGATGTGTTGTAAGATTTATAAACTCCATTTTAAAAATCAAATTAAAAATAATTTGTATACTTTTCGGACTGACATCATATTTTGTGTATTACGCGAACTTTTTTTGTTATAAGAAGTAAGAAATATAATTCAGAATGCCGCCATTGTAGTTATACGCTGCAATATTTATGTTTATATAAGGATATAAGATAAAATTATATATAAGTTTTGTTATGGTAAGAGTTTGTCCTATTTGGTAACAATCTATCTCTAATTGAAGAATTAGCGTATCGAACTTACGTAACGATAAACAACTAGACGAAACTTAAAGGGAGAAAGACAATAACAAAACTGTTCTGTTTGTTGTCGTACGTCAGCTTTAAGATATCGTCTCTAATATAATCGATCCCACAGTGGCGACAAATTTATTTTTAAATATCTTTGCCACTTATGACAGGGAATTTTGGGAAACCATTTTGAATTCATATTCTATATAATTACATCTGTCCATTTTTCACGTTGCCTTTCTATTTCAAGGACACGCGATATATATATATATATATATATATATATATATATATATAATATCTTCGTGATCTTGGTATGATAAGGTAAACTTAATAAGTCGGCGATTAAAGGTCTGGTTCATTACTTCAAAGTATATATATTTAAAACAAAAAACAACCCTACATGTTTCGGCAATATGCCTTTGTCAAGGGAATACAAAATATAAATGACAGAATATAAATTCTGTCATTTATATTCTGTCATTTATATTTTGTATTCCCTTGACAAAGGCATATTGCCGAAACATGTATGTAGGGTTGTTTTAAATATATATACTTTGAAGTAATGAACCAGACCTTTAATCGCCGACTTATTAAGTTTACCTTATATATATATATATATATATATATATATATATATATATATATATATATATATGGTAAATTCAATCAGTTGGCGATTACAGGTCTGGCTTTACCTCAAAGTATATATATTTTGTTTTAAATATATATACTTTGAAGTAAAGCCAGACCTTTAATCGCCAACTGATTGAATTTACCATATCATACCAAGGTCACGAAAATATTATATTTATATATATATATATATGTGTGTGTGTGTGTACTGTATATATATATATATATAAACTAGAGAAGTGCCAAGCAAAATTACAATGCAAAAACAAACATTTGGTTAAAATTTTTAAAGATAGTTAGCATTCATTTTTTACGGCCAAACAATATTCTCTATCCATTCAATATATTTGTATAGTTTCACATATACAGCTGGTACTTCTGATATGCCACAGCGCTTTCCAAAAGACGTTAGAGCAAATATATAGTAGCTACAGTAAACATCCTTGTTATATATTTGGATTGGTATACCTGAATCACCCTGAAATACGAAAATTTAACATTGTAATAATGTATGCAGATATAAACACTGATATTATGATATATTTATGATAGTACTAACTACTGTGATCTTCGATATATTTGTGATTTTTTATTCAATCTAACTTCTAATTCTAGATTAAGTCCTCGATTGATTTTAAAGAACAGAAAGAATTAGAAGCAACATCCAAATTAAAAATATGGATGACGCACTGAATAAATGATTAGGTGCAATCACACTTAATAAAATTGCAAAATAAATTTTGTTATAGATTTATATGGATTCCAATATTTGAAAATGAAACAAGTACAGGCAGATGACTTCTCATAGGTGTTAGCTGTATTCGTATAGTAATATACCAAGTAAAAATAGTTTGTCGTAATTTGATATTATTTTGGCAAACAAATATTCGTACTTCACTATTCATTCAAGGTGATTTGCCATACCCTCCGAGAATGAACTTTTGATGAGGCAAAATATAAAAGAATTAATTTAGATGTTAAGAAGTAGAGTACAATTGTCTATGTAAACAAATAAAATAAATTTATATCTTAATAATTTCCTATTTATTTTATTGAAGCAACATATGGGAACCTTTCGCTTTACTGCAACTAATAAAAGTTAATTTGGCATAAAATGTGTTCTATTACTATTAAATCTAATAGTTGCTTTAAAAAAAACTATTACAGATAATCTTAACAAGAATTCAAACAATCAAATTTTTAAGTAAAGCAATATGTAATTCGGCTATATTCTATAACACGTATATCAATATTGAGATATCGCTTAAACATTTTTGACCCTTATTTAGAATAATCTTCATTTTCAATCTGGCGTATATCCGTGTACGCTTCAGTTTTTGTGCCTATTTCACTAACACCATCTTTAGTACTTTTGTATCATGCACATGACTTCGTATATTCTTTTACCCTTCACTTATAATATTTAAATTTATTGTTGTAATTTAATTTAAAATTCTATATTTTATTCTACCTATTCTACCAATTAATTTTTATAATCTTCCATAAGATAATGTAGAAACCTACTTATTGTCATCGATCGATATTGGCATAATCGTTGTTGTCCCATATACAATGTTTATTTACAATTTATTGCGGAATGCTCATCAAATTATTGTTTGGTAAAGTATATATCGAAGTCTATAGTTCATTTCAACATTGTATCTATGCCAGGTTATCCTTTTTCTTTATATACTAAACTATATTCGGCGATACGTTAATATATATATTACAATATACCGTGCGGAAATGGGCTGACCGAACAATACTGCTGCGCAAGACGCGTCCCCGTTAACTTAACTTACGCGATATGTTTATTCAATGTATAGTGTAGCATTTGATTGTATAAGTAGGTAGACATATGTATTGCGGTATACAAAACGAGAAAGTATATTGATTCTAACGTAAATCAGCCTAATGATAGCACAGTGGTAACCCACTTGTATAGCAAAGCGGTGGTCACAGGAATAATTCTGGACTAGCTGTCTGAGAAGATTGGTGTCTTTTTTTTATATCCAAGCAGTAGTATTTGTACGGTTTTAGAAGTTATAACAAATATCATCTGTTTTATAAATAATTTGTTACGTATTACATTATAGATAATGGTTGCGTTAACCTGTTAATTATAATGATAAAACATTCTCTAAACATCCATTTTTTAACCGCATAATCAAAATAAATTTATATGAAAGATAGGTAAAAATAACTGGAACTTGTGGACCTAAAACTTTAGATTCGTATGTTGTGCATCAACATAAAAGAATATATTATGAAAAATATGTAAATGTTGACGCTACTAAAATACATAGGACTGCATATCCAACATACCTAAGTAATTAGAAAAGTGTTATATACTTGCATTTGCATTTAAAAAATATATAATTGTGACTATTTTCCTCAAAAAAATTCAACCAATTATATTAATGCAAATTACAGGAATAACCTAGTAGGTAACGAACGAATATTACCGAGTATTTGATGCACCATGATGCGATATTTTTTTTACATTTTAATTATTAAAATGCATTTATTGATTTATGTTACTAGTATTTGGACTCTAATAGTTATAGTTATTATCAAAGGTACGATTGCTATATGCGCTGGAAGCAGTGTTTGTTAAAACATCGTTAACATTTTCTTTTTTGGATTCTCCTCGTAGCTGTGCAATTATATTCCCGTGACTTCCTTCGACCCTGAATTATGAGTTTATGGAAGAGATATTTGAATGATGTTATTTTAATAATTTCATATACTTCTACACCACGTTTTGTAAGATTAGTTACAACTGTTGATCGAAAAGAATGGTTTGTTATTTTTTTACGTTCTACATTTATTCCAATTTTTTCAGCGGCAGTTGAAGTTCACTTGGAAATTATATTTCTTCTGATGGGCGAATTCTTAAAAAAGTCAACAGAGCCTTGTTATTTCCACACTGAATTCGGTGTTAAGGAAAACCAATTTGTATTAGTGTGGGTGCGTCTCTTTTCGATAAGTTTATGTAACAATCGGAAAAGTTATTTTCTGTCTCAAGTATTAGATGATTGTATAAAGATTACCTAATTGGATATCGATCCAGGTTGATTTTATTTTCAACAAACCATTTCTTTTGTGTTAGTGGCTTTCCCCTCCTTGACAGATTTTACTAAATACTGGGTTATAAACAATTTGTCCAGCATCTGCCCCAAAACTATCTTCTTATCAGACACTCTGCCACTTCACCACCACGCCAAACTAGTTCTAATGCCACTATGTGGTAAAACTTCCTTTGCAACTCTTGGGGAGTATCTTTGTCCGATAAAGGTATGATTTGTTTCTGTTTGTCTTTGCTTAAAATTGAAGCATTACTTTTTCTTTTCTCGTCAAAAGCATGCAGTTTTCCGCGTTTTGAATCTCGTGCATATCTTGTGTCTATAAATGGCACATCTTTAAATGGATCGAATGGCGATTCTGTTACACTGAGTCTTCACTACACCTTCTTTGTATTCGGAACCGTCTTACTTTTATATTAAAGACAAAATCTCTAACGATCTCTGCTACATGTGGTATAGAAATATCTCCAATAAGTAAGTAAGCCCTTTCTTTGCAGAATGCTTCAAACTACTTCCACACAAAAGTATTCGCTTTTATAGTACGAGCGTTTTATTGTACGAGCGTTACAGGCGGTAATGTACGAATTTATTGATCTACTTGACTCGAGTTTGATTGACCAAAACAAATAGAACACATTTTTAAGATTAAAATGTTTACACAATTGGCATTAGCGCGTCTTGGCAATTTTTTTTTTTACATTTGAAATGTCATATTTTCGGTACTTTTACAATCTCTATTTTTTATCGTAATTCATACAAAAGTAATTATTTTTTTGTTTTTTATTATTTCTATCGTGAAATTCTTACTATCAAAATCGATATTTGCTATCCTTGATGCACTTTGGATATAACTAATGAGAATATTTATGTGGTAGTTCTTAAATAATTTTCGGTTTTCGTCTTAAATTGAAAGATAAAAATACAACTATTATGCATTTTACTAAGCATGAACATTTCGACATATTACTTAAATGTAGTAATAAGAACATTATTTTCTTGAGTACAAACAAAATCTTGTTTTGTGTTAAGAAAATTTTCATGGATTAAGATTGGTTTTGGTAATAAAATTCGTTTTCTTGATTCTATAAATTGTTTCTCCCAGTCTATATATGCAAAAAGGTAAATTATTATATAAAGTTAGGACTACCATTATATGCTACTAAATATACTGTTAATTAAAAATCCAAATTATCAAAAAAAAAAAAAAACAGTCATCTTATTATGAACAAGACGGGAATAAAAATTAATTCGTGTGTAAATTACTATTTTTAATTAACTTTTGTAGAATTCTTACAAGAAGTCGAAGCATTTCATGATCATTCAGACCTCTTCAAATGACGTATAATGTAAGTTTTCGTGAATTTAACAAAAAGAAAAGTATCAATGAATTCCTTAATGAATGGCATATTCGCTTAATTAATTTATTTTATTATATTGAAGATACAATTTTCCTTTAAATCTATTGGAAATGTAATGTTGCGGATGATGTACCGATATTATGGTTGACTACGGTTTCTGGTGGTGATGCTTCAACTCCAGTGACTAGAATTCACCGTGCACAGGTTGTAAGGCTGTATACACTTTACTTTTTAAATCTTCGGTGAATGTTGTACTCTGAATGATACTGTAAGACTGTGTGTCTTGATGTTGATTGTAGACTCTGAATAATACTGTGAGACTGTGTGTATTATACTGATGTTGAGTTTGTACTGATCAGTTCTGTTCTATTTTAGAAGTAAGTAAATATATCACTACCCCTACACTTTTACAGATTAAAAGCGTATCGTTGACAAATATAATGTTTGAGGTCATAACGAGCAATTTTATGTTATTCAAATTCTTGGAATTATACCTAAAAGCAATAATAACCAAGCTTTACGATAATGTCATAAAGATCTAATCTTATCTAATAAATAGTAAAATGTTATTACTAATTAGGTATTAGTACTAGTAAGTGCCATAAAGCTGGTCCAGCTGGTCCTTTGTTAGAGTAATAAAATTTATTATATATATATATATATATATATATATATATATATATATATATATATATATATATATACATATATACAAGTGTCCCGTATCGTTATGTTCAAATTTTAGGAGTGTAAAGTAGACTTCATTTCAAGTAACAAAAACGCAAAGCTTGTTTATCCATTTTTATTTGTTTCAAAGTTACAGATCTATGAATGTGATTGTCAGATCATTAAAAAAAATGTAATACTAAAGTCAAACTGATTTTATTTAAAAAAAAGTTATACGATTCAATAGCAGGCCTGTGATTGTAAACGTCGCATAATAAAATGTTATCCTAAAATAAATAAACTCGTGTCGTAGTATCAGTAATTTCTTGGAGATCTAAAAAAAAAGAGTACAGGAAATTGATTTATGATAAAGAAGGTTCTTACTTATTTCGTAACTACTGCACGATGAATATCATACAATAAACAAATGTGCAGATGACTGTTAACGTTTCACTTTTTAATAAAGGATTACATTACGTTTCAGTTCATACAACAGCTTATTAGTGAGTGGACACGTTTTCTTTATTCAAAATGCATTACCGATTTCTTTCTCAAGAGTATGCGGACATGCATTTTGTGTATGGCTACTGTAACGGCAGTGCAAGTAAAGCAGTTATTGAATACCGACATCGGTTTCCCGATAGGCGCATTCCTCATTACAGAACGTTTCTGGAAGTACACATACGATTTCGGGAATGCGGACTGCGTGATTATCTTTTCGACCGAGGAGTAAATTTGCCAGCAGACTTAGAGGAAGAAGCAGTAGCTATTGTTACAAGGGATCCAATTCTCAGGGTACGTCGAATCGCTAGACAACTAGGAGTGCCACGAACGACAGTTTGGAAATTTGAAAACGTGATGGCTTATATCCATATCACTATCGCTGGGGACACGGTTTGCTTTAGGCAGACCACTATGCTCGTCTAGTTTATGCTACCTGGATATTAAGACAGTCACGGCTTCATTTTAATTTATGCAGAACAGTCCTTTGGACAATTGAATCTACGTTCACGAGAAGTGGTGTTACAAATCTGAGAAACTTGCACAGGTGGTCATCAGAAAATCCCAAAGCTATACGTCCATCTAAATTTCAGCATGAATTTTCTATTAACGTTTAGGCGGCTCTAATCGATGACTTATTGATTGGTCCTGTCGTTCTTCCTGGAAGGTTAAATGCGGGCAATCACCTTCAATTTCTTATTGACGAACTGACAGGTCTTTTAGAGGATGTCCCACTGAATGTTTAACGAGACATGTAGTTTCACATGGCTGAGGTACCACCACATTTCGGAATTGCTGTCCGAATTGGGTTAACGTCAATTATCCAAGGTGTATTGGTCGAGGTGGTCCTGTTGCATGGTCACCCAGATCACCCGATCTTAATCCCCTTGAATTTTATTTATGGGGGTATATGAAAAATTTAGTATACGCGCAAGTTTCGAATACAAGAGAAGAGTTGTTGGATCATATTCACCTGACTGCCAAGGAAATCTGACAAAACAAGTATGAAATTCGCATAAGTACTTCTTCTGTTAACTTACGGGCACTAGTCTGCATACAACAAGGAGGTGGACATTTCGAAAATATTATTAATTGAAATTTTTTAAATAAAATGAAGTTTTTATTGGCCTTAGGATTATATTTTTTTCATGATCTGACAATCACATTCATACATCTGTAACTTTGAAACAGATAAAAATGGATATACAAGTTTTGCGTTTTTGCTACTTGAAATGAAGTCCACTTTACACTTCTTAAATTTGAACATAACGATACGGGACACTTATATATATATACATATATATAAAAACATATATATATATATATATATATATATATATATATATATATATATATATATATATATATTAGGGTGGGTCAGATTATACAGAACGATTTTTTCCCATAAAGTGTATAGCAAAAAAGTAATCTATAGATAATTTTCAAAATATATATTTTCCTTAATAAATGTGTATTACTTTTAATAAAATCGTTATAAAATCCTATAGAATATTGCTCAGTACGAGCTTGATGGAAAGGTATTACTTCCACCTATTAGAATCACAAAACGACCTGAAGAAATCATTACTTTGAAGAATTAAACAAAACACAATTTTTTATTTTTAAGTTGATTTATTTTTAAATCTTTTTATCAATTGAAAACGTATAATTTAAGTTTTTTTAATAAAAAATTGGTTTCCTTTCGAGGTACTTTTTTATGACTTTCTAGTGTTACCTTCACCTTCACGATTCGTTTCTATAACGCGTTTGGAAACACTACTATATGTCTTTCAGTTCCTTGTATATGCATCGGTATTTGCGAATAAGTTAATTGTTAAATTTTTTCTCTGGCCACTTTAGCTTTAACTATCCTCTGAAATTCCTGAAAGTCTTCGCAAAGAGCTGTTGCTAAACATAAAGCCATCCTATCTGAAACTCCAAATATATCATACATCACAACAAGATTCGCACTCACAATTACATTTATTAATATAAAACAATTCAAAAAATAGTTATTCTTTTTTAAATACTTTTCTGTTAATGATTTCAATATTAAATGTATCAAATATTACTCTAGACATGATCAATTTATGTGTTACATGGGGAGTAAGAGTTTTATGCGAGAAGACTTTGCTTTCAAGCTTAGCACGATCACTAAAGAAGAAATTATTTTGGAAAATATTACGATTAGTCGGCAAATTAAGATCATTTACATCACTTGATGAATCAAATACCAAAAAATGAGGCATATGTGACAATCTAGATTCAGAGCTTGCTGATGTTCTTCTTTCCATTCATGAGAGTGCAGTAGACGAGGTAGATGGATCCTCCATCTCTATAATAGTTTAGAAATGTCAAATTGTTGGTATCCTCTCTTTTTGTGACACTATAAACCAAAAAAATATGTTTTCATGAAAAAAATCATAGATAAATTATTTATGAGTTAAGAATCCATTTTAGGATATTTTTGGAGTTAATAATTGATCTACACAAAAATTTAAAAAAAATAGATTTTAATAGTGGTTCTGAAAGGTGGCAGAAATACTTTTCCAGCTAAACTATTCTGAGCAATCTATTATATTTCTTAGAAAATAATATACATTTACTAAGGAAAATATCTATTTTGAAAATTTATGGGGCTCCAAATTCGATTTATACCAATGGTCTCTTGAGAAATTTTACTCAGAATCATCTATAGATTACTTTTTTACTCTACGCTTTATCTAAAAAAAAATGACCGGCCCTTATATATATATATATATATATATATATATATATATATATAATAACTTCGTGACCTTGGTATGATATGGTAAACCTAATCAGTAGGCGATTAAAGGTCTGTATATTACTTCAAAATATATGTATTTAAAAAACTCTACATGTTTCGGCTGTATACGCCTTTTTCAAGAGAATACAAAATATGAATGACAGGATATAAATATATATATCCATTTATATCCTGTCATTCATATTTTGTATTCTCTTGAAAAAGGCGTATACAGCCGAAACATGTAGAGTTTTTTAAATACATATATTTTGAAGTAATATACAGACCTTTAATCGCCTACTGATTAGGTTTACTATATATATATATATATATATATATATATATATATATATATATATATAAAGATAATTATTTCGTGACCTTTGTATGTTATGGTAAATTCAATTTATCGGCGATTTAAGGTCTGGTTTTACTTCAAATTATATATATTCAAAACAACCATGTTTCGGCATGTTTCGGCATGTTTCGGCAAATGATGCCTTTATCAAGGAATATAAAATATAAATGACAGTATATTAATGTCATACATTTGAGTTGCTATGGATAAAATTATTCAAAGATACATTCCAATTGAATAATAATAAAGCATGCCTTAGTATTCTAAAATAGATAGACAACAAAAACAGAGAAACCAAGACATGATTTATTATTATGTATGGGCCCGTAGAGCGTCTTAAGATGCAAAGCTGTCGGCAGTCGCCTTAAACGAGAAGGAAAACCACGAAAACCTACTCGGACAACCAGACAGGAATCAAACCACGGAACTGTCACCATGATAAGCAAATGTATAGATATTTAAATAACTTAAGATATATAATTATATAACAGCAACATACATTATGATGGTAAATTGCAGATCGTTACATAATTAAGTTATAGTATATACGGCTTAAGTTTTTTATATCACTTCCGTTGTTAATTGAATTTTTTTCCTGTTTAATACTAATCATTTCTATAATTTCCCTTTTCATTGTGTGTTGTTCTTTATCAATTATATGTGTGTTTTCAAAATCTAAATGGTGATCGCGTTGTAGTTTGTGTGTAGATAAAGCAGCTTTTTCTGTTTTAGAGTATGTGTGGGCTTGTATTCTTTTGTATATATATTGTTTAGTTTGGCCTATGTAGTAACTATCGCAATCGCGACATGGTATTTTATAGATGACATGTGTTTCTGGATTTTTTTCTATTTTAGGTTTAAGTTTTGAAAATAAATGTTTATTAGTATTACTAAGTTTATTTGTTGTAGCTATATCATATTTTTTTAAAGTGTATTTAATTTTTTCTGATAGTTGTGGAACATATGGAATCTTGATATATGTTGTGTCATTGTTTAAATTGTTATTGGTGTCTGCAGTGTTGTATATTTGGTGTATTCTTTTTTTAATTGTTTGATCTAGAAGTTGTTGTGGATAATTATTATCTGTTAAGATTGTTTTAATTTTCTTGATGTAATCTTTTCTGTATTAAGTATGTGATAGTTTTACTAGTCTATCAGTCAGATTATTTATAATCATTTTATTGAATACTCTAGGAGCATTTGAGTGGTAATTCATATATCGAAAAGAAGCTGTGGGTTTATTATACCAATTTGTATAAATAGTACCCTGTCTATCATAGCTTAAAGAAATATCAAGAAAATTAATACTGTTATTAATTTCTTCTTCAATAGTGAATTTTAATTTGTTATGAAAATTGTTGAATTTATTTAGAAGATAGTTTATTTTATTAGTCGGAATACGTGTTATGATATCATCAACATATCTTTTGAAGAAAATGGGGTGGAAGTCTAATGAATTGATAACGTTTTGTTCTAAACGTTCCATTACCAGATTTGCAATAGGAGCAGCTAAAGGAGAGCCCATGGCAAAACCAAATGTTTGACTATAAAAAGAATTTTTATACTGAAAATATGTGTTGTCGAGACAGAAGTGTATACCTCTAATAAATTCGTTTTTACTTAGTGATGTGTGTGGACTAATTTCATCCCATTTGGATTCTATTATGTTTATAGCTAGATCTGTAGGAATGTTAGTATATAAAGATTCTACATCAAGTGATATAATTTTGTGATTAGTTGGTACTTTCTGTTTCTTGATGAAATTTTGAATTTGCCATGAGTCTTTGGTACGATATTCAGTTTTTCCTAACATCTTAGATATGCTATCACTTAGGAATTTTGCTATATTATAAGTAGGGGCTTGTATGTTAGATACTATTGGTATTAAAGGGATATTATTTTTGTGAATTTTTGGTAAACCATATATTGATGGAGGGTGGGAATTAAAAATGCGAAGTTTGTTTTTAATGTTGAAATCTATTAGGTTAAGTCTATGCCATTTATATATTAAGTTATTATTTTCTTTTTGAGTTTTCTCTATTGGATTATTTCTTTCTTTTTTGTAGGTGAATTTATCGTCTAATAGTTTTTCTATTTTTTACTCATATTCCTCTTTAAGAATGATCACTGTTTTATTTGATTTATCTGCTGTTGCTATTATAATATGAGGGTTGTCTTGGACAAATCTTTTTGTTTCTTCAATGAACTTATTCATATATAGATTTGATATATGATTTTTATTATTTACTTTCTTATGTTTATGGTTAGTGATTATATTACAGATTTTGTTACGTATTTCATTTTGTTTGTCTTGTGGTAAATTTTGTATTCCGGTTTCAATGTTAGCTATATAGTCATTAATGGGTATTTTATTAGGTGGCATATTAAATTTGGGTCCTAGGCTAAGTATGTAGTTAACATTATCCGGAATATTTACATTAGTAAAATTGATAATCGAGTTATTGTTAATTTTGTAATTTATCTCTAAGTGTTGTTTCTTTATTAGTTAATCTACTTTGTTTTTTAATTTATTATTGTTTGATAGGAAATGATTATTGTAAATTTTAGATTATATTTTTTCGAAGCTATTTAAAAATTAAAAATTTGAGGAGACAATTTCTGTATGATAATATTTTTCAAGTTTGAAATAATTTGATTGAATGTATTTATGTTACAAATGGTTTGGGATATTATGATGTTTAAAATTTATAGGTAACAGGAATTCATAATTTTTTGAAATTTAGTTTTTAGTTTTGAAATTGTGAAATCAAATCTGTAAAGTTTTGTCATTTTTATAAATGTAGGTGTAACGATCTGCATCTTACCAAAAAGTTTCTTCTGTTGATCTGGTTTGACAGTTTTTTTCTGATTTTGATGTATTCTTTGACGATTTTATGATCTTCTTCGTTTATGTAATTGTATACTTAATTATTTAATTGTTCCATTTGATTTTTTCATTTATAAAAATGAAAAAACATTCCTGTTTTTCCTTCACATTTAAGGCGAATGCCGACAGCTTTGCATCTTAAGACGCTCCACGGGCGCATACATAATAATAACTCATGCCTTGGTTTCTCTGTTTTTGTTGTCTATCTTATTTTAGAATACTAAGGCATGATTTATTATTATTCAATTGGAATGTATCTTTGAATAATTTTATCAATAGCAACTCAAATGTATATATTCCTTGATAAAGGCATCATTTGCCGAAACATGTAGGGTTGTTTTGAATATATATATATATATTTTGAAGTAAAACCAGACCTTAAATCGCTGATAAATTGAATTTACCATATATATATATTTATATGTATATATAACAATTGATAAATTATTGGAGTTTTTCGGCTTTTTTATATGAAATATTTACAAATATCAAATTAGAATGTATGTAATTGCAGAGTAAGTGGGGATGTAAACATTGCTGTCTACAAATTACAAAGCAAATCATACGAAATTTTTTATTGAAAAATATTGTCTATGTTGGGACTCGAACCCAAGTCTACAGTTTGCCGGACTGTCACTTTTACCACTTAGCCACAATGGACCTAGGTTCAAGTTATTTAGCAATGCATTATAAAGTAACAGTGTTAATGAATCAGATGTCAGTTATTGAATGTAGATGTCAAGTTGAAAGCAGAGTCAGTTTTGATAGCAGATATCAGTTAGTGAAAGCAAATGTCAGTTATTGAAAGCAGATGTCTGTTTTGAAAGCAGGTGTCAGTTATGAAAGCAAATGTCAGATTTGAAAGCAGATGCTTATTTTGAAAGTAGATGTTAGTTATTGAAAGCAGATGTCAGATTTGAATGTGTGAAAATGCTAATTATTACTCCATAGCTATATGAGTGTTAAAAAAGCTGAAAAACTCCAATAATTTATCAATTGTTATATTTAATAAACAGCTAAGAAATGATCTAAACACTTATGTACATATATATATATATATATATATATATATATATATATATATATATATATATATATCTGAACTCCATGTGTATGAGAATTAATAATTATTAAATCTCATTTTACATGCGATTGTCGCTATAATTTGTTGCATTAAATTGTACAATTCGACAAATCCCTTTTGCCCTAGATTGTAGACGCAACAAGCCGCGACGTCAACTGTACAAGTTGTCAGTACAAATGAAAAATTTGTGAAAAACTTATCTGCGCGGAATGTGCAAATATCGACATTTCACTGTTTTTACAGATCATCAGTGCACCTTATCCGAAGACAGACATGATATTTATTATATAATTATTAATTCTCAAACACATGAAGTTCATTACAGTTCGTATATATACACGTAGTATAGAAGTGAATATAGAAGTAGGCGATTAAAGGTATGTATATTACTTCAAAATATATGTATTTAAAAAATTCTACATGTTTCGGCGGTACGCCTTTATCAAGAGTATACAAAATATAAATGACAGAATATAAATACAGAATATTTATATTCTGTCATTTATATTTTGTATACTCTTGATAAAGGCGTACCGCCGATACATGTAGAGTTTTTTAAATACATATATTTTGAAGTAATATACAGACCTTTAATCGCCTACTGATTAGGTTTACTATATATATATATATATATATATATATATATATATATATATATATATATATATATATATATATATATATATATGTATATATATAATAAATTTTATTAGGTAGTTATAGTTAGGTATTATTGTAGATGCCATAAAGCTGATCCAGCTGGTCCTTTGTTACGGTAATTAACCCAGCTGGACCAGCTTTATGGCTCCAACTAATACCTAATTAATATAATAGAGAAGATTTTAACAATGAATATCTAAAGTAAAACCTTTGTTCACTAATTGAATTATTGGTAGATATAGTAAGATTCAAAATATTTTAAAATGATTGCAATTGACACTAAGCGGATTATAAAGAGTACCTACTGTGAGTTTACCCGTGGGGCATGAAACATTTAGAAATAGTATTTGGCTATCAGGAGTGTATTCCGAAAAATTTTAAAGCCCAATAGGTGCTGCTTTAAATAATTAATATTGAAAATATTAATAATCGAAATTTATGGTATATATGAACATTTTATTAGGAGAGTCATCATACGAGTACATCTTCTGTAAAAGATTCAAAATCCACTTCACTCACAATTGCTTCACAAGCCCATGGCCACCACATTATCATTGGCGCTATGTATTATATGAACACGAATAATGAATATGCTCTACAGCAGCTACTTATAATAAGTAGTGTACTGCTGACAAAGTAATACTAAAAACAACCAAAAAGCAAACAGTAATTTTCATGGCACTCTTGTTCTACCATTAAAACGATGTTTGAAATTTTATAATAAGCTAAAATTGCCTTATTTATCAAAATGAGAAAAACTATAGGGAAAAGTATATTTTCGTGTTTTATTGACCTACTAACAAAGTTAATTTTGTTAACAAAGATGTCTCATACTTCCACATCTCTTCGCTTGTTTTATATGCACATAATAGTTCTGTTGTACAATTCATTTGACACATTTCTTAGGCATACAGGTGGAATCTGAACAACATAGTTTCTAAATGTCTCTTCTAGGTGGTAAATATTTTTAAATGGGCCATATTTGTATACTTGATTTTTCAAATATCCCTAAGGAGAAAATCACAAGGTGTCGGATGCGTGGACCGTGGTGACCACGGATTCTCAGAAAAGCGACCTATCCATTTAGCCGGAAAAAATTCATTTAGGTAATTTTTAACTTCGATATTACTTGAGCTGGACAACCATCTTGATGGAAATACAATTTTCAATTTCGCTGAAAAATTTATTTTATAAAAATTCCAAATATATTTCTGAATTTAAATTATTTCTAAAAAAGTACGGTCTAAATATTTGGTTATTAAAGATTCCACACCACACATTCGTTATAAAATGGTATTGATTACCTGCTTCTATTTGAAAATGTTGATTTTCATCGGCAGCTATTTGACTAACAAAACAATATCCATGACTGCCTACGAGTTTGTGTAAAATATGACGATGATATTATTATAACTTTCTAGTGCGTTTAACGGAAAAATACACTTTTTTGTTGGATTTATTCACATTAATTGTTAAGGTACATTTATTTAGCGTAGATTACAAATCAAGCTGAAAATTAAAATGAGGTTTTTCAAGATAAAATGGCTTTGCACCAAAATGTGAAATAACGTGACAAAATTTCTTTTCTAATAAAGAATTTCTATTGTAATTATATTAGAGTGTATTAGAGCGTACTAGTTTAGTTCATTTTTTAAGACAAATACATATAAATAAATTAACTATTCCTAGATTTGAAATGATTATAATTCAAAATTACATGTGGAAATTGTAAGAAAAAGTTGAAATTTTGGAAATATCAATTATTTCGACATCTGTTTACTTTTCATTTTAAAATTAAATTTTTCTAAATTTTTTAATGTTTCGATAAACGCAATTTTCTCTAAAACAAAAAATCACTTGCAGAATCCGAGTAGTCCATTTTGGGCTTTTTAATATACACAAACTTTTGGCGGATTTAGATTTTTAAATAAATTCAAGATAAAGTCTTTCCCGTATGGGAGAACAAGGGAGAAAAATAAAGGTGAGAATGTAGTGAAAAGATTAGTAAAAGATATAAAAGTTGTGGGAGAAATATAATATGCTACAATTTTTTATGTCCTATTCACTTTCTGTCTATTGTCAAAAACAGTGACCATTATTACAAGCATTTATAAGAATAAGCCAGATTTGCCCACCTGCTATACAAATCACAAGAATCGAGAAATCTTGTCAATATTATTTGGCTTTAAAAATAATAAAATGATACTTTCATACTGTCCAACGAAGGGAAAAGTAAAAAGTAATTACATTACTTAGTAAAGTACACAATGACACCAAAGTTAGTGGTAAAAAAACAAAGCCAGAAGTAATCCTAGATTATAACAAAACTAAAGCCGGTGTAGGCACGAGGGATAAAATGAGTAGAAGTTACAGTGTGAAACGAATGATAAGTAGATGGTCATTAACTATTTTTTATAATATATATTATTTATAATATGCCATATTATTAATGCATTCATAGTGTGGCTGCTTCTCAACAGAAACTGTAGCTAAAAGTTAAACAAGAGAAGAAATTTTATTATAGAATTGGTAAACTACTGGCTCAGTACCATGAAAGTCTAGAACCAACTGAAGCATCCACTAGTAGGGAAACTGAACCGCCAAGGAAAAAGGATCGATACAGCATCTGCACATCTAAAAGAGACAATAGAAAAACTAGAACTACTTGTAATCAGTGTAAAAAGCATGTATGTGGAGAACATTCGATAATAGTATATACTAAGTGTGTTGAATAAAATTAATTTGTAATCATTATGCAAATTACTGATGTAAGTGTTTATTTATAAATAGCCAAAGAATAGCAAAAATAAGTTTAAACATAAAGAAAATCACCATAATTCATATATGGATCCAATGGACTATAGTTTTTGCTAGTTTTTTTTTTACAGTAGACAGAGGGTTAAGAGTGTTCCATTGGCAGAGTACCTTTTGGAGAAATAATATTACTGTTGTTGTCGGACTGCCTTAAAATAAGCGACATGTTCCAAGGAAGATGGAACCATCGAAAAATTGTTTGGTTGCGTCTTCTTTACTCTACTTCGAAAAAAACGTATGCATGGTAAATTACGCACCTAAAAAGAACAAATGCGTAATTTTATTAAACACTATACATCATGATACAGCTGTCAATGACGACGCTAAAAAAAACCACTAGTACAATAAAACAAAAATCGATGTCGACGTGATGTATTAAATGGTATCCACATAAACATGTTAAAGGCAAAGCAAGCATTGGCCTATAACGTTTTTCTTCAATATAATTGACATAGCAACGCTAAACGCGTTTATTGCTTTCACCAAAGGTCATCCAAATTATAAAGCCGATGTCACTCACCAAGACAGAATCTTTCTAAAAATTTTATCAAAGGATCTGGTGATGCCCTATATGGCAAGAAGATTAAATAACTATAACATACGACGTAGCATTGTGAAATATATGAAAAGATTTATCGATATCTCTGGTCTACATACAGCTCAAACAAATGAAACGATCAAGAAAAAAATGCTCAGTGTGTCCTTCAAAAATAAATCGTAAAACCAAAATGGTATGTGCTAATTGCAAAAATAATACATGTAATCCACACAGTGTAAGAATATGCACTACTTATTCTTCTAATCTATAAGCAATTCTTGTTGTACAGGGTTAGGCAAATGTATGGATCCGTTCGAATATTTTTGATGCGGCTACATAGATTTTAATAAAATTTTCCACATTTAAGTTAGCGCAAATAGAGAATTCGAGGAGCATATTTATCTTTAAACCGGATTGCCGGTTTAACCAGAAATGGTGTTAACTTTTTTATTTTAAATGAAACAGCCTCTATATTTTTACGAACTTCAACAGATTTCTGCTTTGGGTGTTCAGCAGTAATAAGATTTGGTACCCTTTTGTTCAACGACGACAGAGATATTTAATTAAATCTAATTTTACTGAGAACAAGAAATATAAACACAAAAAAATGTAAAGAAGATCAATATCAGTCAAGAGAGTTTTCGAAATGTTGATCGCTCACTTCTTGACAACATACAAGTCTGTAAACAAATTCTTGAATGACATTTGGCAAGGCCTCCTCACGAATTAATTGCACTCCCTCAATTATTCTCTGCCGTAATTCGTCCAGATTATGGGGTCATTTAATATAAACTACAGATTTTAAATGATCCCAAAGGAAAAAATCTAGGAGATTTAAATCTGGAGACCGCGCGGGCAATTCAATAAATCCTCTACCACTAATTCAACAGGTTTGGTAATTTTTCGTTTAAAGAACTTCAAACATTAAAGGCATAGTGAGGGGGCGCTCAATCTTAAGAAACACAGAGTCTTCAAATATTGAACCTTCAAAAGTTACAACAAAGGGTAGTCTGCATTATGTAGCCCAAAAATCTGGTAATATCAACAATATTTGAGACAATTTGTTGATTACATACGGAAGACACGTCCATAAATATCAACTGAAATAATAATTTATGAAGTACCGATAACGGTTTATTGGAACGTTAGGCCGTGTTTCAAAGTTGCAGGTGACAATAAAATGAAGCACCTTGTTCTTCTATCATGCTTTACTAAAATAGCTGGCAAATGATTATTTTTTAGGTAAATTACCTAAAAATCTGTGCAATACGAAAATGTCCGATGCCTGAAATCGACTCAAAGTGTGTTCTAGTGCCTTCAAAGTTATTACCGATGATCATGTGGCATGATCACCAAGTAATTCTTATAAATACATTGCTCCTTCTCAATGCAATCAAATCAGATTTTTATTTTCCCATCAGAAACTGTAAAGGAATCACTTAAATCTCAAACTTTTATGATGTATTCAATAGCCAGAATATTAGGGAAACTCCACTAAAAATAATAGAAACTGTTTTCTTCATTAGTTAAAGTATTTTATCAAGACTTTTGCATTAATCCACCATGTTAATTGATAGACACAATTTTTTTGCGCTTGGAGATATATTTAAGTGTGTTGTTTTTTAAATTTCAATTTTGCAGCCATAACGCGTACCAAGTGTGATACATATGCATATCTTGTCCTCTACGTTCACAGTCCAATCACTTTTATATATCAACAAATAACAGAATAATTTGAAATGTACATGAGTGGATAAAAACCTCGCCAGTTTTATATAATATCAAAGTATGTTTAATAATATAAAATATTATTAAAAATCTGGTGTGAAGAACACAAGTACAAGTCCAATTTTAATATTTTTACCTATTCATGTATATTTCAAATTATTCTGTTACATTGCGAATACAGTTATTCCGTAAGGAGTTGTGAAAACACGAAAAAATACAGTTTCTAGAGATACGGCAGTGACATTTTTGGAAACATTTCGTTAGTTCTGCATTTGTTATGTAGACAGAGCGAGTGCTTCGATCCGGTGTTAATATGCAGGGCTGAGAGTACTTCTACGCTTGATCTTAATAATTTCTGTGAGGGTATCCTTCTCCAATAGGGGCGTACTGAGGAATCAATAGGAAGATGAAATACGTATCTGCGTCTCTGGAGAAGGATACCTTGTAATAATATTTTATATTATTAAAAATACTTTTGTATTAAATAATTAAGTATTTGTGATTCTATTCTCTGTGCCACTTTCTATGACACTTTCTATATTCTGTGCTACTTTCTATATCCCGTGGTTAATAGTTGATGAAGACAGCACAGATATAGTTTAGATGGAAAACCCTCCAAATAGAATTAATAAATATTTTACTATTAAATGAAGAATATATCATATAGATTTTAGTACTTCATTATTAATAAATATAAATTTACCTGACAAGTATCCGTGTGGTTCTTGCCCTTAGGACCAAAACAGATTTGTATATCTGGATCAATACCTCTAGATAATTTTCTATTAGTGCCATATATTTGATTGCACATTTCTGTCATAAACATAATATTAGCCCCTTTTACTAATCTAGTATTATCTTCTTGAGTGTTGTCGAAGCCCCAGCCTGCTATCATACCGCTACGAATATTCGTCTCCGAGTCCCATCTATATAGACAAGCCGGCTTTACATACAAATTTAGTGCAACAGGATGTTCTAATTCCAATAACCCTATGTCGTTATAGCTTCCTAGGGGATTATAAAGAGGGTGTGGAATTAGATTTTTGATATTAATTTGCTGTACGTGTCCATCGTCGTTTGAATCAATATAATCTAGATCAGCAAGGCGTACGACTTTTGGTGTACCACTAGAATAAACAAAAGTGATGTAATGAAGAACTGTTGCCATTTTGTATAGATACAACAAACCGACATAAGTAATCGTAGTAATAGTAATCAATATTCTAAGTATATCATAGTTATAAATTAAAAATAGCGGAACATAATCAGGCATATTGTTACAGTTAAATGAACATATTATTACCGAAAGCGGACGTTATTTTTTTAATTAAAATGTCTATTAATAATGTTTATTATATTTATATAGCGTATTTTCTTATCATTTAATGTTACATATATTACTGTGTTCTGTACTAACCGAGATAAATTGAATAATTAAATAAAATTGAAAACAATATTGAAAAATTTAGAACGGGTAAATTTTGAATACGTCATGGTCATTTCATGTAAAAGTTTTAATATACAACAATACAGATCGTGTTAAGAAAAAACAGCTGTGTATATTTGGTAAAGTTACATTTTATGTAAGAAATCATGTAAATGATTATATGAATATCTCTTTACGTTCTAGTTTATAAATGTTAATAACTTAAAATTTAAATCATGCTATATATACTGTAAACTTCATAATAAATACTTGAATTTAAATTTTTTTTTATTGCTACTTTTGCGAATCTATTGAGGTTTTTAAAGTATCAAATATATATTATTATTTGATATGCATCACAAATTACAATTAACATTTTATGATAATCATCTATAAGGCTAAGCATTCCATTAGTTCTAAAAATTTGTATTATTAATACCTCAAAACAATTCAAAAGATTTTGGAATATACAAAATAGAATCCAATATAATATTTGTCCATTCATTAGAAATTAATATATTTGTTTATATATTGTAAACAATGCAGTTCTCAAATTTAGTCCAGTACTACAAGGTAGTTATGTTTCCAATTGTAAAGAAGACACGGCATTGGACGGTAGAGAAGGACAGTATAAATGAGAATAAGACAGATGACATGCGGTCAGAAGAAACCAAGAACACATTTAAAATATATAACACTATTAGAAAAAATTATTATGAAAACGTAAATTAATATAAGAACGAAAGTTTTTAAGTATGGGAGATCATCTAAAAGATATTATAACTTATTATAACTTACAAATCTATTTGAAAAAGAATAGACGTCACAGGGGATATATATATAGAAAATTTTCTCAAGAAGAAGGGTTACTTATCGAAATATCGTGTATAATTTCAATTTCTGTTTTAAAATAGAAAATATAACACAGCTATTTTTAAACTGTAAGTAAGGAAAAAAAATCTCACTAACATTTTTTGCAGGCCAATGAACTTGAATTACGTCTGTGTTTCGGTAAATATAGAATCAACAAACATATGGACCGACTTTAACTACATTTTGTCCTAAAAATATGAAAATTTTTGATGAAATATAAAGAAATTTCTTTATTGATTTCCAGTTAGACATTTATACGTACTCTTCAGATTTCCATAGCTTTGGCGGTATTCAGCAGTAATCCTGCATACCCAGTAAGAGCCCCTAATACTTTTTAGGGGCTCTTAGTGGATATGCAAGATTACAGCTGAATAGTCTGTCGAACTTTCAGTTACGGTCCATTTATTTAATACACGGCAGACCGTCTAGTTTCTAATCGCTATGTAAATATACCACCATTAGATCATCACTGCTGAAGCGTAAGGCTGCTGAATAATATGATGTCAAGACTAAATACGTAAATGATGTTCCGCAAATAATTAAAGTCCGCAATGATTTAAACTAAATTCGTCCAACAGTGTCACCAATACTTTTCAAATTCCATACCAGAATGTCATGGGCTTGCGAACAAAAGTGGACAAAATATATTCTAGACCTGGTGTTATTGATACTGACATAGTTTGTTTTACTGAAACTTGGCGTGGCGCTGGCGTACAGAGTACTGAACTGTTTGACTCGATCTTTACAGTATTTCGATCTGATCGCAAGTGTTCAACAGTGGCGGCGTGCTCTCTTCTGTCACCGAAGGTATGGGTGGTACAGTGGTGGATGTTCCACACCTTTACAATCTAGTGCCTGTCACTCATGTTAGTATGTGTAGATGTTAACATTTACATTCCTCTAGAAGTAAATTGCGATGACTATGAGATGTTCTTGTAAGCTTTTGGAGTTATCCTCTCGAATAAACAAGTTATAATCGTGGGTGATTTTAATGTCTCAAACTTCAACATGATGGGTACCAATGACAGATAGTGAAGTGCTACATTTCATGGCTGCCCTCGGCTGGGGCGGTTCAACTTAATTGCTAGTTCTAGTGGTACATGACCTGATTTTTACCAATCTAAATTAGAGTGTGAAGATGGTGCGCGACTCATTGCCTTTTGTCTGGAGGACCGAAATCGTCTTTAGTATAATGTTTCTGGCGGAGTCTCTGCCAAAGCCAAAGAAGAATTCAAACGAAAATTCACGATACTACTTTCGTAAAACAGACCTACCTTCGTTGTACTCCGATTTGTCGAGTACAGACTGAGCATTTCTATTGATCTTTTCTGATGTCGGAAAGAGATCTCTTCAACAGATCTGTTCCAAACTTTCAGGCTCCCAAGCGTATATATCCTGAATGGTTCACTAATGATGTAAACCGATTAGTCGATATGAAAGAATTTTATTTCAAAAACTGAAAATCTACGAAAGCCATATATTACCTGCGTGAATTTAGGAGACTGAGACTTGAAGTAAAAAACATAACCCAGGCGGCTTTCAGGCACTACCAGAGATGGATTGAGTCAGAGATCATAACCAAACCGAAAACATTTTGGACTCTAATATTTACCAGACAAATACATCTTTGCCCGCAAACTTAATTAGCAACCACCTCTCTTTTAATATTGGTTATATTGACGAAAATTACGAAACTTGGAAAGTTAGTAAACTGTGCCAGTGTTGAAAAAAGGTGACAAGTCAAGTAATACGAACTACAGACCAATAAGCATCTTATCAAATTTTAGCAAAATATTCGGATGCATACTTTATTGTAGAATATATAACAGTGTACGACCCTTCCTATCTGTCAATCAGCATGGTTGGTTTCTGGAAGGTCCCCGTTTACAAACTTAACGGAGATCGCGCAATCCTCTCTAAATATATTGATCAATGCAAACAGGTCAATGTCATCTACACAGACTTTTCAAGGGCATTTGATTCTATTGATCATAATATACCTATAGCCAAATTGGACCAAATTGGCTTTTGCCCAGCCTTTGTTACGCTAATGACATCTTACTTACCCGATAGAAAAGGTTATGTTTTCAACCATGGCTGTTCTTCTGATAGCTTGGCTGGTATCGTCTGGCGTCCCACAGAGGGTCAATCTCGGTCCTTTACGTTTAATATATATATATATATATATATATATATAAATCATCTGATGCATGACCTTAGTTATGAATGCCGATGATTTGAAGATTTTTCAGTATTATCAGCCACGGCGACTGTATTAAACTTCTAGCTGACCGAGATAGGATTCAGAACTGGTGCCACGTAAATCAAATTGTTTTAAATGTATAAAAATGCACTGTCGTTTCTTCTACTAGGTGTTCTACATCAGTTGAATTTCACTACACGTCCGACTCTGAATCGGTTGCTAGAAAGATATTGTTTAAGGATTTGGGGATACTCTTCGATGATGGTCTTACGTTTACCGAGCACATACCTAGCATCTGCTCCTATGGTAGCAAGTCTCTCGGCTCTCTTGTCAGATCGCGTCGCAATTTTTCGAACATGAACTGTATTAAGGTATTATACTATGCCCTTGTTCGGTATAGGTTGGAATATGCATATGTCGTCTGGTATCTGCATTATTTACACCAGCAAATCTCGGTCGAACGTGTTCAGAGGAGATTTTTAAAATACTTGCCGCAAAGATTGGACGGCGTTTACCCTGCCCGTGGTATCGACTATCTGCATTTACTGGCTTAGCATAATTTTGTATCACTATCCCGTCGTAGAGCGGATTATAGTGCAAAGTTTTTATGTAATCTTCTAACACAAGAGATCGACGCCCATTCGCTACTCGCGCAAATAAATCTAAATGTGCCAACTCGTATTACCCGCAGTTTTGAAGTTGTCAACATCCCGACTGCGAGAACCAATATTTTAGTGAAATCTCTTTTATAACATATGGCCACTAATTTTAAGAACCGTGGCTCTTTGGGCTAGTGTTTGTGTGTTACCTGTATGCGAGTATGTGATCATTTACTTATTTTGTATAATCTCATTGAAATACCGCGTATTTTTGTACATACATTAAATAGTGTAATTTTGTATAATTCCTTTCAAATTGAAAAAATACTATACATATTGCTGTGTACTTGGATTTTGAAAATGGGCGCCAGTATACTAAATATGAATA
Source organism: Melolontha melolontha (assembly GCA_935421215.2). NCBI lineage: Eukaryota > Metazoa > Arthropoda > Insecta > Coleoptera > Scarabaeidae > Melolontha > Melolontha melolontha. Next base: position 9,088,803 of record OW285240.1, on the reverse strand, counting down.
TTTAATTATTAAACATGAATCATCATACACACATATTACTCTCTCTTAAAATTGTTTGTTATTTTCTGTTTTAAAACGGAAAATATAACACAGCTATCTATAAACTTGTAAGTAGGGAAAAAAAATCTCACGAACATTTAAGGATATCAGGGCATTGAAATCGCAATTTTAAACTCTCGTTAAATATTCGAGATATTAATTAAAAATATATCGTGTGTTATTGACTATTTATGTAGCAGGGTAAAGTCTCCCCACGTAAATATGAAATAATTAATTTTTGTTTTGTAATATTATTAATCTATGCTACGTTTAAATCCACAAACTTTAAAATTTATAACATTTTAAATAAAAACACTGTGTCATGCTTTGGCATCTTGTAGGGCATAAAACTCACCGGTTTAAAGTAATACACAGCTGTATTTTGAGAGATTAAAATTGGAATCTAACACGATTTTCAAAGATTTATTTATTAATAATTCATGACATTTAACACAAATAATAAGGATTAATGTATAACTTGACAATGTGTGAATAATAAATGTATTAAACTTAACATGCTATCATATTATTTCTCTTCTTATTATAATAGATGCTATAATAGATGCTAGACCTAGTTGCAAGGAACCTTTTTGTAAAACAAAAACCCTGAGAGCAATTTTAAGAGTCTAAATTAAAAATATATGTGTATGATGATTCATGTTTAATAACTAACGACATTTTTAAAATGCAAGTACACAGCAATATTGTTACGTGTTGAGAGCAAAAAGTCTATCTGCCATTCTCGTACATTTTACCTAATAAGCACGTAGTGGTTTCTTTAATTAATTCCTTCCGTTAAATTAATTTTGTAGTGACATCGCGCAGTTTAGCCTTCAACTCCTATCTGTCTAATCGTTCTTTCGTTCCCGGTGGTTCTGCAACCAGTTTCGCTTGCGTAAAATCGTCCAGAATGTTACAATTTCGACTTAGATGTCGCCCTTAATTTTTACAACTATTTTTTATATTGCACGTTAATTAGACGTGGGTCCGTGTAATTTACCCTGCTGTTTAAAACTATTTTTCCAATTAATTTTGGGTGTCGAATTAATGTAGTTTCACGGGATTGGGGTAGTCTTTGTCGTTGTCGCAAAATTGCTCGATGTGTGGCGCATGTCCGACTTGCGGTTGCCATCTGCCATTTGGTCAGTGATGGTTTACTACGCAAGTTGTACTTTAGTTAGATACGAGTAGGGCGTTGACGGTAAGAAATATCCTGATGAATTGTACTTTATCTTATGGTTGTCATTTATCCTTTGTAGGATTTATTTTTATTGTATACCTGAGTAGGGTAATCGTCTCCTACGGTATCGATTCACGTGGAACTTCGCAAATACCAGGCGGTAAGCGATCTCGCTTCCATTGGACTGGGTAATTCAATCCATGCACGGATAATTCACATGGTGTTAAATTTTGGATGAAAACCGGGTGTTAACGGCTTCAATTTCATACCCGTTATTGGAATTTTCCCGAGGCGTGGGTGTTGAAAAAAAGGAGGCTTCTAGAACAATCTATTGACGTCAGCATCATGGCGGACTACCGATGAAATGTATGCCGGAGTGTTTTGGAGGAAATTTAATAAGAATAATTCAATAGTTTTTCCTTGGATCCCTTTGAGGGTATTTCCATAAAGGTTGTAGTTTAGGCAGTAGTGAAGATAATTTAAAGTAGGTGTCATAATTTCTTTTTATTGTTAAATATAAGTGCATTTCATAACCTCTTGTGGTTATTTTTGTGTGTTGACATTTCATTTGCATAAAGGCTCGAGAGGAAGCCGGTTACTAGCTATTTTGTGCATTCGATGCAATTTAAACCTTTCATAAAGGTTAGCATCGTAATTTTCTGTCAGATTATTACATATCATTTAGAATAGAGCTCGGTGATGGTGATGAGCATTTTAACTTATTTAATTCATAAGCAATTTACAGTCAATTCATTACTGCACAGCGAATAGTTTATTCGCTCACCTTTTCTTATTAATTTCATGTAACTTAGTTGGCCGTTCAAGGCAATAACCATGTTTCATTAGTAGATAGGTTGTTTACACACTAAGTTACGTTCTATTTTCTTGTAGTATTATTTGTACTGGTTGGCTAACTTCATTAGCAGCCAGGTGAAGCTTGTATTGTTTTTCTATACGAGGCACTTGTCCTTCAGATGAGCCTTCGTACTGGTTAAGTGTTATTTTGGAATACGTTGCTGTTTTAATTTAATTAAGAGTTTTATAACTTTATTGTAAGGGACCCAGAATTAAGTATACTAGTTGTGTCCTGGAGAATCACTTGTTCAGACACGTACTTAACCTAATTCATATTTTGTTTATTTTAATTTCTTACCTGTTTATACAGGGTGTTATACTTTCAATGGATACTGTTTATTGTAATCACTGATATGCGCCAGTGGCGTTGTAGATTTATTTCATTATTTTTAGTATTTCAAATCAATATTTTTGTCTTGGTGATAATTGTTTAGAGTTTTAATTTTGTGCTTTCGCTGACATTTGGTCAATCGTAATTGCTCTTAAAGCCGACACAAGTCCATTCCTATATTTAGTTTCCTTTAAGCCTATAACTTGTGTAACTTTTACTTTCAATTTTTCCTGTGGGCCACTTGGGCTTACTACCGCAAATTTAACCATCATTTCGCATTTTGAAATACACGTTGATACGAGCTTGTAAGCTCCGAATTTAAGCTCTAATTTAATTATTTTTGGGACTCTGACATTGTGTGTCGCGTGACTGGCTTTAGCCTACTGGTGTTTGTTTTGACAATAAACTTGTTATAGTTGATGTCTTGTATTTGTTTGATACCTTACCCACAGGTGTATGAGTTAGGCAACTGCAGTGTTAGGTATATATTTTTTTATTAATTATCAAGTAGTATGGGCCAAACAAGTTTTGCTTTTGGAGCTACCTACATCCCACCCGCTTCCGTGTTACGGGGGTTCTCTGCGGAGGAATACGTTGGCGCTCACTTTACATCTCGCGACTTTGACCCGCGACGCTCTCCAAGAAACGATTGAGTTGGCCGGCAGAGTTATTCCTTTGGGACGTTTGCCAAAAGGTAGGTTCAAGGCATAGAGGGTGGCCGAGCAGAAGATCTCGCTACCACGGCTAACTACTGCTATTTTATATTTTGTCGCGGAAAGTGTAGCAATATGTATAATAGTATTTTTTCAATTTGAAAGGAACGCCTTAGGTGTTGGATAATAATAATAATAATGATCTTTATCGTCTAACAGTTTATAAACCAATTATAGGAATTATACAAAATTACACTATTTAATGTTTGTAGGAAAATAGACAGTATTACAATGAGATTACACAAAGATTACACTTATTAAAATTAGTGGCCATATGGTATAAAGGAGATTTCACTAAAAATTGATTCTCGTAGTTGGGATGTTGACAACGTCAAAATTGCGGGTAGTACGAGTTGGCACATTTAGATTTATTTGCTCTAGTAACGAATGGGCGCCGATCCTATGTGTTAGAAGATTACATAAAAACTTTGCATTATAATCCTCTCTACGACGAGATAGTGATACAAAATTATGCTAAGGCAGTAAATGCAGATAGTCGATACCACGGGCAGGGTAAACGTCGTCCAATCTTTGCGACAAGTATTTTAAAAATCTCCTCTGAACACGTTCGACCGAGATTTTCTGGTGTAATTAATGCGGATATCAGACGACAGATACATATTACAGCCTACATCGAACAAGGGCATAGTATAGTACCTTAATACAGTTCATGTTCGAAAAATTGCGACACTATCCCACAAGAAAACCGAGAAACCTGCTACCAGAGGGTAAATGTAAGACCGTAATCGAAGAGTACCCCCAAATCCCTAAACCATGTCTTTCTAGCAACCGACTCAGAGCCGGACGTGTAGTGAAATGTAAATGGTTTAGAACACCTAGTATAAGAAACGACAGTGCATTTTTGTATATTTAAAACAATTTGATTTACTTGGCACTAGTTCTGAATCCTATCGAGGTCAGCTTGAAGTTTAATACAGCCGCCGTGGTTGCCGATAATACTGAAAAATCTTCAAATCATCGGCATACCCCAGGCATTCACAACTAAAGTCAACCATCAGATCATTATATATATATATATATATATATATATATATATATATATATATATATATATATTATAAAAGTGAAGGACCGAGATTGAACCCCTGTGGAAGGCCAGACGATACCAGGAAGCTATGAGAAGAATAACCATTGTAGAAAACGTAACCATTTCTATCGGGTAAATAAGATGCCATTAGTGTAACAAAGGCTGGGAAAAAGCCAATTTGATCCAATTTGGCCAGAAGTATATTATGATCAATAGAACCAAATGCCCTTGAAAAGTCTGTGTAGATGACATTGACCTGTTAGCGTTGATCAATAGATTTAGAGAGGATTATGCGATCTCCTTTAAGTTTGTAAACGTGGACCTTCCAGAAACCAACCATGCTGATTGACACATAGGAAGGGTCGTACACTGTTATATATTCTACAATAAAGTATGCAATAGAATATTTTGCTAAAATTTGATAAGATGTAGTTCGTATTACTTGACTTGTCACCTTTTTTCATCACTGGCAAAGTTTACCAATTTTGCAAGTCTGTGGGAACGTGGATGCCTGGGACTCCAACCCAAACAGAACACACAGTGGCTACGCCAGAAACTTATTACACACTTATCACACAATTATCACTGGAAGTAATGTCGGGTTTTAGTTTAGAGGCACTGCACATCACATCATTTTCGTCAATATAACCAATATTAAAAGAGAGGTGGTTGCTAACTAAGTTTGCGGGAAAGCATGTATTTGTCTGGTAAATATTAGAGAATGGGTGAGTGTGTTCCTCGTTGCCACGAAACATGAGTCCAGATATTCTAGAAGAAGATCGTTTGTTGTTAATAAATCTCCAAAACGTTTTCGGGTTGTTTACGCAGTTCACGTAGGTAATATATCGCTTTCGTAGATTTACAGTTTTTGAAATAAAATACTTTCATATCGACTAATCGGCTTATAGTGAACCATTCAGGATATATACGTTTGGAAGTCTAAAACTTGGGAACAGATCTGTCGAAGAGATCTGTTTCCGACATCAGAAAAGTTCCATAAAAATGCCCAGTCTGTACTCGACAAATCGGAGTACAATGTAGGTAGTTCGGCTTTACGATAGTTGTATCGTAGACTTAGGGTATTCTTTGTCGAATTCTTGAATATGTTCGTTGGGGAATCCAGCAAAATTAAACTCTATTACTTAAGTCAGTTCTTTTTTGGGATAAAAAATAAAGAACTGACTTAAGTAATTAATTTTGCTGGATTCCTCAAGAAAACGATTATCCTTTCTATATATATATATATATATATATATATATATATATATATATATATATATATATATATATATATATATATATATATATTGATATTTAGCTTAAGGGGCTTTAAGTAAATACAAAGCCAAATTGTAAAATATAGTGAAGCTGGTAAGGTAATTTTTATAAAATTTGATTATAAATATCTATTTAAATATGGTTTCAAATATTACATACAGATGGAGTTGTTTAAAATATTAAATCTGTTACATGCGTATAATTCAAATGATAAATAATCGTTTAATAGCGAAGTATACTTAACCTCAACAGCTTTACAGTTGAATAACTTCTTGTTGTATATTTTCTGGTGGGCTTAAATTAGTGTTAAATGTCCGGCTTACAAGAACAATGGGACTCCTTTTGTTGTGCATTTAAAAAAAATACACTTTAAATGTAGGTTCGGTGGTTCAAATAGAATACGTACAAAATAAGATGGTAAACAACACAATAAATAATGGTATTTTTATACATGAAAATTCTACTAAATGAAACGAGTGAGTTAAGGAATAATGTAAATGCTTTAATGGAAGTGTTAATTAACAGGTAAGTGATAGATATAATAAAATTAGGATAAATCAAAATGAATCATGTCACGTGATAATATCAACATAAAATAAATTCTAGGTTAAGCACATAGAATTAACGAAAGTGAATTTAATTAAACTAACATACATAAATGCTTCTATTAAAATTGAACATAAATAAACAGGGGAACTGTATTCTTCTAGCTTTAAATTAAATAATTCTAATACTAAATGGTATATCTATTCTAAAAAATCTTTGATAGAGGTTTTACTTTATATATTAAACTAATTCAACATTTTCAAAATTTGTAGGAGATTGAAATAATACTTATGTTTGAAATAGACGGGAATGGGTTAGTCTGGAGTCCTTTTGTGTATCCGAAAAGGCAGGATTCAGGTTTAGGCGGGTACTCGGACGGCGTCACCGATTAGCTTCTATCTAGCTGTATGCTATTCCCGGTGAAATGGAATTTTCGGTTAATGCGGCACTGGTTGAAGTCTGGATACGCAAAATGCGTCAAAGTGGAGCTGGATAAACAGGTGATATTTTTCTAGATTCGTAGTATAGTTTTTCTAATTTATTTAATGGTTTTTCTTTTTATTTCCAGAGAGGCTCTTAAATACGTCGATGTGTTTTTTGGAGTTTTTTTTTTACCTAGTGACGCTAATTCTAGTTTGTTCCGAATGCTAGCTTCTTATTCGTCTAATTTGTATGGAATTAGTATAAACTCGCTAATTCATTTTAATGAAAATGATAATTTAATTACAAAAATTATATAGATACTTAACAAAAATTACATATTTTATTTTAGTAGATAAATAATTGTCATGTGAATGTTAATGATTTTATATTATGCTAATTTTTGATTGGGATATTTCCCGCTGTATTTATTTCAAATAAGTACAGTTTTCCCTAAAATAATTCGTGTCACTTATTATTGATAAATTAATTTGAAATGTCTTCGGAAATACAAGATATTGAAATAAAATGACTAAGGCAAATGAAAAGATAAAAATGAATAAATATGAGAATTAATTTTGAACAATTAAAAACGCGAAATCAACTTTATTGATATGACAGATGAAGAATTCAGTTCCAATAATTTCTTATTTTCTAATATTTACATACAAACATTAACGATCTGTATCTTACAAAGTAAGGCATTCTTATATGTAGGCTTGACCTACCACAATATATATATATATATATATATATATATATATATATATATATATATATAAACTTGTATAAGTGTTTAGATAATTTCTTAGCCGTTTATTAAATATAACAATTGATAAATTATTGGAGTTTTTCGGCTTTTATATGAAATATTTACAAATATCAAGTTGGTATGTATGTAATTGCAAAGTAAGGGGGGATGTAAACATTGCTGTCTACAAATTACAAAGCAAATCATACGAAATTTTTTAATTGACAATATTTTTCAATTAAAAAATTTCGTATGATTTGCTTTGTAATTTGTAGACAGCAATATTTACATACCCCCTTACTTTGCAATTACATACATGCCAACTTGATATTTGTAAATATTTCATATAAAAGACGAAAAACTCCAATAATTTATCAATTGTTATATATATATATATATATATATATATATATATATATATATATATTGATAAGATACGAATGTAAATAAGCGCCACCACATTCGAGGGCCAAATGAAACGATGCTGTTGTAATGAAACGCCACCACGTTCGGGCGACTAATGAAACGAATCTGATGAGCTGAATAAAAATAATAAGATGATATTATAGTAATTGAATTGTACTTTGGCTGTATATGAGTTGGGCGCCTTATTTTAAAAACTGTAAAGTTATATTACTAGCCGATAGTACGTATTATCTCAGTTTGCGACTAGGGGTCGGTAGAACATGACTAATATATTAAATAAATTTGACTCTTTCTCGGATCATCGTCGGTAGGTTTATATTCCTATAAAACTGAAGGAAACTGAATTAATAGAATTACAAAGTTATCTCTAGCTACGCAATGATAAATAAAAGAGCTTCTTTAAAATAATAAGCGTAAATATTTATTGAATGCAAGTTATCTGGATGCAATGAATAAGTAACGTGACTAACGGCAGAACAAGGAATTAAAATAATATGCACGTGTGAACTTATGGTTATATATCAAGTGAATTGTGACAGTAAAGTATATTATAATATAAATAAATAAACAAACTACAAGTACTACAATTCTTACTAAATAGTTATTGTTTCACAAATTTAAGCAATAGAGTATTATGTTTAAAAGTAAAATCAAGAAGTAATGAATTTAATAAAATTTTGATTTGTTCATAAATAGTACTTAATAAGACTTTTTCAAAAAGAATTGAATTAAATATTAAATAAACCTGTGTCTTGCAGGGAGCGTGCAGGTATTAAGGGTGGTATCAGCTATTCAGGATGTTCAGTTGTACGGGACCAAGAAAGGTGTTCTCGGGTTCTACGATGCAGGTATGTGGACGGTTGTTCGAAGGTGTAGAAATCGGTCCTAGCTCGGCGGCCAAAAGATGCTTTGGTCGATTACTTGCCGGTCTCGGGTATTGTTGTCCGCCAAAAGTATTTCTAAAGTTGCGCCAATATTAATTACGTCTTTTCTAAGTAATTTTATTGTTTTGTCACTAGTATTTTAGAATTTAATAAATTTTTAAGACGGAGTATCACTTTTTAAGCGGCTTCTGTGTGAAAATTCTGCTACTGACCCTAGCTATTAATTATTTCTTTTCAAAGCCTTATTAGAAATTAATAAATTGACTTGATTTATGCTTTTATCATTATTTATAATACACAAAATGTAAATAAATTGTTAATTTGGACAAAAAAACTAAATTAAAATATTAATTTACAAATAGATATGACTGGCTTTTCAATGTTAGGTTATGTACAATTTCTACTACAAAAATAACCTGTTCGCGGGTTTTTCTTATAATTTAAAAAGTGGGCGTGATCAATTAGTATCGATATAAAATTCAAATGTAAATAAATTAACTATCTTTTTGATTTCGCGTAAATGACTTGAATGATGAAAATGAAAATTAAAAATATGAAAAGTAAAATTTCGAAATAAATGTAAATTAATTTGAAATATACAAAGTTATCGTAATATTAATTTATTAAGATCTCGACACTAATTTTACAAGTTATGTCCACTAAATGTAGCTATTCTATTGAGTGTATTTCTTGTATTGATTCTTACTTTTTCATTTGCAGATAGCTGGAATAATTGAGCTATTTGCCTCATAACAATATATATATATATATATATATAAATATATATATTGATGAGAAGCTAAGGATCGCTGACTAAGTAAAATAAATAAATATACGAATAAAGTGAGCGTTAAAACTAAAAAAGTGAATGATGTAAGAAAAACTTAAAAGATTTGAATTTGAAAATTGGGCGCCAAGTTTTAACGTACTTAGTTGATCCAACGCAATCTGTTAACTACCCCACTAGCTTTCGGGAGAGCTTGAGTACTTATGCTTTATTTTCTAACTCAGGTTTCAAAGTCGGTTGTTGTATATCCCGTAGATGCAATGTAAATGGTATATTAAATAACACAAACTCAACATCGAAACAAATCAAATAAAAGATCGAATCAAAATCAAAGTAATAAAATTTATTAGAATCAAAAAAACAGAGAACTGTAACAATTATTACGTGCGAATAAGAAATCTGTACATATGCTCGTATTATCTGGACTATACGGTAAAAATCGGTATTGTGTAATTTTGCACATGTGTTTAATAACAATAGTTAAGGTTATGTATAATGCAACAGTGCAAATAGATATTAAAAGTTACTTAAAAATAAACACACAAAGGTAAGTTACATATAAAAGTTTTATAAAAGATTAAGATTGAATGAATAATTATATATATTTAAATAGGTGTTTAGAAATGTTGAAATTCAAATATTATATTTTGATGCAAACAATGTTTGATATTGTGAGGTGATATAAATTTAATATTAAACTTTAAATGATGTTCTAGGTTTTATGGGAAATAATTGGAAAGAACCTGGTATTTCTCCTGTGTCTAGGCTTGGATGTATTCTCTGGGCTCGCAATTGTGGAATAAATCAGAGTTCGTCTGCTCCAATGGAAGTCCGTGTCGGAAGCGATTCAGTGTTGGCGTTCTCGGTACGATGTATTTCCAAGTCCGAAAAGATGCTTCGTTCAATATTTATTATATTCGACGTGCTGCGGATCCAATTCTTCTATCAAAAGTTCGGCCTGATTACAAGGTATTGAATGTATATGGTTTTCGTAGGATTTTCTTGAATTTTAAATACTAATTTTAATTAAACTTTTTGTGATACAGAAAATGCGGCCATTCGTTGTAAATTTTAGTAACAGACCCTTTTTTCGGCTTTTGTTTTTCCCACAAGCCTGTGTTAAATGTCGGCAAAAGCCTCTAAGTTTATGCTTTATTTGCATCTAATATAATATGAACTTTCATAATATTATAATTTTAACATAATAGAAAAATTAATTAAAGAATTTACAAATGTTTATAATGTGGTTTTCAATGTTAGATAAGTTCAAAAATGCATCGTAAAAATCGCATTCGCGGGGTTCGAGACAATTTTAAATTAGTGGTCGTGGTTAACTCGCTTCGATATAAATCTTGATGTGGGTAAATTAAATACCTGTAATATGGCGCGTATGATTTGAATTTGAAATGGAAAAATATACATATAAAAAGTAAGTTTAAAAATCAAAATAAGTTAAATATCAATTTTAAAGTAATCGTCGTATTAATTTATACACATCTCGAAACTAATTTCACAAATTACGTCCACTAATTCGATACTTATACATGTGTTTATGATATGTAATAATCTGCATTTCTTTTTGTAGAGCTGGAATAAGTGTGCTGGTTGAACCATAACAATATATATATATATATATATATATATATATATATATATATATGTTTTCTTTTCGGTTTTCGCGGATAATAATATGTGTTGCAACTGGATTCCGGGTTTTCTTCCGCGTTTCCACTGTTTGGTCTTCGTAAAGACCGGTGCTGGTTTCTGGTCGACGTTTCAGCAAAATCACATTGCCGTCTTTAGGTCTACGATAACTGTCTGCTTCTGCTTCTGGTTACTCGTAAACAGTTTACGAGTAACCATATTCTATAATGTTCTCTTTAATCCACCCATTAAAAAACACTTTTATATAAAAACAACAACTGACAAGTTTACAACGTATCTTATGGCTTAAAGAAACAACTTGAACACAGCGCAAAAAAGGCATCCGCCAAGTGGGATTATGGAACTTGTTATTTGCACCACGTAATTTCTGTGAATTGAATTTAGAATTACATATTACTGGTTATGCGTTAACTTTGTTAAATATTTTTAGATACATTTATTTTTTTTTAAGCAAAAAACCTCTTTTTCTGTATTATGAAATATTCCTAGATTTTAATTAAACTCGATTAAATATGAATATGAATAACTTGAAAATCAATTTCAAAATATTTAATATAATCAGCACATGAACAGTAATATTTAAATTTGTAGGTTTACCCTCAATAAAATGAATACACACAGTTCCAAAATACAAAAACTTGTTAGGTCTAGACTGTTTAAAATATCAAGTAACAAAATTTAACAAAAAGCATGAATATTTGAAAATATTCTGAAAAATCTTTTTTTAAAAAATACGTAAAAGTAGTGTAATTTTCTATTTTGATTATACTCTCACACTATTTATATTTAAATAGGCCATTTAGTGACCAATTGAAGGCCTATAACACAGATGCGGCAACAAAACTGTAAAATTAAAACTAATTCTGATAGCACCTTAAACATAAACAAACATAAATAACATTTTCTTGTAAACAAAACCAGGTATTACAGTAATAAAATGCAAGTAATATCTTTAGATTTCAAATTCATTAGTTAAGCAATAACGAGCGATCAAGATAATTTGTAATCGAGTCAACCTTGAATCCGAAATCGTATGTATTTACTTGAACTGCACTTACATTACAAACGTCAAGTAAAATGTCAGTTGACAGCTAAAATAACAACAGTTAATGTAAACTATGCAACTGAGGACGAATATATTTACGACATACAATTTCGGTTTCAAGGTTGACTTGATTACAAATTATCTTGATCGCTCTTTAGAAAATCTATTTCAAATTTAAAAAAATAAATCAATCAATAAAAATCTCAAATATAACATTACTACAGTTCATAGACTAATTTGATTGTTAATTTATGTGAACTGTCCAGCAGTACACATTAACGAAACAAATGTCTGCGAAACAAAGCAAAAAAAAACATCTAATAACAGTATAGAAGATAATGCACCAGTATTCAAAATTGTCTAGTCATTGCGTAACCTTGAATGAAAATCTAAAATCTGAAAGAAACTGAAGCGGTAGTTATAAATACCAGTTTTGTTTTGTGTGGTAAAACTCTCTTGATTTTTGTTTAATTTTTGTGAATGTAAATGTCGATACATGAAGAAATTATGGCACTCTTGCAACAAACTACATTATTTTTATTAAATTGAATATTTAGAATTTTATATATTACGTATAGTGAACATTTTCTAAATCAGTACATCAATAACTATAAACTAATTTTTTAGTCTTTGTGTAAACAGTAAAAATTTAGCATAATCCTTAGGCAACTTTTTATAATATACTAAATGTGGAATGACATAGTTTATGTAATATCACAATATTTTCTTTATGTAACTTGGCTTCTTTAGAATTATGCACCACAGAAATAAAATTTTATTTTGTGACTACTCAGAAATACAAAATAATACATTTTTTAAATTTGTTTTATTTTTAAGAAAAACGACAATTTATTATATAGTGCCTTTTATTCCATTTTAAAAAGTTAAGCGTGGCTAAGTAACAAGAAATAATAAAAGTTCAAATAACCCAAGTAGATAGGATTTGCCGGTTCTGGACCCTCCTCCTCCTCCATGACGTCATAACCGACGTCACAATGACGTCACAACCCAATGACGTCATACTAACGTCACAGTGACGTCACAATCCAATGACGTCATACTGACGTCACAACCCAATCGCGTCATAACTGACGTCACAACCCAATGACGTCATAACTGACGTCACAACCCAATGACGTCATACTGACGTCACAATGACGTCACAACCCAATGACATCATCCTGACGTCACAATGACGTCATACTGACGTCACAATGACATCACAACCCAATGACTTCATACTGACGTCACAGTGACGTCACAACCCAATGACGTCATACGTAACAACCTCCTCCTCCTCCTCACTGATATACGAGGTTCAATCTAAAAGAAAAAAAACAAAATTTCGAATGAAAAGAAAATGGCGGAAGGATGAGTTAAGCAAAAATGCATCAAGCCAAAAGGACATTAGAAAACAAAATGGCGGATGAGGGTAAGTTTGAAAAAAGCAAAAAAGAAAAAATAATTACAAGATGGAGGGCCCCCTTCCGGGGCCCTCAGAAGCAAAACCACACACACCCTTAAAGCCCCCTTGTGGGGCCCTCTGAAGCATCACCACACACGGCCCTCGTAGTGGGGCCACCGAAACATAACCTCACAATTTAATAAAACACAAGTGCACGTATATAATTAAGATAACAATGTAAATGAGTAATATGTTTTTTTCTAGAACCAGCTTTAGGAAATTATTACGTCATATTTTTTAAACATGATAGAACGCGATTTTTCTCGGCGAAACCTGTCTAGGCACTTTGAATATTTTCTTTAATAAGAGAGCAATAAATAAATGAAAGAGGAATTAAGTTTTAAACATTTATTATTAAAACTGTATATATTTACAATATAAGTAAGAATATATAAATTACAGTATGTTATTATGCATGTTTTTATATAAAAATTCACATAAAAGTTTAACATTTTTTACCGTGCAATCACAATTTGCTTCTTCATGATAAAAACACGGTTCATCAGTCTTAACTAAAACAGGTATATTGTCCACATATTAAAAGTTGATCACATCTATATTTACAATAGTTTTCAAATAGTCACACTTTTACCGACCCTTTACATATATTTTACCAAAGTCCCTATAAATATGTTTCAAAATACCTCGCAGGGATTTCAAGTCTACGAGTCCGTCAAAATATTTAATTTTTAAATGATTACTCTGCAGCCAACATACCTCCCTCTTTTCACTAGGTGATAGCCGCATAAATGGCACTGTAGGTTTAAATAAAAGATGCATCGATCGGGAACCATCGGTGATGGACATCTCCTTAGGTGTAAAATTGTTATTAAAAAACCTTGTATGTCGACAACCAGGTAAGGCTCGAATCGTTGTCATACACTCGATTTCGAAGTCAAGGTGTTAAAATTTCAACTAATTTCTTCTCCAATTGTTTTATTCTTCGATTAAATCTATGTCTGTCTGCTGCAGACATTCTGTATTCAAACCATTCTAAAATTTCAACACTATCGTTAAACTGTACTCGCTTAGACATTTTTTCGCGAAATTTAGTAGAAATGTTGTTCACGATATCGGAGAACAGACTAAATTTGAATGCAATACAACGGTGAGTATATGTAGCAAAATTTCTTGAACCAACTTGTTTTACGGTTATCAATTTAACGGTAAATTATAATATTGTGAAATATTTTATGCCCACATCACATCCGCCACCCACTCTTCAAAATAAAAATTCACGTAAAATCTTGTTTTGCGGTTAGTAATTATAATATTGCGAAATATTGTGAAATATTATTAATTGTTTAAATATATATCTAAATACTAGAAAAATCTTCAATAAAGGGGGATAGTAATAAAATAATCATAATGATGAATCGATGAAGCATTTTTTAACTCATGACCAAATAAATTTAAAGTGTTGAGTTTCAATATCGAAAACAAAAACTTCAGCTCGAAGCTCCTCCTCTGGCTCACTAACTGTTTCAAAATTTTCATAAATTTTAACTGTTTATTCCGGTCAACGTTCGGGTTATAATAATGTAGCACATTAACTAAATCATCAATATCAAAGTATTGTGAATTTCGAAATGTAAACGCCGCCATAAATAAACAATCAATATCAAACAATTCTGTAAAGAGTATATAATCACATAACCCACTAGGTAAATCAACCCCGATTCTCTGTATAAACTCAGCAAATTTGTTATTCGAATCAAATTGCGTATTCATTGTACTAAGTTGTTAAAGTAATTGAAAAAATACAAGATTATACCTGTAGTAGAATGGTTGGGTGGGGAGGGATAGTTTAAATACTGCTAGAAATATTATAGGAGCTTAGTATACTGAAACCAGCGATTAAGACAAAATGTCTCAACATCTAGAATTGATATTAGAAGCAGTCATGTATGTTTGTGAAAATTATGGTTGGATATATAATATTAAAACAAATCTAATAGAACATATTCCATTGGATTTATTTAAAACGAAAGTCGACCCAAAATGTGTAGAGAAGTTCTGGCATTTAATTTCACCTGACAAACAAATTGAACTAGAAGAATATCGACCGTGTTTTATACACTATAATACCGGGAAGAACAATTTGACGGGCCACCACCCTCAAAAATAAACTGTTCAGTTTGTAAAAAATATATTACCCAAGTCAAAATATAATTGATATTAGAAGCAGTAAAGTTTGTTTACGAAAATGATGGCTGTCTATTTGGTATTAAAACAAATCTAATAGAACATATTCCATTAGATTTATTTAAAACAAAAGTGAACCCAATATGGATGGAGAAATTCTGGCATTTAATTTCACCAGACAAACAAGTTGAACTAGAAGAATATCGACCGTGTTTTATACACTATAATACCGGTGAGAACAAATTGACGGGCCAGCACCCCCAAAAATAAACTGCTCAGTTTGTAAAGAGTATTACCCAACAATTCAAAAAATTTAGAAAACCGAGGCAGAAGAAATTGAAACATTTTTAAATATATTTATGTTATAGTATAAATTATGTTATAGTATATATATAGTATATATAGTATAAAATATTTAAATAAAAAATTATTAAAATCAAATTTAATTCGTTCTTTTTTCAATATAGTATATTGTACAATTCAATTACAAAAAATAACTCTGCGGTTTATATTCGCGATAATTATAACGGCATAATATAATTATCGACAACAGATATTGTGTAATTGGAGTATATGAAATAAACTATAATGCATATTTACTTCCGTTTATTTAGATAACAGAATACAACGATAATCACAACGTATGTGCTTACACATAACAAATATATAATAGAATATTATAATAAATCTTTTATTTAACCATATATTGTGGTTATTATCTAAGCCTGAAAATTTTACATATATTTTCTGTCCCTTAGTACGCAAAATTTTTTCAACCAAATAAATATCCTTGTGTTTAGCTCTCTGTAATTCTGGTTCATAAAAATGGCCAAGAATAGGCTTATTATTCATGTCTTCTAATAAATATGTTGCAGGGTTAGAAATATTTACTCTTCTAATACGAAACAACTCTGTTGTCCATGAGGGAAAATATGACTTACTAAACAGAGTCTTATATTTACTAATGCGAACAATATCACCCAAATTAAACTTATGTTTTCTCTTTATTTTAATATTGCTGTACACAGTAGATAAGAGATACTTTTCATCTTTTACTGTAACGTTGCGAGGTCTCATGCCAGTAGTTCTATGTTTAGTCTGATTATATTCATCGGCTATGGAATCAAGAACGTTAATCCATTTATAACTGCCAACAAGACTGAAATGTTTATATAATTTATTCTTAATAGTTCTAATCACTCTCTCCGCAATAGCGGCTTTCTTAGTGCTAAAAGTAGAGTAATGATTTACTTGATATGATCGCATCAGCTTTTTAAAATGTGTATTATAAAACTCCGTTCCGGCATCTGTTTGCAAATTTTTAGGCCGTCTGTGACCACTCAATATTTTTTCCATTGCATTCCGAACTTCCAGACCGGTTTTCTTCTTCAGGGGTTGTAACCATAAGAATTTGGAGAAGCTGTCAATAACAACGAGTATATATTTATAACCAGCATTCTGTTTATAGTAAGGTTGAATTCCATTAAATCACATTGCCACAAGTCATCAAAACCCTTAATAATAATTCGACGTCTAGGAAAGTTTTTCCGAGCAGATCGATGAAGTTCGTTAACAACATATGCTTTAGACATTTTTTTATATTACCAAAGTTGTATAAATCTGTTGGTATATATATGCAAATAGTTGCAAGTCTAGGTCATCCAAAATGTTTTTTTGTTTGTAATGTATCCAAAGAGGTATCTGAAGTAGTCAGTAATTCTTCAATATTTTGAATTTTATCGTTTACTTCAGTTATGGTTTTGGAAATATTATTATCAAGAGTTTCCACTCTTGTTTTTAAATTCTGATAATTATTTGAATGTTCAGTTTTTTCTTTACTCAAAATATTAATATCATCTTGAGTTAATAAAGTTGTTTTATTAGCGTTTTTAATTGTTTCATTACGTAATTTATGCACGCTCTCTGCTACTTTTTCAGCAGCTTTATTTAATTCCGCAACTTTTTCATTTATCAGTTTTTCCATAGTCGAGGTGGTGCTATCAGTGGTGCTATCAGTCAGCTGCGTATGATTTTGAACAGTCTGTCTGAGATGGTTTAGCGTTGAAAAAAATTTTCGGTTTTCCATTTCTAAGTCCGCAAAGAGTTTTAGCACATATCTTTTATTTACACTATCATCAACAGCAATAGGGTCCGCCATGAATCGAATACGTTTACCACCAATATTTACGTCACCATCGCTTGTCAGAGGGAAACCAGCTGGTCGACGGTTGAAAATTCTATCAGCAGACGATGTGGCTTGCACTTTATTACTGTGACGTCCAAATTTGTCGGTACTCATTTCAATAATGACGAAAAAATATATGTGAACGATATATAATTACGCCGGTCTCAATAACGATTTTGTTAATAACCTGTCGGTTACCGGTGTTGCTGTTAATTGTCTATCTTAACAGTCGGTGAAGCTGGTATCTCTTCTTTTTTAAACAGTTCCGACTTGATGTTTTCTATTTGAAATTTGTGTGCATCAACAATTTTCTTGAGGGGTTCCGATACGGGCTTGAACATTTTCTGTAGTAACTCATCTTGACCCGACCGCTGTAGTTTTAATTTTAAATTTTTTTTCCTAACAGCATCGGTATTATTAATAATTTCTTGTGTAAGTTTTTCGTTTGGTGATTTTTTTTTAATCTCCGTCCGCTTCAATATTTTATTTTTCTTTACCATGATAACTCTAACTGACAAATCGATACTGTCAACAAGCTCAACTGAGGGTGCTATTTAAAATCAACTTTTTATTATAGCATAAATGCATACAAATATTGAGACAAAGCCTTCACCAAATAAACAACACAAGCCACAACAATCGATTATTTTATTACAACAGCATACATTCTCTTTAACTATATCTGAGGGTTCCTCCATCGTAACACAACCAACTCAAACGAATATCTAGATTTGAATGTTCAAAAATTGATACTTACAAACTTATATAACAATCAAACTTATTTCTATATCGACCGCTATTAATGTCGCTGTCCTTATCAATTATTAAAAATCCAAACCGATCTTCCCAACACTTTGCACATATAGATTTGAACTCATTAAATGTCATATCAGTACCCATGTGATCTTCATATACATGTCGAAGATTGGTATCGTCTTGTTTAAATAATATTAAAAAATTAGCGTTGTCCCTAATTAAATGCGTTTGCGTGTGTATGTTTGGCACAAATAAAAACTATCAACACACTTATGTCGCCCCATACAAAAATATGATCGAATCTTATCCTGTTTATGACAGGCTACATCATCAAATATGAATATAGAATTTGATTTAACATCTGCCGGGTCTATGATGTCATCATTTCCTTTATAGAGATTAGTAGTTAATGTCTGGCAGTCTCTTCATAACATTTTCAAGGAACTGATATTTCGGTTGATAAAGAAATTTAGAGTAAACATAAATGTTTTCGAATCGAAGTCCATTTTCATTAAACAGGAGTGACAGCATTACATTTGTTTTACCACTAGCTGAAGGGCCACATATAATACAGCGAACCGTGTCGGGTAACAGAGTACTGTGTCTACGACAGGCTGTTTGATTCTCAACACACATATCTAAATTCAATATGTTCAACTACTTCTTCTGTCTTATTAAACGCATCTTTTAAAACTGAGAAATTTAGTTAAATACAAATTACTATATTCACAATAAATCAGTTCAATGCTGACATTAAAGGTAGGCGGAGGTGTTCTGAATTCGATTATTAACAATCTACTGGTTGAACTACACATACCTGGATATCAATTCTGCGGACCAGGTACAAAACTAAAGAAACGGTTAGAGCGAGGGGACAGCGGAATAAATCCATTGGATAAAGCCTATAGAGCTCACGATATTGCATATTCTCAATATAAAGATTTACAAGACAGACATAAAGCAGATCGGATACTATAAGAAACAGCTTGGTCTCGAGCGATAGCCAAGGACACAACAGTTGGTGAGAAAGTCGCCTCGTGGGCGGTCACGAACACCATGAAAGCTAAAAGAAAAATGGGAATGGGGTTAAAAAAACATCCATTCAACAAATCTGTATTGTTTAAAGCGAAAGGCGCACTGAAGGGATATAAAGGCGGTAAAGTTAAAGCAGGAGCGGGTTTATCATTGAAAGCCGCCAGAATTGCCATGAAGAAAGCTGGTGGTAGAAAACGCATAAAGATACCTCGAATATTATCAATACCGAAATCTGGAGAGATTTTACCTCTGATACCGCTATTTGCTGGTTTGAGCGCTCTAGGTAGTCTCGCAGGCGGAGCTGCTGGTATCGCTAGAGCAGTTGGTAAAACATGAGAAGCCCAACAACAGATGGAGGAAGCAAAGAGACATAATAAAATTATGGAAACTGTTGCATTGGGAAACAAGACAGGTACAGGTCTATACCTAAAACCCTATAAGAAGGGTTTGGGTCTGTATTTAAAACCCTATTCAAAAAACTAATAAAGCAGCTGCCCGATAGAACCCTCACCGGCAGTGATATTATGAAATTCGCTAGCAATATACCAAATTTTCGAGGCGTTTATATGGGAGACAATTGACCAAAAACACCTAGACGGGTAGAGTCATAAATCCTGACTCGAAATTTAAGCTCGGCTCACACTGGGTGGCGTTTTATAAAAATGGTTCTGTAGTAAAGTATTTCGACTCGTTTGGAAACTTAAAACCGTCAATCGAGCTGATTAAATATTTTCGGAAAAATAATAAACAAATTAAAATATTATACAACTATGATAGATACCAAAACTATAATGAAATCAATTGTGGACACCTATGTTTACAATTCTTATTAGACAACAGTAATTGATATAGATTTGTATCAAAGTAAACGTCGAGAATGTCGTATACGTTCACTATAATTGGTTCGAGTTCAGCTCTCTCCACCGATTATTATCCGTCAATCGATTTAGATCCAAATTCTCAATACACTCTGGGTTTAATTGGTCTATACACATACAACACCATTCCTAATGTTATGGAGGGAAATAATAAGTTCTATTATGATACCGACGATAAAGTTATCACAATCCCAGACGGTTCATACGAAATAAGCGACATTGAGAACTATATTAAGGAAAAATTGTCAGTGAAAGATAATGATAATGATACATTCTCTCTCAAACCAAATAATAACACTCTGAGATGTATGTTGAAAAGCAAATTTCAAATAAATTTCAAGCATAAAGATTCTATTGGTCGTATGTTAGGCTTCAGTCCTAAAATACTGCTACCTAACGAGAAACATGATTCAGATTTGTCAGTGCAGATTATAAAGGTACGAACTGTAAGAATTGAGTGCAGTATTCCAACGTCAGCCTAGTACGATTCACGTCTATGGCACACTCTGTATGAATTCGCTCCACAGGTAGAGCCAGGATTTAGCATTAATATTGAACCACAACACGTTATTTACTTACCTGTTAATAAGCGGAACAGCATAGACAACATAACTCTAACTCTAGTTGATCAAGACGGTGAACTTGTAAACTTTAGAGGAGAACAGATTGTAATTCGTTTGGAGTTGAAGAGGGATGGGCCTATCGTTTAGAAATGATAAAACTTACAGACCCCTAGAACAAACAATCAGTTAGTCTCCCGACAACCGACGGATAACACCTACGAACATAGCTTTTATAAAATCTGATCTCATTTTTCACCGAGTAAAGTTTGATGATGCCATCACAAAAGAACAGTATCACATTTACTATCCAAGAACTAGCAATTTTAATCCGAACGATGAAATAGGCATTTCCATTCAACATCAGGATATCTATACATTACCGAGCAATAGCTTCATTCGAATAGAGGGCAGATTCATTGTAGATGATAAGGGAACTGGTACTTGTAAATTAACAAATAACGCATATGCGTTTCTGTTCGATCAGATGCGCTATCAAATCAATGGTGTAGAAATTGATCGATGTATGAAACCAGGCATCACCACAACAATGAAAGCATACGTTTCTTATAGCGAGAATGAATCTAAATTGTTACAAATGGCCGGTTGGTGTTCATTCAAGGATGAACAGCCCACCGTCTCAGCTAGAAAGTTTAACGCTTGCTTACCATTAAACTTTTTTTTCGGTTTGCTAGAAGATTATATGAAGATTATATTTTCTAAAACGTTAGTCAAAAATTAACTTTGAACCGCAGTAAAACAGATGCTAATTGTTATATAAACACTCAGACAGACGGTACGAAGAAGGCGAAATTGGAAATTGAAAAGATTGAATGGTATGTGCTACATATAAATGTGAATGATGAAACCCGCTTGAAACTGCTTCATGCTCTCAAGGAAAATACAAAGATATATATACCGTTTAGAAAGTGGGAGTTGTATGAGTTACCGGCATTGCGTGCTACAAAGACCGATATATGGTCTATTAAAACTAGCACAAATTTAGAGAAACCTCGCTATGTTATAGTGGGTTTTCAACATAAAAAGAAGGATAATATAAACGCAGATTCTTCAGATTTTGATCATTCCTCAATTACAAATAAAAAATTATATTTAAATTCAGAGAGCTAACCATACTCTGCCATGAATTTGGATATGGGTCAAAAGCGATATACTATTGCTTATCATATGTATGCAAATTTCCAGTCCAGCTATTACGGTCAGCAAAACCAACCGCTCTTGGATTATAACCAATTCCACGATTGTGCCCTCTTCTCGATAGATGCCATTAAACAGGCTGATAGCTTAATTAGAACTAGTGTTGATATAAAGCTTGAATTGGAATGTCAGGAGGAATTTAATGCAGATATTGTAGCATAATGTTTAATCATAAATGATAAGCTTATTGAATATGAGCCCTTAACTGGGTTGGTAAAAAAAAATATTTAAAATTGATTTTTAATTGTAACAAAATGTAATAAATATTTGTATATAGCAAAATATGATGTGCTAGACAATTAAGCACTGAAATAAAACAGAAACTGTTTTTGCTTCTCATAATAAGAGACCAAAGACAGTTTTAATCAACGCAATAAGAACCATTTGTACCAAGTATCTTCAAATCTTTTTAAAAAATTACGTTCTAATGACAAATATCTATATATATCTTCTGATTCAAAAGGGGCTAATTGATTGATATTTTATTTAAACTTACATATACTACACTGAAATATTTGCTTTCGCCGATATACAACAAATTATATATAGATATACAACAAATTATATATCGAATACTTCTTCTCAACTGCGATTAACATTTCCGCTGATAGAAACATGTATATTCTCGAATATGAATATTTGCTTCCACCCAAAAATATGACACCGCGGATATCAACACTTCAACAAGAAATTATTGCTTATTCATTATATCGTGTTACAATCTGCTAAAAAATTATTTTTTTGTACTTTATAACTTTTATTGCTCTTAAATTTTTTTTTAGTTTAACAACATGAACTGCCCTCAATGTCTCAAGACTGACAGCCGTTTGTACAATCTCCGTAGACATGCGTGTGTGAACAAAACAGTTCACACTTGCGATGTTTGCGAGAGAACCTTTAATAGGAAAGACAATTTAATTCGACATCGTAAGAGAACGCATCCTGAGGGAGCAGCAAATCTACATGTAGAAAATGCTGCTTCAACTTCGAAGAGGACCTGCCCTCCTTCCACCAGTCATGATGACTCCGAGGTAGGGTTAAGCTGTTGTGGATTAAGTTTTCCTAATGCTGCAATGTATAGGGGACATCAGCGTTCACAACAGCACTTGTCCAATAACGTTATTTTATTGGGGATGGAGTTTTCGAAATTGCTAGCAATTTTAACCGACGGGTAGCTTCCTATAGAATTTCTGGCAATCAAAATTCCGACATACAAATTTTTTGGCTGATTCTAAATTACGATCTGTCCGGTTGATTAAAAATGATGTTGAGCGGGTATTATCGGGGGTTAAGGTGCAGTTTGAGTTATTTGCTCGCTACGTTAAACCTCAAGCAGATGAGCAAGTAACTGAAATAAAATCCTTCAATACTCGATATTCCGTTGTGACGCAGTCATCTGACGTTAACGATATTTTTGATCAACTGGCTAGCATTATAATCACAAAATCGGAGGAGTTTCAGGAGAGAGATTCGGGGTGGGCGTTGGTTTCGATCTCGCATTTAGAAATTAATATAAATTCTTTTATGCCCCTCAGCGGATCATCCTACCTGGAACTACCTCCTTCAATTCAAAATAAAAAGGCATGCATCAGCATTAAAAATAATGATGACGCATGTCTACGTTGGTGTATAACTGCAGCCCTCCATCCCGCTAATAATCATGTAGATAGGGTAGCTTCATACTCCCATTCTTCTACCGTTTTGAATTTAGAAAATATTAAATTCCATGTTAAAATTAAAGATTTTTCAAAAATTGAGGATTTAAATAATTTGGGTATTAATTTCTATACTTTAGCTTTTAATTCAGATTCGAAAAATTATGATGTTGGGCCCATTTATTTTACTAAATCTAGAAAAGATATTCATATAAATCTATTATTGATTGAAGACGGAGAGAAATCTCATCACGTGTTGATTAAAAATCTCTCCAGACTAATTTCTTCTCAGATTAGTAATAATGAACATATGAAACATCTGTGTGACGGGTGTCTGGTATATTTCAGAACAGCTGAGCAGTTAGTTGCTCATCAACAATTTGATTGTAATCATTTATATACCGTTCTACCTTCAACCGAACCCAATAAATCAAAATTGGGTGGTATTTTAAAATATTTTAAAATTCAATGACTTTGAAAAGAAATTGTTGTGCCTTTTGTTATTTATGCCGATATTGAGTGTATCTTGGAACCAATTCACTCTTGCAGCAGTGATCCGGCTATTCCGTATACGAGGCCTACTCATAAGCATGTTGCTGTGAGCTTTGCTTACAATATCGTTAGTAAACATAATTCTAGTTTAAATAAATTTGTGACGTATGCTGGTTTGGATTGCTCGGCAGTTTTTATCACGCGATTGATGGACGATGTAAGAGATATTTATAAAAAGTATTTAAAAATTGTCGTTCCGATGAATCCTTTGACTATTGATGAGAGAAATAATTTTAATAACGCAGTTATCTGTCACATTTGTGATTTGCCATTAAATGAAGATAAAGTGGCAGATCACTGTCATTTAACGGGAAAATTCAGGGGTGCCGCGCGTTCAAATTGTAATCTAAATTTCAAAATTCCAAATTTTATCCCCTTGTTTCTACACAACATGAGCCATTATGACAGTCATCTATTCATTAGAAATTTGGCAAACGATAATTTAGACATCAACGTTGTTCCGATTAATAAAGAAAAATATATTAGTTTTACAAAAAAAGTTCTAGTTGATAATTACACTGATAAGGCGGGCGTAAATAGAGATGTATATTTAAATTTACGATTTTTAGATTCTTTTCGCTTTATGGCATCCTCCATCGAAAAATTGTCAAATAATTTATCTCCAACCGATTTTAAAGCCGTTAAATCACATTTTCCAGATATTGGGCAATTCAATTAATTAAACGTAAGGGAATTTTTCCGTATGAATATATTGATAATTTTGAGCGATTGAATGAACCAGTACTACTTCCAATAGATAAATTTTACAGTACCTTAACCGGAGAGGGTATTTCTAATGAAGATTATATGCATGCTCGAGATGTTTGGAACATTTTCGGTTGTAAATCTTTATTGGATTACTCAAATCTATATTTAAAAACTGATGTTTTATTATTAATTGACATTTTTGAAAATTTCCGCGAAATTTGTCATAAAACATCCTGCTCACTATTTCACATCGCCGGGTCTCTCTTGGAGCGCCATGTTGAAATATACCAAAATTGAATTGGAGTTACTCACTGATATTGATATGCACCATTTCATTAAAAAGAATATTAGGGGCGATTAACACAATCTTGTTTGAAATATGCTGCGGCTAATAATAAATATTTAAGTATAGCAATCGCCAATTAAGTTGGCGCGAGGAGGGGGTGTGCAGAAGCCGTTTTTAAAAACGTCCACCCCCACTACTCAAGTAATTGCCAGAATACATTTGTCATTGACGTTTGACGGAACATAATGTCTTTGCTAGGGGATCATAAAGTGATACACGCTCAGAGGTTAGAATTATTTGACATTTGATGTAAAACCAAATATAAATCTCCCCACTACTTCTAATCCTGCGCGAACTTACCCCTCCTCGCGCCAACTTAATTGGCGTTTGCTATACATTCGATGCGAGTTCTCCAATTTTATATTTAGTTTACTGGGACGCAAACAATTTGCCTGGGTGGGCAATGTCGCAGTATTTACCATTCGGTGGTTTCAAGTGGTTAACAGATTTTGAAAACTTTGATGTTTTATCGATCGCGGATGATTCAGATATCGGGTACTTTTTAGAGGTAGATATCGAGTATCCAGAAGTATTAGACGATATGATGATTTACCCTTTCTTCCCGAGAGCATGAAGCCCCCCACATCTAAATTTCCCAATACGAAATTAATTACAAACTTGCACGATAAATCTAAATATGTTATACACTATAGAAATTTAAGACAAGCAGTAAATAACGGTCACAAAATTACTAGAATTCGTAGGATTTTGGAATTTAAACTCTCAAATTGGCCGCAAAAATATATCGATTTGAATACTGCTTTTAGAAAAAATGCGCGAAACGATTTTGAAAAAGATTTTTATAAATTGCTAAACAACTCGGTCTTTGGTAAAACTATGGAAAATGTTGACAAGCGTGTAGACGTGAAATTAATAACTCATTGGGAAGATATAGGAAAACGGAGGGGCGCCTCTAGCTTGATAGCGAAATTAAATTTTAAGAATATTAGTATTTTTGCTGAAAACTTTGTTGCTATTCAGATGGAGAAACTTAAAGTAATTTATAATAAATCCTTATATATAGGATTCTTCGTTTTGGAATTATCGAAATTGTTAATGTACGACTTTTTTTATGATTATATAAAGCGTGTCTATGCTGAACTGGTAAATCTATATTATATGGATACCGATAGTTTCATTTTAAAAATTAATACCGATGATATATATTCGGACATTAAACAAAATTTATCTAAATTTGATACGTCAAACTTTTCGGCCGATAACGTTTACAACATGCCGCTCCAAAACAAGGCGGTTCTCGGTTTAATGAAAGACGAGAACGGAGGTAAGGTAATGAGTGAATTCGTCGGATTGGGAGCCAAAGTTTATGCTCTAGAGGTTCAAGGTAGACAGGTGAAAAACCCTAAGGGAGTTTTAAACAGAACGTAGTAAAAAATGCAATTAGTTTGGAAGATTACAAAATTTGTTTATTCGAACATGAATTAATTTATAGACGTCAAATTTATTTCGTATTAAATTACATGAGATTTCTTCCGTTGAACAAAATAAATTGACCCTATCGCCTTTTGATGATAAACGGTATATTGATGGGGATGGGGTACATACCCTAGCTTGGGGTCATCACAACATCGTTGGATAATTGGATATCTAGTTAAATTGGTAATTATTAATTTAATATAAAAATTGCATCACTTAATATTACTTGTGTTATAGTCTCCAAACGGTTTGAATTCCTTCCCCTCTACTATTTCTTGTTACTCTATATATACCGCTGGAACTTGTTCTAAACTGCCAGTCTAGAGTTTTTCTTCGTGTAACATAGCAGTGAAATGGATAGAGGTATGCAGGTTTTAACTTTATAATTTACATTTTAGCAATATAATTTTTCTATTACAGTTGATATTACGCCGGTTACCTATACCGAATTCATTGACGACGCTTTGAAAAAGCAGGAAGATGCTATCCTTAGAGAGAAAAAGCTTGTCGGACAATCTGTGTATTTGCTTAATAATAGCCGGTACTAAGTGGATTGTTATTGGACTTAGTCCAGCTGCTGGTTTTGTGCCAATTATTCAAATCTGCTCGTCGACCGTCTGCATCTTTTTCACTCTGGATGAGTGGGAGGAATTTTGCAAGACTGAGGGTTGTAGCCCTAATCATCAGATGGAATGTAGCACGTACAGAAAAATACAGGTAATTCGACTGAAGAGTCGTAACCGTGAAATTGTTATATCTAAAGACACATATGACAACATATACAGTTTGATGAAATTATTAAATCAAAAGTTAACTGGTTTAAAGACTGGATTTCGTTAATTTTTATAAATCGACATTGGAATCCTGTGCCCAAATGTCTGGTGATATACACAGCAATATAAAAAGATTATTGTCTTGTCATAGTAACTCTTTAAATGCTTTATTTATGTTAGAAATATTATATCTACTTTCAATACTACAATACTTTACATGTTACTTTTGATGTTAGTGTCATGAGATTGGGTTGTTAATTTATATTTAATAAATTTTATATAATTCTAATTTAAATTGTAAATATATAGTTTTATTAATAAATGTTTAAAACTTAATTCCTCTTTCATTTATTTATTGCTCTCTTATTTAAAAAAATATTCAAAGTGCCTAGACAGGTTTCACCGAGAAAAATCGTGTTCTATCATGTTTAAAAAATATGACGTAATAATTTCCTAAAGCTGGTTCTAGAAAAAAACATATTACTGATTTACATTGTTATCTTAATTATATACTTTTAGCACGCCGAATGTAACTTCCTTTAGTATTCATTTAACTTTTGTCGAGTGCACTTGTGTTCTATTCAATTGTGAGATTATGTTTCGGTGGCCCCACTAGGAGGGCCGTGTGTGGTGATGCTTCAGAGGGCCCCTACAAGGGGGTTATAGGGGTGTGTGTGGTTTTGCTTCTGGAGGGCCCCCAATGGGGCCCTCCATCTTGTAAGTATTTTTTTCCCTTTTGCTTTTTCAAACTTACCCTCATCCGCCATTTGTTTTCTAATGTCCTTTTGGCTTGATGCATTGTTTGCTTAACTCCTCCTTCCGTCATTTTGTTTTCTTAATTCCTCTTTCATTTATTTATTGCTCTCTTATTCAAAAAAAATATTCAAAGTGCCTAGACAGGTTTCACCGAGAAAAATCGTATTCTATCATGTTTAAAAAATGTGACGGAATAATTTCCTAAAGCTGGTTCTAAAAAAAAACATATTACACAATTACATTGTTATCTTAATTATATACTTATTGCACGCCGGATGTAACTTCCTTTAGTATTCATTTAAGTTTAGTCGAGTGCACTTGTGTTTTATTCAATTGTGAGGTTATGTTTCAGTGGCCCCATTAGGAGGGCCGTGTGTGGTGATGCTTCAGAGGGCCCCACTAGGGGGCCGTGTGTGGTGATGTTTTGGAGGGTGCTTCAGAGGGCCCCACAAGGGGGCTTTAGGGCTGTGTGTGGTTTTGCTTTTGAAGGCTCCACAAGGAGGCCCTCCATCTTGTAAGTATTTTTTTCTTTTTTGCTTTTTTCAAACTTACCCTCATCCGCCATTTTGTTTTCTAATGTCCTTTCGGCTTGATGCATTTTTGCTTAACTCCTCCTTCCGCCATTTTATTTTCATTCGCCATTTTGTTTTTTTCTGTTTGATTGTACCTCCTATATCAGTGAGGAGGAGGAGGTTGTTACCTATGACGTCATTGGGTTGTGACGTTATTGTGACGTCAGTATGACGCCATTGGGTTGTGACGTCAGTATGACGTCATTGTGACGTCAGTATGATGTCATTGCGTTGTGACGTCAGTATGACGTCATTGGGTTGTGACGTCAGTTATGACGTCATTGGGTTGTGACGTCAGTTATGACGTGATTGGGTTGTGACGTCAGTTATGACGTGATTGGGTTTTGACGTCATTGTGACGTCAGTATTACGTCATTGGGTTGTGACGTCATTGTGACGTCAATATGACGTCATTGGGTTGTGTCCTCATTGTGACGTCAGTTATGACGTCATGGAGGAGGAGGTGGGTCGAGAACCGGCAAATCCTATCTACTAACCCACTTTATAGGAGAATATTTCTAGAAATATTATCAATTTATACTATGTGTTAATAGTCAAAACAGGGTAGATTTTCAATGGTTAAATTATTATAGGTACAACTATTAACTTTCGATTAGCATTTTACTAAAACATTTTAAATCTTGGAAGAAATCTAATAAGTCTAATAACGATTTTGTTTGAAATGATATTTAAATTTACAGGATTCAAATCTGAGAAAGGAAAAACTCTTATTCAACATTACACATATTATTTCTTACATGTAAGTTAGTCAAACAGTTTTAGAAAATTTTGATTTAAACTTTGTTAATTATTCATCGCCTATAGGGCAAACCATAGATATTTGCGATGTGTGTAGGGTTACTTTGATGAATATGAAAACGTAAATAATTTTGAACATATGAAAGTAATAATTACAACAAACACGTGACTAAATACAAACATAGGATCTGGTTCGGCCCTTTCTCGATATTCTCCATATAAATATATTAATTATGCTTTTTAAAATGTGAAAGCAAAGTCATTGAATTTATCTTAAAAAAGGTATATAACCCCTTACCACAATTATTAATCGTATCCTAAATACGTATTTCGACAACTAAGTTGTCATCATCAGTAGGTAAAAACCACTAATTAAAAAGTCGCACATGGGGCACAGTAAAGCGAGAGAACCGCATTAAAGCAATAACTACTTTACACCGCGTCCACGTATAGACTAATTTTAAACATGCGATTCTAAACTACGTCAGTAAACTACGGGAGGTCGAAAAAACACTTATCCCTAAGGATAAGAATTAAGGAAATGTTAAGTCTTCGAGTTGAAGTATGTCGACCCGAGACGCCAACATTCCTATCCGAAGGGAAACGGCAAAAAATATATGTCCTAATAAATACAATTTTAAAAACGACGATGACACAGTCAGGGTAATAAAAATAAAAAGAGACAACTGAATGAGATCGGTGACCTGTCGCTATTCATTGAATTTTATTTATTTTTCGCGATATGTATACTTTCATAAGCATCAAGTTCTTGGGGTTTATTAATTCCTTTTACTAACTTCAACCTTGTAATTGATACATTGTGCAGTGTGCTCAAAGCGTGGTATGCGACATTCGATTTATCCGGTCTATTGTATTTAATATGTGATATGTGTTCTTTAAAACGGGTTATTTATTATTGGTCGTTTAGTTTGGCCTATATATTTCAGATTACAGTCTCCGCAGCTAATTTCGTATATACCTGATTTCGAATTGACATTAACTCTATCTTTAGTATTCCCTAGGAGACTTTTGATAGTGTTTTCGGACCGAAAAGCCACCTGGAGACCTCTTTCTTTCACAACTTTATTAATGTTTTTCGTGACGGGGTGGTATGGTAAACACATGTACTTTTTCTCCTGGTTACTTTGAGATATCAAACTTGTGGATTCGCGGATTGTATTTTTTATTCTTGTTTTTCTAATTAATTTATTGATTATTTCTATGTCAAAGCCATTGTATGTCGCAATATTTTTAATGAAATCCAGTTCTATTTCATATCGCTCTTTTGTTAACGGAAAATTCAGTAACCGATTTACTAAGAAATTAAAGGAAGCTGTCTTATGTTGATAACTATGATTTGAATCCGCGGTGATGAATCTTTTAACATTGGTTTCTTTCCGGAAAATATCGATTTCTATTTTATGTTTATTTCTAATCAGTAAAGTACCCAAAAATGCTTGCCGTTGTGTTCGTTTTACACTGTGAATTTAATCGTCGGAAATTTCGAATTTAATTGATTAACGAACATGTCTAATTCGCATTTCCGTGTATCAAAAATCGCGAGAATGTCATCTACATACCTAATCCAAACTCTCGGGAAATATTTAGCGTTATTTTTAAATTCTACTTCCAATTGACTCATGAATAAATTGGCTATGAAAGGAGATAGGCAGTTACCCATTGTTGTCTTGCTTCTGTTCATAAAATTTTTCTCTTACTTGAAAACAATTTTGCGTCATGCACAGGGTTGTCAATCTCATGTATTCTTTTATTTTTGAAGGTTCAATGTTATTCTTGTGGAGCAAGCTTTCTAAATATTTCATAGTCTCTGGAATAGGTACCGAGGGGAATAAAGACGTTACATCGAATGACACTAAAATTTCCCCGGTTTCCAGTTCATAATCTTTAATTAATTTAACAAATTCTAAGGAATTACTGACTGACAAATTTTCTGGTTTTACGGGTAGATTTTTAAATTGATTCACTAACCATTTGGAAATCAAGTAAGTCGGTGTGTTGATACCTGAAACTATAGGTCTCATCGAGTTACCTGGTTTATGTATCTTCGGTAAACAATACATTCTTGGTACTACAGGATTACTAACATTCAATTTATACTTTTGGGTAGAAGTTATTAAAATTGGACATTTCTTAATCGCGTCTTTTGTGTCACTAATCATTTTAGGTAACGGATTTCTCTTGATTTCTACATACGGACCTTCAGCAATTAAATTTTTGACTCTTTGAAAATAGTCGGTTTTGTCCATAATTACTAACTTGTTCCCTTTATCTGCTTTTAGGTAAAAGCAGTCTTTCGATCTAAGAGTTTTAATGATATTCCATTCTTTATTGACTGACTTCTGTTTGTGCTGCGCAAATTCTTATCGATTTGGGTTTTACAAGCTTCTCGAATAAAGTTTTTTGGCCCTTGTTCAAAATACTTAATCGAAGTTTCAATACTTGCAATCACCTGTTCCATAGGAATCTGACGGCTTGGCAAACAGTATTTTAAACCTTTGTTTAACAAATCTATTTCTAACTCACTAAAATTCTCGGATGATTGATTGATCACTAGTGTTTCTTTTATAGGAATTCTATTAGTATCCTTTTTAGGTGGACATAACTTTCTGAATTTCTTGTTAAGTTTTAAACATTTCTTTTTCAATTTATAGTCTTTAATTTCCGTAATTTTCCTATAAAAGTTACACGACTCTTCGAATTCATTATTGTTCATGCTTTTAGTTAATTTTAAATGCAAATTATATAGTTCTAATTCTAATTTACTACGTTTACTGTACAGATATTTCATTTCTAAGTTCAACCATTTCATTCTTGCATATGAAATGACTTTATCGTTATTTCTACAATTTGTCGTTACATTTACGTTCATAAATTTAGGAAAAACATGTTACTTCTACACCGTTTCAGGAAATTGATATCTGTACTTATAAGTTTAACTTTAATATATAACTTATGAAATCTATTACACTTCTTTGACCGGGAAGTCATTGTGAAAATTCTTTCTTTGGAGACTGTGGTTAAGTAAAAAACTTAAAAATGGTATATAACTCCTTACCACAATTATTAATCGTATCCTAAATACGTATTTCGACAACTAAGTTGTCATCATCAGTAGGTAAAAACCACTAATTAAAAAGTCGCACATGGGGAACAGTAAAGCGAGAGAACCGCATTAAAGCAATAACAAAAGTTGTGCAAAGCAAAGTTGTTAAAGGAAGAGGTCTCCAGGTAGCTTTTCGGTCCGAAAACACTATCAAAAGTCTCCTAGGGAATACTAAAGATAGAGTTAATGTCAATTCGAAATCAGGTATATACGAAATTAGCTGCGGAGACGGTAATCTGAAATATATAGGCCAAACTAAACGACCAATAATAACCCGTTTTAAAGAACACATATCACATATTAAATACAATAGACCGGATAAATCGAATGTCGCACACCACGCTTTGAGCACACTGCACAATGTATCAATTACAGGGTTGAAGTTAGTAAAAGGAATTAATAAACCCCACGAACTTGATGCTTATGAAAGTATACATATCACGAAAATAAATATAATTCAATCAATAGCGACAGGTCACCGATCCCTTTCAGCTGTCTCTTTTCATTTTTATTACCCTAACTGTGTCATCGTCGTTTTTAAAATTGTATTTATTGGGACATATATTTTTTGCCGTTTCCCTTCGGATAGGAATGTTGGCCGTCTCGGTTCGACATACTTCAACTCGAAGACTTAACTTGTGTAGACCTTTTCCTTAGGGATAAGTGTTTTTTCGACCTCCCGTAGTTTACTGACGTAGTTTAGAATCGCATGTTTAAAATTAGTCTATACGTGGACGCGGTGTAAAGTAGTTATTGCTTTAATGCGGTTCTCTCGCTTTACTGTGCCCCATGTGCGATTTTTTAATTAGTGGTTTTTACCTACTGATGATGACAACTTAGTTGTCGAAATACGTATTTAGGATACGATTAATAATTGTGGTAAGGGGTTATATACTTTTTTTAAGCTTTTTACTTAACCACAGTCTCCAAAGAAAGAATTTTCATTGAATTTATGTTAATAATAGATGAAATATGTTTTAGAAGTATAAAACATGAGACACCAATATCTCATGTTTTATACTTCTCTACCAATCCCGTTTTTTTTATTCAAAAAACATTTATGATTAAATAAACTAAGTGGAAAATTGTGTCTAATAAACTGTAAAAAAAAGTTAAAAAGTTAAAGATGATGCTGTATAAAATTATATTTATAAAAATACTATTAACCCATTAAATCCCGGTGGCAACTAAAGTTGTCACCTAACTAAATCCGCCAAGTACGCCTATGTATGTAGTTAATGAAAGGAATTTTGTGTTGAAGTGGTGGCACAATGTGTACTGTATGTAGATTTAACGCTACAACGTTAGAAGTGTGCTACAAGTCTTGATAATCACAAGTGTTTTCAAGTGCGTCAGCGTATTTCACTAAGCTCGATGGCAGTGGATCAGTCTTTGTAAGTATATAGGCTTGTAATCATATTTATATTAGTATTAAATAATTTAGTAGTCTTGCAAAAAAATATGTTATTTTGTACTTTTATAACTAGTTTATCAATTCAGTAAGATTTTACAAAATGGCGGCCATTTACATTTCGATGGCAACTTTAGTTGCCAATGGGAAAATGAGGTTATATATAATATATAAAGTTTTTTCGTTAGGTATATCCGCGGAAGAGACGGAAAGGGGTTACTTTTTCATGAACTGCTGGCCATGATTTCAGAAGATGACGAAATATCCCAGAGCATCGCAATTTGTCCCCCGTCTGAACCACCCGATGCAGAAACTGATAAAGATTCAGATTTATCCGATGAAGAAGTAGAGGGAAACATTGATCGTCTACCTGGTCGCATACTCGCGCAGAAGTTGCTGTACGGTACGATGAAAACGTCGAAATTGATAACGCCTCAGACAACGAACCAGTGGACACTGGTATGCCTTTGACTAGTACACAGCCAAACAAAAAGGATACAATAAAACGAAAAAACTCAAATAAAAAGCAGCCATCGGCTAAGCGTTCTAAGGCTTCGTTAGCTCGGGAAACAAAGTGGTATGCTAATATTACCGAAATAAATTCTGAAGTGCCAAAATTTGATGACAGTGTGATTCATCCCAATGCAGAAGATTTGCTAAAGGAAACCGTTAAAAGTCCTTTTGAAGCAATGAAAACGTTTATGAATCAAGAGATGTTAGTGCATATTGTCCTTGAAACAAATCGTTATGCCTCGCAGAAACTGCTGCACAATTTTAATGTTTCAGAGCAAGAAATTTGGACTTTTATTGGTGTAATGTTGCTTTCTGGATATCATCCACTACCGTATCAGAGACTTTATTGGTCATCAGAACCCGATGTTCACTGTGAACTTATTTCTAATGCAATTCGTCGAAACCGCTTCGATGAGATTATGGCTCATCTGCATCTTGCTAACAATGAAACCAATGACGGTAATGATAACTTATAAAGTGCGCAAGTTTATTGATATATTTAATGCATCATTCAAACTAATAAGTGCAGGACCAACTGTTAGCATAGACGAAAGTATAGTACCTTATTATGGCAGACATGGACTGAAGCAATTTATAAAAGGAAAGCCGATTCGTTTCGGATTTAAATTATGGGTAGCTGCAGATTCTTCTGGCAGAATACTTCATGCCGAGCCCTATTGTGGTGCTTCAACACATCTTCCGACAACAGGTTTGGGTCAAGGTGGAGATGTGGTACTTGGTTTAGCTGATTACTTAGAAGCCAAGGCGGGTACTATATTTTACTTTGATAATCTTTTTACTTCAGTTGGCTTATTACAAAATCTAAATGAAAAAAAAATAAGAGGTACCGGCACATTACGTGAAAATCGGTGCAACCCTCTAATGAAGTTACTAGACAAACAAGCTTTTAGAAAAACACCACGAGGTGCACTATCGTCATCTGGTACCGGTAATATTCTCGCAGTGCGCTGGAATGATAATAATGTGGTCACTGTTCTCAGCAATTGCGAGAACATGTATCCCTTGAAAATATCAAATAGATATAGCCGAACTGAAAAGGCCAAGATTCCAGTGAATATACCTAATCCAATTGATCGCTATAATAAGTGCATGGGCGGTGTTGATCTGTCGGATCAATTTGTAGCATCTTACCGATCCAGAATAAGATCTAAAAAATGGTGGTGGCCATTCTTTGCTTGGGGAGTTGACATTTGTTGTGTACAAGGTTGGCTTATGTACAGGAAATTTGGATAATAACTTAACCCTTTTGAACTTTCGGAGGGAATGTGCAATTTTCATTTTGATGTCTTTTAGGGAATCTGGCAAAGCTACAGGTGTTCGTTCTTCTTTGCAATTTTCCCAGGTCTTGGAAGAAATTCGGAAAGACCGAACTGATAACATTATTGAAAAGGGAACTTCCAAATATAGAAGATGCAAAGTATGTGGAAATCGTACACATTATATTTGTAGCAAATGTGATATACCATTACACCCAGAAAACTGTTTTAAAACATTCCATAAGTAAAAAATAAAATTATTTAAATTATATCATTTTTTAATAAAAATTTCCTATATTATCCCATTGGCAACTTTAGCTGCCAGGACGAAACGTCCTTATATAAAATTAAAATAATGCTTCTTTTCAGAGAAACTGTATGTATTTAAATACATTCATTATTAAACACATAAAATATTAAATAAAAATCAGCAAAAATGAATTACGGGCTTTAATGGGTTAAATAGAATATAATCAGGTCTCATTAAAGTATGAGTAAAAGTATTTCCGTAGTAAAACTTTTATTAACAATTAAACCCACAGAAAAAATATCAAACCTAAGAACACTACAACTTTTCATTTATGTTTCTTGTTTATATAGCCTCGCTGTTTACATTTATCGTAGTTTACTAATACTTTAAGGACTATGGTTTATACTAATCGAAAT
Source organism: Melolontha melolontha (assembly GCA_935421215.2). Lineage (NCBI taxonomy): Eukaryota > Metazoa > Arthropoda > Insecta > Coleoptera > Scarabaeidae > Melolontha > Melolontha melolontha. The sequence continues at coordinate 9,052,044 of OW285240.1, read as the reverse complement.
AAGATAAAAACAATGAACAATTACGACACAATTTAATATCAATAAAATAACTTTTCTATCATTTAATACAATATAATATTTATATTAAGCTTTGAAAATGAATAAGCATTAACACTTGTCCCTCAAAACATGTCCATAAACCAAAATATACTTTCGGAAATATTGCATATAAACTTTATCTTAAAAAGCCAAAAGAATAAAGAATGTTCCTATTATCAAATTGTACCAAAAATAAACAAAGGTTTAACTTCCTAATTTAAAAATCAATTTATATTGTTAACGTTAAAAAAATTTTTTCCGTAAAAATTTTAATCCTAGTACCGAACGGCTCAAGTAGTAACAAGCCTGCCATGTTTACAACCCCAAGAGCCAGCAAAGCTAGTTACGGGGACTATTATTACAAAAATTTAAAAAAAAGTGAAAATTCTAAAAATATGTAAGTAGTAGCAGCCTTGAATTTAAATTTTACTTATTATTGCAATTACTTATTTGGTATTAAGTTTAGTACATCTACAATTTCTTCATTTTGTTTTCAAAATTCCTATCTTATTAGAAAGTATACACGCATATATACTACATTTGGTAAACTTAATCATGCTACGCAAAAGCTTAAATTAACAAATAAAACAAATAGGCGTAATATATAAAAATCTTATCAAAAAGTAATCATTATAAAGATAAATACATTCATTATTTTAAAATAAATTACATTTTCTTCCTAATAAACTCATGAGAAAATAGGTTTCAGGACACCAACCTCTTGGCCTTTTTCGAGCCTGGAATATCAGGTGATTTGACCCATTAGATTTGATCTTTTCTAGATACTTTATTCAAGAGGCGATTCAAAATATAGCTTCGCAGCCATACGTATGGATACTTTATGAGTCTCAGTGATAAAAAGATAACAGTCGCTGAATTATCTCTAATTTGCTGCTGTGCAACATTAATTAGATATATAAATTAGGCATTAGGTATATAAACCGAAAATATTTAGACATTGCGCCGAATTTTGAAATATCATATACGCGAATTACCCACAAGGCATGAAATGAATTTGAACGTACAAATATGGCTACATTGTCAAACGCTTTTAAAACATTTGACGATCTCTTAACCTCTTGTAATGTGTACTCTCATATATATTAGCAGTTAGAAATTTACCGAAAAGCGGACAACCAAAGTCGCAACTAAGGAAGTTATTAATCAATATATTGCTATACCATTATAAGAATTACTACAAACTTCTACTACATCCTTCGCACTAAACAATGATGTAAGTTGCCGATCAATAGCCAGAATATTGAATCACTAAAAATATTATCCGTATACACATACAGTGCAAGAATTATTAGACTGGGATTATGATCGTACAATTGAATTTTGCGAGGCAGTGATGGAGTTTGCAAAATTGCCAATATTTTACATAAAATTAGCTGTTTTCCGACGAGGCTACGTTTTGTTTGAACGGTACCGTTAGTTGCCATAATTGTCGATATAGTCCAATAGATAACCCCCATTGGATGCTAGAAACGCATACACAACATCCGCAGAAATTAAACGTTTCGGCTGGTATTTTCATGAACCGTGTAGTTGGTTCTTTTTTCATTCATGGAACACTAACTGGACAGATATATTTAGAACTTTTACGTGTTCAAGTTCTTCATAATATTGAGAAAGGTGGGGAATTACTTGTAAGTATTTAGCTCCAACAAGATGGAGCACCCCCTCACAATGCCCTTAATGTTAGAGGTTTTTTAAACAAAACATTCCCAAATCGGTGGATTGGTCGTAGAGAATTTATTGAATAGCCCGCAAGGTCTCCAGATTTAAATCCCCTAGATTTTTTTCCTTAGGAGTATTTAAAATCTATGGCTTATACTAGACAACCGCGTAATCTGACGGAGTTACTCCAGAGAATAATTGAGGAAGTGCAATTAATTCGTAAGGAGGCTTTTACAAATATTATTCAAGAATTAGGCTGATATTGATTTTGTCTATATTTTTTTTGTGTTGATTTTTCTTTGTTCTCAATAAAATTTGCATTACTAGATTTAATTAAATATCCCTGTTGTTGGTGAGCAAGGAGGTGCCGAAAAAAGGTTAACATCATTTTTGGCTAAACCGAAAATCTAATTTGAAAATGAATATGCTCTTAAAAATCCCCATTTGCATTAACTTAAATATGGAAAATTTTATTAAAGACTAAGAAGCCACATCAAAGGTATTCTAATGGATCCATATATTGCCTAAACCTGGTTAGTAACGCGATATAGAAATTATAACATTTAATCGGGATTATTTCATTGAGATAATTATTAGGTAACACTAAGTATATATTGATAGGTGACGAGTTGTTAAAGATTGAACGAAAGAAACAATCGCATGGTTGGCACAGCAAATTGCATCCCTTATTGATAATGTCCGATACATGTTCTATCGAGGAAAGATTTGGAAAACCATGGCAAAATATTGACGTCAGCCTCTTCACAGCGCACCGACTCTTCAATTCAGTGAACGTAACAAAACAGAAAATTAAAAATGATGTCTTCCTCAACGTTACCCGCAACCCATCTAAAGGCGGTCGTGCATACACAAACGAAATCTAAGTTCGTCACTGAAAACAATCCTGCACTATTTGATATACCATTGGTTCCTTTTCCTGCACCAGTTTAAACATTGTTTTCGTTGTTTAACTGTAAGAATTAAAATGCCTTTTGAAAATGAATTCTTTAAAGCCAAGCTTTTTATAGCAATTGTTTATAATTTAAGTAGATAGATTCACAGGATGTCAATCACACGAATGTCCCTTGACATATGGTTTTAATACAATTACACGACTCTACAAAAGAATTTTCGTTCGTTGTCCTGCAGTTTATTTTATGGTTTTTTCGGGTAATTATGCACAAAAACGAAAAGAAAATAGCTTTTTTGGTATAAAGTTTGCTTTTGTGATAGTTATAGTAATAATACTCATTTTTGATTTTTTTTATAAATTTTAATTAATTTTAATACATTCAAAAAAACCGCGCGATCAGAGTGGGTTTTTTACTGCCACATAGTGCCGCTAGATGGCACTCGAGTGATAAACAACGATCAGGTGTTTTGTACAAGTCTAGGAAAACTTAAAATGTTGTCGCGAAAGTGTAAATATAAAGGTATGTTCGAAGAAATTGGCATACCCTATGTTCCTAGCGAATGGCGTTTATTCATTGACAGCTCTACAAAAAGCTTAAAAGCTGTTTTATTACACAACGGAAATAAATTCCCATCTCTTCCAATCTCTCACTCAGTACATCTTAAAGAAAATTATGACAGTGTTAAAATCTTGCTTGAATCTGTAAAGTATCGCGAGTATAACTGGCAGCTGATTGGAGATTTTAAAATGGTGGGATTTTTAATGGGACTACAGAGCGGATATACAAAGTATCCGTGTTATTTGTGCTTATGGCATAGCAGAGCGGATGCTAAGCACCATATCCAACGGCCATAGCCTGTAAGAGCAGAACTTTGTGTCGGAAAACAAAACATAACGTTTGAGCCGATTGTTGAAGCGGAAAAAGTATTAATGCCACATCTGCACATTAAGTTAGGGTTGATGAAACAATTTGTAAAAAAACTGGATGAAACTTCAGAAGCTTTTGGATACTTTTGGAAAAAGTTTTTTCCGAAGTTATCAGAAGCAAAAGTTAAAGCTGGGGTTTTTGTTGGTCCGCAAATTAGACAGATTTTCGCCGATGAAAAATTTCCAACGTTGCTGAATTGTACTCAAAAAGCGAGTTGGAACAGTTTTAAAGCAGTAGTTTCTGGATTTTTAGGAAATAACAAAGCTGAAAACTACGAAAAGTTAGTTGCGGATGTGCTAAAAAATTTTAAGGCCATAAGCTGCAGGATGTCATTAAAAGTACATATGCTGCATGCTCATTTAGATAAATTTAAAAACAACATGGGAGCGTATTCAGAAGAGCAAGGAGAACGTTTTCATCAGGACATTATGAGCTTCAAACGACGTTATCAAGGCCAATACAATGAAAACATGATGGGAGGCTATATTTGGGGTTTATTGAGAGAAAGTACTTATGAACATAAAAGAAAAAGTAAAAGCGTGCACTTTTAAATTATTTTCCACTTTTTTGTAAGTTATTTTGATAGTAAAACTTAATAAAAATAATAAACATATTTATTAATTTGAATGGTTTCATCTTCAATTAAAAATTAAAACCACCGATTTTGAAAAATATCGTTCAATCGGTCTCCTAAATACAAAAGCAAAATTTTCATGTCATATATTTTTTTTCGTATAATTACGACCTAAAATATTGAAATTTTATGCTTTAAAGTCAAACTCAAATATTGTGTTGACCCGTGTTATTGTATTTAGGTGTTGCAGCGTGTTTGATAAAATGTAACAAATAATGTACACCTGCGCTAGTTGTTACAAGTTTTATATTACTGACATATTTCAATTTTCCTAAACGAAACACTTAATAATAATCTAATGATAATTAATATTTAATAAATACTCACAAATTACGAGCATGAAAGCAATGCGCTGCTGTTAAAACAAATTTATCACTGATTAGGTTGCCACCGCAAAACCATCTGTAATTTTCTGAATTTGGGTCGTAGCCTATTAATGCCTGAAAAAGAAATTTGACTTTTTTAAATAAATTATAAGTAAAGAATTAAATAAAAATCTTTATTTATACACAAATAGGTATTTATTTATATTGACATACATTCATTATCACCTTATTAAATTTTATGAGAATAATAATGAGAAGCTAGTTTAACAAATTCTAGAGTGCTAATCCTGCCACTGGTAATTCAAAATGTGCTGTTTTAAATACATTTCACTTTTCTTCGAGACTGCATTCTGATACTTGTAGGGAGCATTGACACTGTTTATTTTAATATAAACCTGCACCTGAATTAAACAAATACAAATAGTGGCGGATGAGCGTGATATAAAGAATTATTGAAATGGGAGTGAAACGACTCGCAGGCATTGGTCGTACGATTTAAAGCTGCACTGTTTTCGGCCCATATCTCGTGAAGAAAATCCGCGTCTTCTGATATGTTATCATCGATTAAATAGTCTGTAAATTTTTGAAGTCTCTCATTTTGAGGTTGAAATGCACATACATATTTCGAAAACAAACACATCACTCACATTTTCTGGTTCTAGAAACAATAGACCGAAACAATAACCCAACCACTGTCCAATTTCTGAGCTTCTGTCTCTGTAATCTGCAGTTAAGTCTAGCTGTTGAATTTTCCGCCACCAGACTTCCGTTAAATGAAACCTACATTCCACAATTCTTGATTCAGGCCATATATGTCGTACTACATTATGTATCGCTTTCTCGATATCCGCAGCTGCACTATATGGTTTTAATTCTAACCGTTCTTTATCGTATAATGTACAAGGAGTTCGAAACAGCGTTTGTAAGCACGTTCATTTTTATCTTTTAGTAAACAAAAAACCATTGGGATGTAATGTCCGTTGAAAAAACCATAGATGGTAAAAAGTTGCGTGAAATATTTGGTGCAGTAATTAAACGTTCCGTGTACGTAGATCATTTCAGATTTACACAAACACTTCAAATTTATTTGAGTAGTAAAAATGACGATGTTGTCAAGGCTGTTTTCTAACAGAAAGTTCTCGTTTCTATTGGTATCAGGTTGCAAAATTTCTAACGCTTTTTGTACTTCTTCTATATTTCTTCGTAATACTGGCATTAATTTTCTTCTTGTATTATACATGCTTTCCTTAATACACTTTAAATCATTAACTTGTATATGATCACTATTATTACGTAAAATAGAGCACAAAACTTTCGATGGTCGCTCACATGGTTTGTCGACAACTTTACGCTTAGCGATTGCAGAAACATGCTTGCCTTTGATGAATACAATTACTTATTTTTTCATGATTATGACAAAAACTTCCAGAAGACTGCGTTCTTCCATCTCCCTCGCCAACAGTTAAAAAAAAAGCTTTAAAAGTTTTTGAAATACATCTCCATTGGAGTTCGCCAAATGGCAACACACGATGAAGGCTAAACTTGTAGTTTTCACAAACAATTTGCCTTTTATCCCGTTGACTAACAGTTTCACTTATCGCATAAATAATGTTTAGCTCAGAAGTATATTTAGCACTTGTTACAAAACTAAAATTAGAATTCAGTCTTTGATGCTAAATAAAATTTAAGGGGAACATAATTACACATAAGCAATAATCAGAACTACGAAATATCATTGGTATTATTGGATGTAATTGCAAAATATAATCGCATATACTAGGTACTAAGAGAATTAACAAGAATAACCTATTACACATCATTACATGATACCTGCGTTTTACCTGTGCGGAGTTTCGTATACGGATTAGCACCAATACTTTCACGACTCCCCGTTGTTTAGGGATTTGTGTGGAGTTTCCTACTGCCTAATAATTTATTCGTGTTAATCTAAAATATAGATTCATGACTGCCTAATAATTTGTTCGTGTTAATCTAAAATATAGATTCATGTTTCCTTATTACTTTATTAAATAAGTGTGTTAATATTTCTGATATTTATAAGTTATGTAATTCCTGAATCGACGCGTGGAATATGATTTATTTATTTCTTTTTTTATATATTTATTCGTCTGATTACTTTTTTTTAACGTATAACTTCTTCTATATATCTATACCTTACGTACATACATTTACGAAGTTTTGGAAGCTCTGTATAATTTCTTGTTGATTATTGGATCACAGAAAAGTATGACTTTGAATTAAACAGACACGAACAAGTTAGAGCCTGCGAAATGATTATTTTAATTATTTTTGTATTTATCTATATATCTAAAATTATTAAATAATAACGCAAAAAGGGAAATAAATAAAAAATTGTAAGGATTGAAAAGATTAGAAAAAATCATGGAAAAACGCATATATGAGGTAAGTCCAGAAAGTAAGTTCGGCTAGGTAATAAAAAGAAATTAAGTAGAGATACAGAAAACTATTTACTGCAACACAATCTACAAACCTTAGGTTATTTTTCTACATAGTTCCCACCATTTTGCAGGCATTTGTCATGGCGTGGCACAAGTTTTTGTATGTCTTCTTCATAAAAGGTTGCTGCCTGTGTTGTCAACCATGTGGTAACATATTCTTTGATCACATTTTTCGAGGTGTCAAGATTTGCTTGGCTTAGTTTTGCTGGCGAGAAACTGTGCCTCCATTCCATCGATTGCATATATTATATGGTACAATCAACACTATCGACGATTGTATATCGTCTCAGAATCAGATTGAGGTAATACATATCTGGTGCTTCAAAAACAAATTAACCATGAACGTCACTAAGTGTAGATGTATGAGCTTCTCAATTAAAGTTAATAATATTACTTAGGACTACACGTATGACAAAGAATTTATTCAACGTACACAATCTATGAGAGATTTTGGCTTAATCTTTGACTCTCAACTTACATATGTTGAACATATCAACACCATGACTGCTTCGTCCTTACTTATATTAGGCTTCATTGTAAGAACTACACGCAACTTTATATCTTCAAGCTCTGTCCTAACATTGTATTTTTCATTTGTGCGCTCTAAGCTGGAGTACGCGTAACTAATATGGTCACCAATCTACAATTGTCATATTAATGCGACTGAACAAGTCTGAAGACGTTTCTTGAAATATGTATACTTTAAAGACAATTCTGAGTATCCTGTTCAGAATTTTAGCCATAGTGTGTTACTCAATTTATATAAAGTTGATTCTTTGGAACTTCGTCTTAGTCATGCAAGCATGAAATTTTTAAATGTCCTGGTTAACTATCGGGCAGACTCACCAAAACTCTTAGAACAACTCAACCTTATTGTGCCTCGTCTGGGTTCCACATCATCTTCGATGTTTTACTGCAATAAGCCTAACACTAATATGATGATTAAACCACCTCTCTACAGAATTTGTACCTATTATAATACTTTATCGAGTACATCCCTTGATATTCATTTTGATTAATTGGCGATGCTACTAAGAGAATGTACCAACAACCTTCATACGTATGATGAATGTATAGTTTTTGTTATAGTTTAATCACTTTTTTAAGATTGTATTATCTGCTCTTGTTGCTTATACTACAGTTCATAAAGTATAAGTTTTCAGTTCGTACTGCCCAAGTGGGAACCGCAAATTATACTTTATCTCTTTCTAACACACATGAATAAGCGCTATAATATTACTCACGTTTGTCATTTTAAGTTAAGACGTACGTCTTTGAAATATTATATTAAATAAAAAGGATAAGTTGTCCAGGAGGTAGTCTTATGATATTCGGCTTGCTGTCAAATTATTTGAATACTGTTGTTTTATTGACTTTGTTTCCGGTATTTAGACTTCTAGGTTAAGCATTCTTCTAATTTGAATATTTAGTTTGTCATAAAAAATTACAAAATCCGTTCTTTTCAGAACAATACTGATAATAAATAGTAATATCAATTAGTGACAATAAGTACGAAATTGTTTGATTATCACTTTGACATTTCTAACCTACCTATTTATTTTACAGAATATTTCTTAGATGCCTGGTAATTTCGAATATTAAAGTAATAATTTGCGCATAGTTTTCTTGGATAGAATGAATATATTTATACTAGAAAAGAAACAATACTTTTGAACTATTCATGTTCCTACTTTACTCATTATTATTATTTTGACATGTAGGTTATGTATATGCTTTCTTTGGTTATATTGCAAGTGACATACTAAAATTTTGACAATATTGCAAACCATGATGTTTATATTTTATGATGATAAACGGTTATTTCCGCGATTGAATATTGACTTTATTTGACTCTGCAGTACTGATTTGAATCACATGCTTTGAATTTGGCCTTGAACTGAAAACTTATACTTTATAAACTATATATACTATTACATTCTTAGAATCAATATATCTTGTTAGTTTTAAGTATGATTTATATTAGAAACATGTAATTTGCGATGTCCTATAATTGGATTGTGTGATCTGTTGGGCAATATATATACATTATTATTATTATTATTATTATTATTATCTCCACTCACAAGAACCATTCGTTCTTGGTTGCCATTATCTTACCCCATCGGATCATCCGAACAAGGTGGGTGGCATAGTTATCTATCTTTCATTTATTTTTATATGAATATTGATTATAGTAGATACTTACCAGTAGTTTCAGGGTGTGAACTTATGTGCTGTCCGCTGCTGGCAGCTTGTTTCTCTCTCTGGGTGTGTAGTTTTGTGTTTGTGCGAGCGCGCAAGTGTAGGGGTGTTGTATTTTAGCGCGCTCGTGCATGTGTTTAGTGTCCGGTCGCGCTAATTTTGAGAGATCGGAGAACCAGCTGTTGCGCAGGGCCGCCAACCCTTTCCCGGGTTCTTTACTTTTCCGTGCAGTACTTCGACGGCCCGACCCCCGCCCCATCGAGCCAAGGCCCAGACCAGCGAAGCGCACCCTTCACGGGTTGCTCATCGCCAACCAATGGAACACTCTTAGCGGCTACTTTGGTCGACGACGGTCATACTTTGTGCCATCTTAACGTTTTCCGCCATTGCGGGAGCACTGCACACACGTTGAGCGTGTGAGTGCTGTTCACGCCAGCCTAGCCAGGTTGCCGCTTAGGACCGGTCCTAGTGGGGTGTGCATTGCGCGGTGCCGTGTTTTGCGGCGCGTAGCTTGGTTCCTCTCTCCCCTGCTGGAAAGGCGGAATGGCAACTGTCCGCCCATCGGGCAGACCCCCCTAGAGTTTGGTAGCGCATATGCTAGGCTACCACCCAGTAGAGGAACACATCAGCACCCCACCCGTTCCGTCATTTCGCCTACCGGCCACGTTGCCCACGTTCGCGCGCTCCAACATCAATTTAGCACACGTCGTATTATTGCAGCCATGTCTAACAAGACCCTTTTTTGCATTCTTAAATAAAGTTTCTGGTAGAGATCCAAAACATTTATGGACTTGCGTAATTTATGTGGGATTTCTCCCGTTGCGCCAATAACAATTGGGACTATTAGAACCTTGTCCATCTTCCACATACTCTTGATTCCGTCGCTGAGAGGTAAATATTTATTTACTTTCTCACTATAGTTCCTTGCAGTGTTTTTTGCCAACGGAACAGCAATGTCAATGATGTACGTTATCTTGTCCTTCTTCACTTCCTACTTCACACTGAAGGTGCTTCATATTCATAATACGAGACATTTTCAGAATACGACAAGTGCTTCTGTCTGAGCAGCTGGTGTATTATTTTCGCAACCCTGTTGTGCCTCTCGAGGTATTGTTTGGGGGCAAGTACGGAGCATCCTGCCATCAAATGTTCAATTGCTTCTTCCTTATCTGTGCATACACGACATTTAATGTCAGATAAATTTTCCTTAAGAATTTTTTTCCTATAGGAACGCATTGGAATTACTCGATCCTGGATGGCGGCTATGAATCTCTCTGTTTCTGCAAACAGGTTACCTGTATACAGCCATGCCTGCGACGCTATGGTGTCAAAATTTTCAGATCCGATTGTTAACAGATACTTGCAATGCAAAGATTTATTTTTCCATCTCTCTCTCTGTTGGGATATACTTAAGATTCTCGTTGATGGATTGAATTCATCGTTAGCCAGTTTGAGTGGCGTAAAATTGTCCATTTGAGCAATCGCATTATGCAATCTACTTTCTTTCGACTTTTGCAGAAAGTACGCTCGTAAATTATTTACCTGTGTAGAATGCCTGCAATAAGCACTCGGTATTCCTCTACCTCCTTCTCTTCTTGGTAGGTGGAAACTTTCGATCGCACTACGTGGGTGATGAATTCCAAATTTTCTGGCTTCCACTCTTGTCTTGATGTCTATTGCTTCCAGTTCAGTATCAGTTCAGTTAATTATTCCAAATCCATATGTAAGTCCGGAAGTTGCAAAGCTGTTTATTGCCTTGGACATATTTCTTGCCGACAATCTGGTTTCAACAACGATCGCAGCCTAGAGAAATACTGATCTTTCGCTAATTCTTTTGAAATATTGTGTTCTTTTCCTCTAGCCTGCAAATAACCAAGATACTTACAATAGTCGTTGCTCTCCATTCCAATAACTAGGCCTTGTCCACCTTCCACTTCGAACCCACGATGTTCAACCCATTGTCCCTTTTCCATGCAACTTATTTTGCATTTTTCCAATTCGCATTTCATTTGGATATCTCTACTATAACGGCCAACACAGTTTAGGTGATCGCGAAGAATGATTCTTTTTCCTGGCATACAATTTCAGATCATCCATGTACCAAAGGTGACTAATTTGTACGACAGGTTGTAGTAAATTGCATCCCTTATTTAGGGAATTTAACAAAGTTGTTAACGATTTCAAAGCTAAACAAAACCACAGTGGACTCAAAGCGTCTCCCTGAAGTATGCCTCTTTTAATACTGATCTTACCTGCATCAATACTTTCTGTAGGGGTTTTCATTAACGAACGTGTCTTCCATTTAGTCATGGCGTAGCTAAGAAAATTAATATGGTGCTCCTCAATTTTATATAACCTAAGAATCTCTACCAACCACGAGTGAGGTACACTATCAAACGCTTTCTGATAGTCTATATATGCCATGTAGAGATTTTCTTTTGCTTTTACCACATTCTTCATCACAACTGAATCAATCAGGAGCTGCTCTTTGCAACCTCTTGATCCTTTTCTACATCCTTTCTGTTCCTCTTCTAAAAGGTTGTTATTCTCCAAATGGGCATATATCTTTTCAGATATAATCGAGGTGAACATCTTGTATAATGTAGGAAGACATGTAATTGGTCTATATTTAGAGTGATCTTCCGCAGATGCATTTGATTTCGGAATTAGGTTTTCCCTCGTGTTTCCCGGTGCTTCCCGGAAGAAGGTGTTTCCCTCGGTCATGAATTCTGGCAGTTCGGTTGGTTGTTCTAGCAATAATTGGAAGCACTTAGCAAGTTGTAGGTGCGTCGATGTAAATTTTTTTAACCAAAAATTTTGTATTTTATCTCGTCCAGGTGCTTTCCAATTCAATGCTTTTTGGATTGCTCTTTTCACATCCTCTAAATCAATCCGCCAATTTAGCATTGTTCTAACGCTACTTACCTTCCTTCTTTCATCCGCCAGCCATTTTGCATTTCTATGTTGCACCGGCGTACTCCATATTTCAGACCGATTATCTGATATTTTGTCATTCGTTGGTAACTGAATCTTTGTCCAGGTTTTGCATCACTCAAGCTACGATAGAATAATTTTTGATTTCTAGCGAATTGTTTATTTTGCTGCCTTCGGGTATTACTGATTTTATATCATTTCAACCTCTTTGCATATGCCGCTAATTTCTGCTCTAATAAATCCAAAATTTCTACAGCATTGGAGTTTTCAGGTGAAACATAACGGCTCACTATAACCTCTGCATCTCTCTTAACCCTCGCGCTAGCATTGTCCTTTAAGCTTTGAGTTAATATTCCAATTTTCCGTCTCAGATTTTCTATTTTCCATGTCAATCGTTTTTCCCAACAAGAAGTTCTATTTCTACTATCGAATCGCATATCTACGGGGTCTATATTTTGATCATTTAATATCAAAACCGTACATGCACCTGTATATATTAAACTGTGGAGCTCCTCCAGTGTTGTGTCGGTTTTTGTCCCAATAATGGCGTTTACCTCGTTTATAATATCAGATGTGCCCTTTCTGTAGATAACCTTTTTTAGATGCGGCTTCGTACTAGGTACAACTCCATGATATTTAAGAAAATTATTCTCAAATTCTAAATGAAATCTATTTTCCTGTACGGGCAAGACTATTAATTCAGCTGAAAACGGGTTAATCTGTTCTTCAACCTCCACTTCATCATTACTACTCATGCTACTACTCAAGTTCTAAGGAAACCTTTTGTCTCACTTGATTAATTATTTCCGCTGATAATCTATTATTAATTAATATAGATCGTCTTTGATCTAAGATACCTTGAATGGTTTTATCCGCCAACTCTGGGAACTTTTCAGTTACCTGTCTATGTAGCTCTGCTCCAGACGGTATTTTAACTGTTCCCAGTTTTGTAATTGTGTAATAACATCTGAGCATAAACTTCTTCAATTCCAACGTCCAAGAAGTTCTTTTCCTTTGAATCAATTCTGCCTTTACTTGATGTAAATCCATATCAAATGATAAAAAAAACACACACTGTTGTATTAGATTTACACTATCAAGTTTAAATCTAATACAACAGTGTTTGTGTTTTTTTATAATTCTTTTCCTTTGATGTTCGTCCGCTATAATAGATTGAGAATTGACTATTCCTTCAATATTTTTATCTATATTCATTTCTAAATTATTTCCCTCTTCTTGGATCAGCATTTGTTGTTTATCATTTATATTCTCAATCTCCAATTCTACAGAAACCTCATTTCTTATTCCATCAATGACTTCTGGAGATAATCTATCATTGATGAATATAGATCTACGCTGATCCAATACATTTTGTATAGTTTTATTTCTGAGTTCTGGGAACTTTTCAATTACTTTTCTATGTAATTCAGTCCCATATGGCACATTCAGTGTGTTTATTTTCGTTAGCAAGAAATAACATCGAACCAAGAACTCATTCATTTCGTTTCTCCATAAAATTCTCCTATCTGCCTCAGAAAGTCATCACCCCCATTGTCGTAACGTGTCAAAAAGTCAAGTTCATGCTCAGATGTTGTTTTTTGTTTTGCTCTGTAAGTGTTTTTGGTACCCTACATGTACTAAGTTTTCGAAAACCCAGTCTCGCAGTAACAACTTCGTTAGTAAGTGATCTTAAAATTTGTAGAAAGTCGATAGAAAAGGCAGAAATTTGTAAACTAAAGGTTTTCCTTTAATCACCTGTTAATTTTTTCCATAAATCCCGCAGATTTGTCGATGAATGTCGACTGGTTTTAAGTTGTTCGTATTTAGAAAACTAATTACAGATCTTATTTCACAAGCGGCGGCTGCGATCGTAATGCGGCCGCGGCAAAAAACTACACACGAAACTTACTTTCTGGATTTACCTTGAAATTAAATATTGTTAGCCTAGAATTTTAAGACGTTCAAATATATGTAAAAACTAAATAAATATTTACTGGAAAAATTTTAAATAATTCTGTGTAGATTCACTGTCAAACATAACGTGCCTTCAAAAACGTTCCTCATTAGAGGCAGCCATTGTTACACTTCGAGTATATTAAATAAATTAAGATTTTATTAAATCATCGCTTTTTCTTTTGTACGCGCAATGTTTTTCGAAAACTCTGTATACAACCTTGCATTCCTAAAGAGAAAGCTCGGTTGAAACAAGCATCGGGTTAACCGTAATTTTAGGAAAAGCTACCTATCCTCTAAGATTGCGCGCGAAAATGCTCCTTTTTTAGAAGCCTAATGACTTGGCGTGGGTTTCTATTCATCAAGAGATTACTCGCCTTCTAATTAATATTCAGCTATAAGCGAGACACGATTCTTTAGGATAATTTAACCCCATTCTCCTGTCAAAATATCATACCTATAACTTATAACTAAAGCGAGATAATTAATAGTTTGTCTAGAGTCATTTCTTTCTTTTTTGCTATTTTCAAAAACTTGATAGATTAGTCGTTATCAACCTAGATTTCAAACGACATTGTATAGTACATAGGTTACTGTAAGAGTAATCTAGACTCATTTTCAGGTAAACTTACGTCTACCTGGCATTAGTAATAATTGTAGTTTACCTAGCCATTCCAACTTGGTTATACACGCCTCGAATTACCTGCTGTGAGGTATCATTCTAACCCGCTTTCTATGACGAACCTCGAGGATGTATTTATTTTCATCGATACCGCGATCCCGGTCGCGTATCGCGGATTTTATTAATTCTGACTATGTCTGCAGCTTCCCATTGGTTTACGGTTTCCGTTGAGATTCACTCCCCGCACGGTCATATATGAGCGCCGGTTTTCGCGGATACGCTCTCGCTCTTCTTAGCTTCTTCGACCTCACGTGTTCATTTAACACTCTCGACAATTTCGTGCCCATCCACGGACCAACAACAGCAATTACAAGCTAAGGGCACTTTACTTACTTTAATTCTTTTCTTTTTTCTTTCGTTATTTATTAATCATTAAATAACTCATACAGAGGTGAGCTTTCACTAGAATTTAACGTATTTGTGTAGTATAACTTTAACCGGAAGTTAACTCTGCACGTGGTGTATTATAATCGTTATTTGTTTTATATTTATGGTGTAGTGTTAAATATCGTGTGTTATTATTAAAATAAAACGCTTTAAGGACACCTCTGCTCTTTTATTATTAATTTATGTCATACTAATTTGATTACACCTGTGTTATACAATTTTAACAAGGAAGCCTTGTGTTTCGTGCATCGATCATCATTAAACAATAATTTCTTATCATTTATTGTGACGCTAAACCTAGCCGGGATTTCAACATACCAAAGTGTGACACCATGTTTTTTTTTAATGGTCGGTGACATGTACGCAATCTGTCACAAACGTATGATTTTGATAGCTTCGATATGTCATGTAAATATGTGTAATAATTAGAAATTTAGTATTTGAAAAAATATATATAACAATAGTCAAAATTAAAATAAAACAATACTAAAGCAATTGTTGGAAATGTCGACCATTTTTTTGAAGACAAAGTTGAAGGCTTCATGCTTTCAAAGCTATTTATTAGGATTTCTGGGTTATGTCAGCACAAGAATTCTGCTAGCCGGACGCTTATTTTTTGTGGATGTAAGTAGTTATGTTACACGCTCTTGCCTCGACAAAACCGGTTTCGCTTATGGGAAAATACATGTATTTTAGCCACTTCCGGTCAGAGACAATCCTCTTTGTTTTTCTTTCGAACTGTCCTTGTTGCGCAATGCAAATGAGATGCTAATTAGGGTCGGTCAGAGATATATTTCAATAATTTTAAATGTAAATATAGGTTTTTTTATTTTAATGAATGTCAACGACTTGTTCTTTTTAAGTTGTACGTTGATAAATGCATGTAAAAACAGAAATTCCAATATGTATATAAAGGCTGTAGCACTATGCATCTTTTTAACATTGAATGTGAAGAAAACGTTTGCGAGTATAACGTTGTGTTTTTGCAATACTGCATTCAAAGTGTTAATATGACAGACGAAATATCTAAAGATCTATTAATAGAAGTGCGGCAAGAGTTCAAAGAAGAGAATCAATATTATTTAAAATTTATTTGAATCTCGTGTGTAAAATGCATGCAAGTTATTTTTTCGCTGTAGCAGTGTTTATTTGCCGCAGACGATCTTTCTTTATATGCATATGGTAATTAAAATGTAAATAAATTTTACCGCGCAAGAAACAACAATTTTTTATGTATTGTATGTCCACGATACCGTTTACTTAATGCAATAACTAAAATATTTGCCAAGCCGCGTAAAGCGATAAATTTTAAGTAAATATATAACGACATGTAAACAAATATATAACAAATGTATGCTTTAGTTATTATAGACGTGTATTTTTAAATTTTAATTTGCATGTTCTTCTTAAAATCATTGTACAGAAATTTCATGTGTGTATGTGTATAAGCAATGTTTATTTGCGAATTTATAAATATGCTTGAATGTCAAGGACATGTAAATGTTTTTTAAATTTCATATATATATATATATATATATATATATAAAGGCTCGTACTACACATCATTGAATGTGAAAACGTTTTGTTTTGAAAGTGTATATACAGGTAGCTGTTTTTTATATATTTTTACAAACGCATGTACATTTTTGTAGAAGTTCAATGGCGCTGTTGTCGGTCCCATTCATCAACATAATTCAAATAAATATTTTTTGAATGTGGAAAAATTGGTAAAAAAGAAATACTGGAAATTATGTGTTTACTTCTAATACGCTTTTTTCAGATCTCTATGTAATTATATGAACGTGACAATTTTGTTTAGCTTTGAATAATTTTTAGTTATTTAATACGCTTTTTTTCAGATCTCCATATAATTATAATATGAGCGTAGCAATATAATAAAATAGTTGTTTAGATTTAAATAATTTTTAGTTATTTAATACACATACATACATTGATAATAACAAATTTCTCGTTCAATAGTATTTCAATAGAAATTCAATTAAAAAAATCGAAATTGTTATGCATGTATAATATGCTTTCTTTTTTCGTTTCTTATTGCAGTTTAAAGAAATGGATTCAATCTCTACCTTGACTTTATCCGAAGTTCAAAGTGATGTTGGATATAATTCTTTTTCAACAATTTCAGATTTCATAAATATATATGAACGAGGATATGGCAGATTTCAATTAAGAGATGAACGAAATTTAAGAATGTGCATAATTACTACGGGGTTTCAGGATATTCACAGACCGTTCGATATATTATGCACTTTATGTTACTACAGTTCCATTGAACGATATGAACTCAGTCACATCCCCATGTTTTCACATTTTATTTACCATTATTTTGATATACGTAGGTGAGTAAGGGGAAAACATTAACAGAAACATCAAATTATTTCTTTTTACAGAACGCGGGAGAAAAGAATGTAGCGACTGTTTAGACAAGCATCATCTTTCCACGTAACTTTTGTACAATGTGTTTTTCATATTAAAGAAATGGCAGGGGAGAACCTATATAATTGAAACACCACACGTTAGCTCATTTTAAAATACACTAGCCTCTTAATAATCTAAATATAAAAGTAGAAACATCATTTCATAATGTCAATTGAAAAATTAAACGCAATCGGCGATTTAAGTAGTTTCAAACCGGTAAAGAGGATAATTGAACTAGAGAAAGATAAACCATATAAAATCTTAAATGTAAAAATATTAAAGACGAAATTTGGAAAATCGGTATTGTGCGAATTGGAGGAGAACAGTGTTTGGTTGCCAAAGCGCTATTTAAGTTTTTTTAAGGGTGAAAATTTGAGAGAATATAGCGGGGGGAAGCATTATATAATATATAAAGACACCAAAATGTTTGGACTAAATCCAACACCAATCATCAAATTTGAGAAGAAGGAATAATTGTTTTTAATTCGTAAGTTGAAAAAAAAAATAGTTCATGCAATCACATCGTTTGATTGTTTTCTTTTTTTGTTTTGTGTAGGTAATCCAGTGTAGTGTAGTGTGGAAATATGGATTTAGTTGAATGTGTACAGGACTTATATACCATCAGTCAATCCAAAACAGAATTGGAAGAACTGAAAGAGCTCAATGATGACAGTATTAAATTATTGCAAGAAAAAATTATAGCAGCCGTGAATGCACTATTGGTGAACGTCGAAATTTTGAATGTGCTCTTTCAATACTACTATCGTATAATCTACGAATCGAAAATCGATTAAAGGAATTAATTACTGAAGACACCGGTCTCCATGAAGAAAATGTGGTAGGGCGGAACTTACAATGGCAAGAGGTCACATATAAAAGATGTAAAAAACAAATAAAAATAATATTTATTTCAATTTAACAGGGAACGTCCGCAGTAGAGTTCAGACTGGTATCATCACAAACCTTCATTATCGAGACCCAAAGGTTTTCCTTGAAGCGGCATTCCCCTCATCCAATCAAAAATCCAATTGAAACTCGCGAAAATGAAAATATTAAAGGTAAATTTCTCATTATGCGCTAAATTTATTAAAGTCGATAACAACCCAGACTCAGACAAAACAGATTGTAAATATTTTAATACCCAAAATTTTATAGTTACAAAATTCACTGAATTTAGAGACATTTACGATAATGCAACTGCTAAAATACTACATGATATAGAAGAAATGCAATTTAAAGGGTCGGGGTGGTCACTTCGTGAAATCGTAAATTTAACTATTAATCTAAATAAATACCAACCGATTGAGGGTAACGCTTATATTTCTCTACCGTTGAGTATTAAGAAACAAAACGCGGTGTTAAATATTAATAGTAACGACAGACGATGTTTTATTTGGGCCGTTTTAGCAGCTGTTTACAAAATATATTCCAGCAACGTGAACGATTATCAACAAAATTACCATGAAATCTTCAATTTAAAAGACATAGAATTTCCAGTCGCACTAACTAGTATTAAGAAATTTGAAAAACAAAATTGCAACATGTCAATTAATGTGTACGGTTTGAATAAAAAAAACAAAGTTTGCGGACCTTTATATTATACCAATTATGAAAGGGACATGCACATAAATTTATTATATTTAAGTAAATCAGGAAAGCGTACACATTATTGTTGGATTTATGATTTAATTAAGTTATGTTCGCCAGACATGTCGGTACATAATAAATCATATATTTGCGATCGTTGTTTAATTCATTTCTATTGTCAAAACAAGTATTCTTTACACGTACGAGAATGTACAAAGCATAAACCGGTTCGAATAGAACTACCAAAGGACGATGAGAAAATATTAAGATTCAAAGAGGTTCAAAAGCAATTTAAAGCACCATTCGTGATTTACGCAGATTTCGAATATTTAACTAAACAGATTCACGATGAAAAAAGAACACTTGGTTATATGTTTCACTAAATTTTATTTACATAAAATAAGACAATTGTTTCGGACTCTGCAGTCCATTTTCAATTGAATTGGTTATATGTTTCACTAAATTTTATTTACATAAAATAAGACAATTGTTTCGGACTCTGCAGTCCATTTTCAATTGAATTGAAAATGGACTGCAGAGTCCGAAACAATTGTCTTATTTTATGTAAATAAAATTTAGTGAAACATATAACCAAGTGTTCTTTTTTCATCGTGAATTTATCAAGATGTTTCACCAAGTGCCAAGCGAGAGTTCAATCAATTTAATAAACAGATTCATACTAGTCAACCACAACCAAATACATCTTATTCAAAGAATTATCAGGAATACGAGGGGTATGCCGTTGGTTTCCAGACCGTGTGTATGACGCATCCCGAATTCTCACACTTTGAACTCTATCGAGGACCCAAAAAATGGTTTGTGTCTCAATTAAAAAAGGAGGCTATTGTGTATGCGGAATATTTAAGGCTTAACTTCCCAATTATTGATTTATCTATTCCACAATTAAATAATCACAACAATACATCTTCATGTTTTCTATGTTGACGTACCTTCGACGACGAAAACGTAACCAAAGTTAGGGACCATGATCATTCGACAGGTATGTATCGGGGAACTATATGTTCCGATTGTAACATTAATTTCAAACCCAATAATGTACTACCAGTTTACTTTCACAATCTCTCTGGGTTCGATGCTCACATTGTTTTAAAAGAATTGAATTTTGATGATGGTCCCATCGAACTTCTACCAACTACCGTTGAACGGTATATATCATTTAGTAAAGAAATCAAGGTGAACAATAAAACAATCAAATTAAGATTTTTAGACAGTTATAGATTCTTATCAGAGTCCCTTGAAAATTTAGCAGTGTTTGAATGAAAATGACTGTTTTTTTAAAAAAGTCGTTCCCACATAAGTATAACCATCTTATTAGGAAAGGCATTTTTCCATACGATTATGTAAATGACTTTTCTAGATTACAAGAAACACAATTACCCGATAGAACTCACTTTTATAAAGCGCTAAATAATTTACACATATCCGATGAAGATTATAATTACGCCCAGTTTATATGGAATGAATTCAATATAAATAATTTAGGTGCCTACTCCGATTTATATTTGAAAACGGACGTTCTCTTATTAACAGACATTCGAAAAATATCGTAATCTTTGTATCCATACATACGGTCTAGATCCTGCCAACTACTATACATGTGCCGGCTTTTCATACAGTGCAATGTTGAAAATTACTAGGGCTGAAATAGAACTCTTGACGGACATTGATATGATTCTGTTCTGTGAGAAGGCGATAAGGGGTGGATTAGTTCAAGTATCAAAGAGATATGCTAAAGCAAATAATAAATATCTTCCCGATTATGATTCTACCAAACCTAACTCATTTATCGCCTATTTCGATATAAACAATATGTACGGTTTAGCTCTATCAAAACCTCTGCCTTATGCACAGTTTCACTGGGACACCGATATCGAGAGTGTCAGAGATTTCATCTTGTCACGTTTAAATTCGCACAATTACTTTGAACGAGATGAATATGGTTATATATTAGAAGTTACAGTGTTGTATCCTGAGAATTTACATGAAATTCATAAAGATCTTCCCTTGTTACCCCATCATTTTACCGCTCCAAATTCGAAACAGCAAAAATTAATGACCACTTTGCTTGATAAGGAAAAATATGTTCTTCACTATACAAGTTTAATACAGACTTTGAAGTTAGGTTTGATAATGGATAAAATACATAGAGCTTTAAAATTTAAACAATCCCCATTGTTGAAACCGTATATTGACTTAAATAATACGCTTAGGGCCGCTGCCACAGAACCTTTTGAAAAGAATCTATATAAACTGAAAAATAATGCTATATTTGGAAAAACTTTAGAAAATATACGAAACCATAGAAATATTAAATTAGTAACGAAGTGGGATGGAAGGGGAGGTTCGAAATCTCTTATATCCAAACCAAATTTTAAATCATGTACAATATTTAATGAAAACTTGATAGCCATTGAAATGAATAAAGAAATCATTAAATTTAATAAACCCATATATATATAGGTTTATCAGTTCTTGATATTAGCAAAACTCTCCTTTACGACTACCACTACAATTATTTCACAAAATTAATGCGTAAATGTGATTTATTATATACTGATACGGATAGCTTAATATACCATTTTATAAATGATGAAGATGTACTTAATATTTATGAAATTATACGTAGGGATTGCTTAAAATATTTTGATACAAGTGACTACCCGCCTAATAATCCTTTCAATATACCTTTAGTAAACAAGAAGGTCTTGGGGCTCATTAAAGACGAAGGGTGTTCCAAAATAATACAAGAATTTGTCGGACTCCGATCGAAAATGTACTCAATAAAATTCAGTGAAGATTGGGAAATTAAAAAGGCTTAAGGTATAGGCAAATCGGCATTAAGAGAAATTACATTTGATTCGTACAAAGATGCTTTATTTAATAAGAAAACTTTTTTTTCAAAATTTAATGCAATCACGTGTAAAAACCATAATTTGTACACAACAGAAATAAGTAAGAGATCATTAAATGGCAACGACTACAAAAGGCTAATACAACTAGATAATATATCAACACTACCCTGGGGTTACTCTATTCCAAACTTGTAAGTATTTCCATAGACACTAAATAGCCGTTAATAATCCCATCAATATTCCTTCAATATGGATGAATCAGCATTGAAGGAAAAGGTAAAAAAAATTTTTTACACTTCATTTATAATTGAGTTCTTGCTTACTTTAATTATTATTGAACAATTTTAATGAGTATGCATATTAAGTTATAAAATCTTGTTTACTTGTTTTTATATTTGAGATGTATGTGTTAGTTAGTGTTAGAGTATTTCTTTTTACATATAACTGTAATTTTTGTTTATAATCAGTGTAAATCTATGTATGTATAAAGAATTGTCAATATTAATTTATGCGTTACTGTAATTTTGTAATAAAAGACAACATAGTAGTTAAATCATTTTATTCTCATGTAAATAGTTTATCAATACATATAGATTATGTAAACTACAAATACTAAAATCAGTTTCGTGATACATACAGCAACCAATATTCGTTTGCTCTAATTTGGGAACATTATAAAAAGTTTCTAAATTTAATATTCTAATATTGAGATACTTCTGCAAAAATGTAATTTTTTGGTTGCCCTTGACAAAAACGAGGTCCACGTTTTTGGTGAATTGTTTCAAAATATTAGGTATTTCCCCTGGATTTGTATTGCCATCGTTGTAGCGTATTCCATGGTGATTATCTTCGAGCCAATGCACTTGTCGTCGTTCAGCAGAATCTAAACGTCTATACGGCACACGCGGTTTAAAAACGTAATGGTTAACTTTTTTACCATCGCCGATAGCTAATTCCTTTACCATAAATCCATGTTTCAATAAAACTCCTTGTAGATCGATAACCACAACTTTCGACATACTAGCCGTATCACAAACTGATCAATAACTGCACCAGTATTCATAAAACTTGTCCTTATACAATTCGCTTTACCACTCCGCTCAACGGGAAATATTGTATGACATTGTCGTGTATAATCAAACACATCGCTGTGGTATTGGCTGGAAATGTTGCATCACATTCCATTTCTAATTTCACGTCAACAGCGGACGTCTTAATTGATTCATTCTGTTTAGAAGCGTCAATCACGTACAAGGTCTTGGTAAGAAATTTTTCATAATCAAGAATTGGTTGACTAGGTTTATTGTTGTAATAAGCAGACTGGAATGCAGTGTACATACGGTAGGCAGTTGCATATCGTTTAATATTAATCTGAAAATTTAGCTTATCATATGGATATGAATTACTATTCAAGTAAAGTTTAAGATTCGTGAGTGAAGCATTATCGAAATCTGTCGCATCTTCATTAATATTATCTTTCTTTCGAGTTTGGAAAGCGACGATAACATATCTAGGCCTTTCCATATTAGTTGAAGTTTTTATTGGCTAAATATCTGTTTTATTTACACGTATAGAAGGTAATTCGTGCAGCCCCCACTTTATAAATGGTATATATATATTGGCTTGTTACTATTAAGTGTCTTCAAAAGATGTAAACGAGTCTCGTCGTTAACCACAATATGTGGTAAATGCCACACAATCTTTGTAATTTCAATTTTGGCAGTTTTCGTCCCACCTCTCAATGTGTTCTTGTAAGAGTTGCTGTCAGTACGACTTCGCAGTAATATAAGCTCTTGATTCATATTGACCAAAATTTTTTTTAAATCCTCGAAATAACCGGAAATAAAAGCAAGCGGAATGGAAGCAGTAAAGTCCTTAATAAATACTGTTGGTTGTTCATCCAAAGATGGACACCATCCGGACATTTGTAGAGCTTTGCTTTCATTATCACTGTACGAAACGTAAGCTTTCATGGTGCTCGTAATTCCAGGATTGGTACATCTATCCACTTCCACACCATTGATCTCATATCGAATTTGCTCGAAGAGAAATGCATAGGCGTTATTTGTTAACTTGCAGGTGCCATTGCCCTCGTCACTTTCGGCAAACCGTCCTTCAATGTAAAGATGACTATCACCTGGGACTGTGTATACATCCTGATGTCGAACAGGTATTCGTATTTCATCATTCAAACCAAAATTATTAGATACTGGATAATAGGCGTGGTATTCTTGTTTGGTGATGGTTTCATCAAAGTATAAGTCATCGGTAATTTGCAACTTTTCAGACATTTTTTTCTCTTTTCTTTTGGTTCACTTTTAATCCTAAAGACTTCAGAAATAATATGTTTTCACGTGTTAGCACGTTCTTGAATGACTGAGGAGTAAACGATGCCATTTCTGTTTTATATTGCGTCAAAGGTTGCCTACCCTCCTTGAAAACCAAACCCATTTTTAGATTCTCTTCAACTCCAATCGAATAACTATTTGTTCTTCCTCAAAATTGACTGGATCGCCGTCCTGATCAAGCAAGTTAAGTGTGATGTTATCTATTTGAGTTGTGTTTATTGGTAAATGAATTATATTTCTAGGCTCTATATTAATTGAGAAACCAGGTTCAACACTTGGCGAGAACTCGACTTAGACTTAGACTTAGACGCCCGTCATAGAATGCTGAGGAGGTAATATTGCACTCAACACGTACAGTAACCACTTTTATAATTTGTACGCGTGCATCAGATTCATGATGCTTATTCGACTCCAACAGTCTTGCGGTAAATCCGAGCAATCAACCAATACTGTCTCCCGGTCGAAAATCTACTTCATGTCGACTTAAAATTTCACACTTTAAGTACTGTTGTTAGCTTTTAACGAAAATGTTTCATCCTTCTTTTTACCTTCACTTTTCGAACCAGTTAACCTATTTTCTAGGTACGTTTCTATATCACTAATTTCATATGCTCCAGAGGGTATGTGAATAACTTTTCCATTATCATAATAAAATTTGTTATTCCTTTCTGTGATGTGTATTGTATTGTATGTATGCAGACCAATTAATCCCAGCGCATATTCGTGTTCAGGATTTAATTCAATTGGAGGGTAATATGTTGTAGAGAGCACATTGCTCCTGCCTACTAATGTAAAAGTCTGTGACATAATTGATCTTCAATCATTGAGAATCTTATTATATAGAAACTGTAGACACAACTGTTCGCAATTTATATCATCGAATTGTTGAAACCTTTCGTGGTTATAAATAATATTGCAATTCTTGAAATAGTTAAGCAATTCAGTGGGTGGTTTCAAATTACCGAAGGAATCGAAATAGTATACCGTGCGACCACGTTTATAATAAGCGGTCCAATGCGTTCCAATATTGGTACTAGAATCGAGATTAACGACTGCGCACTCAGTTTTCCACGGTTTGGATTTTGGTAAATTGTCTCTCATATATACACCGCGAAAATATGGTATATGTTGTCCATAGTTTGCAATGTCAATATCAGTAAGATCTCTGCGTGGCAGTCGACTTAATAGTTTTTTTTCGTCTTTTCTTTCTGTCCCAAAAATAATCCCAAACCTCTGCGATAGGGTTTTAAATACAGACCACTACCTTTCTTTCCCAATGCTATCGCCTCCATTGTTTGATTATGACGATGCGCCTCGTCGAGTTCATGCTGTGCAGCTTTAGCCTTATTAACAGCTTGAACTATACCAGCAGCTCCCCCTGCCAAACCGCCCAAAGCACTTAACCCAGCAAATAGTGTTATAAGTGGTAAAAAACCTGCTGCTTTCGGGATGGGGATTACGCGAGGTGTTCGCACTCTTTTTCTTCCACCGATATCTTTAACCGCTAATTTAGCAGCGGTAAGTGCCATTCTGGCACCTTTTCTAATATCATCACCATGTTTGAAACGTTTCATGACGTTTCCAACTTTCATCAGTACAGACTTTCGGAAAGCGGACCTTTTAACTCCTCTACCCGTCCTCCTCTTCCTCATTTTAGCCATTCTAATCTTGCCTCTGATAAATTTTCGAAGTGGAGAATCGAATGTTTCCTCTCTTCTTCTTCTTCCGATACCCATACCCAATTTCCTCTTGGCTTTCATAGCACTTGCTACTGTCCAAGCGGAGGCTTTCTCTGCCAGACTGGCGTTTTGCGATTTTACACGGGCCCACGCTTGATTCTCTAAAATTTGATCTGGTTTGTGACGTTGTTGAAGATCTTTGTTTTGTGAATAGGCGATGTCGTGCTCCTTGCAGGCTTTGTCTAAAGGATTAATACCCGTATCACCACGCTTAAGCCGTTCCTCCAAACGTGTGCCTGGTCCACAGTATTGATAGGATGGAATGTGTAATTCTATTGGCAATTTATTAATTATAGAATTAAGTAAACCACCACCCTCCTTGAACAGTATCATATTAATGATTTAAATATATTTGCTCGTGTAATTTATATATCAGTCAACGATAAGAATGCGATTAGTAAAACAAAAGCATTCGCTCACTGTGCGAAATCTGGATATTGGTAATGGTGGGGGCGTGAAATCAAATTATGTGAAACACAGTTCTTTGCTACCGAATACAATTCGATGCATCATTTGCGGTCCCTCTAACTGTGGAAAGACAAACGTAATGCTCAGTTTGTTGATTGAAGGGAATGGTCTCAAATTTAATAATGTCTACGTATATTCAAAGTCATTGTACCAGCCAAAATATCGATTCTTGGAGAGCGTGATTAGTAAAGTATCGAATGTGAAATATTTTCCCTACAAAGATAGTGACGATGTAATAGATCCATCGCAAGCTCTGGAAAATTAAGTATTCATTTTCGACGATGTCGCTTGCGATAAGCAGGAAAAGATACGAGAGTATTTTAGTATGGGTAGACATAAGGGTGTAGATTGTTTATACCTTTGTCAAACCTATACAGGCATACCCAAGCATTTAATACGTGACAACGCAAACTTCATAATTCTCTTTAAACAAGATGATACTAATTTACATCATATTTATGAAGATCATGTAAACACAGATATGACATTCGATCAATTTAAATTAATATGTGCTACATGTTGGAAAGATAAACATGGATTTCTAGTAATCGATAAAGACAGTGACAGTAATAAGGGAAGATATAGAAAAATGCTAGATTGTTATGTATTACACGACTATGGAATGTAATCGATTAGTTTCCATTCTTGCGTCGATCTAAATAGTGGTAAAATGGATAAATGGAGAAACCTTAAAGAGCAGATTATCAAAGCTAGTAAAGTTTTTCGAAAAAAACATTTAGCTTTAAAGCGTAACCGTTTACAATATGACGATATAGCTTTATAACATTTTAAACCCATTATTGAACCTATTAAAGAATTAATTGAACTAACTCATATTAAGAAAGAAGAGGATGGGGACGAGGAGGAAATGGATGATGAAAGATCCCCTGCTATTATGAAAGAATCGTCATCTCTTAAGAGAGCTCTTAGATCGCGTAGATTATCTATACCTTCCAAGAGACGCCGTACAAGACCGAGGAGACTTTTTTCATCTCTGGCAATGACTCGGAGACCGATAGAAAGCGCACCGCCTGTAATTGAGACTACATCAGCAACAGTTGCTGATGATGAAACGTTACCACCTGAAACCAGTGTTCCCGCAGAAACACAATTTACCCTAGATCCTGAAGAACTGGAGGAAGAAGATATAAGAGAAACAATGAATCAAGCACGTCGGGACTATCAGCAAATGATTGACGTAAATCCTGATAGCGTCGAAGAATATCTTCAGCAATACAATAACTTACCTGCAATTTATATAGATGGTTTACTGTTGGATGTGGAGGGCGACTTTGATTACACCTACGGTGTCCATTTGGATCCTGCTTCGAATAAATTGAAAATCGGTAGTAGTATATTAAATTTTGATGGCGATGATATAATAGTTGATGGAATACGCTATAAAGGTACGCCGGGTCTTTACGATCTTATATTTAAGAAAGAACCTGACGAGTTCACCAAAGATGATGAGCATAGGTACCATGATATATTAAAACGAACTTCCGTACATTATTTAAAGTTTGATGCGAAAAAAAAGGCGAAGGGAAGCGCGGGGTTTAAGTACAGAAAAATCATTAGACCTCTTATATACGACTTTACACATCGCAGTGAAGGTGCTGGTATAGGAAGTGAATTAAAAGTTACTAACGCACCATATCAGTATGTGTATTGGGATAATATTAACGAACTAGTAGATAGATTACGTCTACTAGTCGCTTCCAAGAATGCCGGTCACTCTAATCATGACAATGAGATAGCTTCTATTATTGAGGAACTTAGAGAGATAGAAGTAATTGATTAAAAATAGTTATATATAAACGTAAACGACCTAATATAATCATTAGTTTTACGATGGGGATCGACAAATTTGGTCGTCATCATGGCGTAGATAAATTCCGATCTGACCAGATGATTATAGATAAATTCGAAAGACATATTGGCGGTGATAATATACTTACTTCTATTCCACACACTTTTTTTCCTCGTACTCTAGATGGAAATTACGATGTCCAAAACAAACGGAAGATGCGGATTGTGTCAATAAGAAATACGTTGATAATATATTAGATGAATTCAATAAACGAAAACCGAATACGTTTGAAATTATGAGCGATATGTTTAAATTACGAGCGGATATCGATGAAGCCAAACCGAAAATTGACCGATTGAAATTTTCAGAATGCATTGACAGATGTTTAAAGTAACTTCACTCATTTGAAAGAGGAAGTTGATACAGAACTGGTGGACATTCGAAGTATTAATGCAACAACTAATAAGTTAAAATTAGACGTAGACAGTGTGAAATATAATTTAAAGTCTGACAAATCTGTCACCGACAAGAAAATAAGTAATTTGAACAGAAACAACAACAGCAGTAGCAACAACAAATGACACCATAAGAAGAAGAATGAGTAAGATAAAAGGTGACATTGTTAATGAGTTACACAAACCTGTTAGGAAGAACTTTCCCAGAAGACGGACAGTAATTAAAGGTCTGGGTGATTTATGGCAGGTTGATTTGGCCGAATTTGGCTCATATGCTCGTGAAAATAGAGGCTATAGATATATTTTAGTGGTCATCGATTGCTTCTCCAAATACTTGTGGATGCAACCTGTAAAATCAAAAACTGCTGTGTAAGTTAAAGATGCTATGAACAAAATTCTACTAAAAGGTCGAGTTCCAAACAACTTGAAAACGGATGATGGTAAAGAGTTCTTTAATCATCAGTTTAGAGCTCTGATAATCAAACACAATATTAACCATTACTCCACATTTAGCGTGATAAAAGCTTCCATTGTAGAGAGAGTGATTCGTACGATAAAGGAGAAGTTATACAAGCATTTCAGTTTAATCGGTAAATATAAGTGGTTAGATGTATTGGATAATGTTGCAAATCGATATAACAATTCAAAACATAGAACAATTGGTATGAAACCTGTAGATGTTACTCAACAGAAGGAAGCTCTATTACTTTCTACAGTCTACAATCATATTAATATTGTTCCCAATAATAAGTTCTCAATAGGTGACACTGTTCGAATTAGTAAACACAAGAGTTTGTTTGAGAAAGATTATACGCCCAATTTTCGACTGAATTATTTAAAATAGTTACAATGCAACATACTAATCCTATTACATATTTGCTACAAGATATGAGTGGTAATCCAATTGAAGGTGGTTTTTATCAAGAAGAATTGATGAAGGCGAAGCGTAAGGATGTCTATCTCGTTGAAAAGCTGCTGAGAAGAAAAGGTAACAAAGTGTATGTGATGTGGCTCGGTCTCGACAAATCACACAACAGTTGGATTGAAAAATCAAACATTGTATAATTATATTCTTGTCCCCTGTATATAGGAATAATTCAAATAAATAAAAAGACGAAGTCGTTCTATAATTTTTATTCTTTACCTATTTTTACATTACAATACATTTTTTATAATTTAAAACAACTAAAGTACATATATTTTGGTGGTGGTGGACCATCGACATGTTCTTCATCATCGTCGCGGTTATGGTGCTCATGACAGGGCAAATATCGTTGTAATTTTCTCTTCTTTGAACTCTTGCTGCACTTCTATTAATAGATCTTTAGATATTTCGTCTGTCATATTAACACTTTGGATGCAGTATTGCAAAAACACAACGTTATACTCGCAAACGTTTTCACATTCAATGTTAAAAAGATGCATAGTGCTACAGCCTTTATATACATATTGGAATTCCTGTTTTTACATGCATTTATCAACGTACAACTTAAAAAGAACAAGTTGTTGACATTCATTAAAATATAAAACCTATATTTGCATTTAAAATTATTGAAATACATCTCTGACCGACCCTAATTAGCATCTCATTTGCATTGCGCAACAAGGACAGTTCGAAAGAAAAAGAAAGAGAATTTTCTCTGACCGGAAGTGGCTAAAATACATGTATTTTCCCATAAGCGAAACCGGTTTTGTCGAGGCAAGAGCGTGTAACATAACTACTGATGTAGGGTAGCTTCCACAAATTCATGAGGGTTTTCTGCAGACCAAATTCTCATAATTTGCTTGTTTAAATATCCTAAAAGATGAAAACAAGCTTCATCGGAAAAGAAGAATTTGCTATTCAAAAACCATAGATGATAATGTGTTCTCGTAACAAAATCTGCCTGTTTAAGTTCTGAAGCTGCTTGAATTTTTATGGAAACAACTTTAAGTCCTTTTTTACCTACTACGACAAGTTTCCACTGACAAATGAACTTGTGATAGTTTTGCGATTGATTTTTTGGATGAGTTGTCTATTCGACGTCAAATATCCTCTATGTAATTTGCACAGCTTGAATATGTTTTTGCAGTTGAGAGTAAGTAACTGGCAGATTAGAATACTGTTGCCGGAAATCCTGAGTGGAATAAACACAATCTCTATTTTCTAATTTTTGGCCAGTTCTATAGTAAATTTGAATAATCAGTATTTTATGTTGTAACTCTAACATCATAATAAAATAATTTAAAAAATATTGGAGCCTGTAATTTGAATTTATGTATGACGACTGTCAGAATTTCAAAATTTCTAAAGCTTCGCATGTGCACCAATCTTTGATTAGTGAATTACTTTAAACAACAGGCTACTATAATGAGGAAAATTTTTGAAGGTACGTGCTATTACCTTAGTAGGAAATTATATTGGATAATAAATTATTTTAAACATTATTATAAGTGTTAGTTATCTCCGAACTTATCTAATAATTTCATTTTAGCAGTCAGTTTTTAGTTTATTAAAAATACACACTACTCACCAAGTGAGGAAATTCCGCTTCATCTACATGTGCCCTACTGAAATCTACACCTACATTTTTATATTCCCATGGGCAGTTTGGAATTAAATCTACTTCGTCCGAAGACCCAGATTTCACTTTTTTGTATGCAAGCATCGCATAATTTTCACATGCTATAAGAAAAAACAATGTTTTAGAAATTTTATAATTTTTATTTTTCAATATAATTTCCATTCCAATTTAATTGCACTTTTTAGGATCAAATATTGATTCTATACAATTCTAAAGATTATCTGAAAGTATTACAATAAGGTTTAAGACTCAATGTCGTCATAAAAATTATGTCCCCAAAGATCTTTAATTTGTACTGGAAAATAAATAATAACCACTAGGAGAATTATCAGGACTCTACGGTGCTTGGTCCGTTTCTTGAACGCCACATTCTCCAATTACAGCCTATTAAACTGCACTTGTATGAATGGGGCATTATTATACAGTAATCGAGCGCATTTTAACTATTTTCCTTGAGGTTTTTCACGAATAGTGTCTCTCAATTTTAATCAGCAAATATGCATATGTATTGTAGACAGTTGTATTGCAATATTTAAAGACAATCCGTAAAATGTATTTACAATCCCAACATATTGTGACCATAACCTTTCTCATTGATTTAATAATGTTTGCTTTTATGGGATACTATTCATCCGATTTTCATCAATCCATCGAATCCTTTAAGATTGATAATCATAATACGCAACCATTATTTCGTCTTCTGATAGTGGACTACAAAATTAAACTTTGGGTTACGGTACCCATCTTACACCAACGTTATTCGTATCCAAATGGTTCTGCTGAATTCGGTGAACATTTATATCAGAAATATTAGATATTTCTGGTAATACTGTCACATCTTCTAATACCAATCCTTCATTAACTGATATTTATCATGGCGTTACCATTTCACCTGGTCGATCTCTCGGTACATTATATTCAAAGTTATTCAAATTTTGCCCATATTTTACAGTAAAATATGAAGAATATGAAGACGGGGTATTTCTATGAAAATGATTTTTCATTATTTGAGTCCGGCCTTGTCGCAGTTAAATATATGGGTGGCAATACGGACTTTGTTACGCGCGCCTTTCCTAATATCTTAAAACCCTAACGACTTATTAACTTACCACACATGAGTGCCCCCAAGATCTTAAGTTGAGACGCTAGCTAGTTTAGAAGCGAGCAAGGGATAGATTCTTAATATTAATATTCGCCACCGTGTAACACAGAAGCTGCCGAAGGTAAGCAAAATAAATGCGAAAGGATCAAGAAAACAATTACCAAGAAAATAAAAGCCAAAGTTAAATAATAATACCAAAGATGGTTTATTATATCATAAACAGATCGAATATTGTGACATCTCGGTACTTAGCATATTAGGGGAAAAATGCGTATACAGGGTGAGGCAAAAATATAGTAACACTGAATGGGAGAATAATTTTTCTTTTTTTCGCAGATTAAAATATGGCGCCCCTATATTCCATTGAGGAACGAAGAAAGATAGTTGCTTGGATGAAGCTCTTTCAGTCCCCAAGCATCGCACAGGGAAAATTCAAGGCCCGGACCAGACGGGATGCACAATCGCGCCTGGCAATTGGTAGGATCTACGAGAAGTTTGTCCGGACAAGGTCGTTCAAGACGATTGCAAGGTCCTGAAACAACGGTAGAAAGAGATCTGTCCAAACTTAAGAGAATATCATCCTCGTGCAGGGAGCGATGGTAGCCTGCCCAACCAAGTCCAAGCGCAGATTTTTTCTAGAAACTAACATTTCGCAAAGAACTGATTAGAATTTTGAATGGTGATTTAGGAATGAAGCCATACCATTTGTAGATTGTGCAGCAGCTCACAAACGCGGACAAGCAAGCACGTGTAAATGCTACCCAAATTCTCTTGGAAATGGTGCACAGGAAGCCTCACATTCTATTCATATTTTCTGACTAAGCAATATTCCACATCAGCGGTCGTATAAACAAGCAAAACTGTGTCATCTGGGCGACCGAGCACTCGAAGGAAGTTCGAAAGCACATCCAGGCTTCCCCAAAGGTGAATGTTTGGTGTATCGTGAGCAAATTAGGAGTGGGTGGACCCTTCGCAGACCGTCAGAGGAGGGAATTACTTTGCCATGCTCAGCACGTTCATAGAGGAGATTACCTACAGGACAAGTTCAGTAAACGCTGCATTGGTAGAGGTGATCCTCTCCCATGGTCAGTACGTTCACTAGGACCTGACGCCATGCGATCTTTGGCTATGGGGCATGGTCAAGGATCGAGTCTACGCCAGCAAACCTTGTAACTTGGACGATTTGAAACACCGCATCACTCACGTCATCGCTGGAATTCCTGCCCAAATGGCCCAGAGGACCTTATAAACGACAATGGGCAGACTCCATAAGTTTATTGATGGTGATGAATGTCAAATTGAAACCCTGTAATCAAATCCCTTCCCTGTAGTTTGAAGTGATTAAACACGCATTTAATGTTAACGTCTTTTTGCCTCACCTTGTACAGAAAGAAAACAACAAAAGAAATTATCAAGATAACATATGACTCTCAAGCCGCACTTAATAA
This sequence comes from Melolontha melolontha, assembly GCA_935421215.2. NCBI lineage: Eukaryota > Metazoa > Arthropoda > Insecta > Coleoptera > Scarabaeidae > Melolontha > Melolontha melolontha. The sequence continues at coordinate 9,018,050 of OW285240.1, read as the reverse complement.
TATAAAAAAATATATAAAAGCGGCAAACTTGCTTAAAATCAAAAGGAAAAGTTAATAGTTATAAAAAATTGACAATGGGTTCTGAATCACCCGACATATCAGATCATTAAATTATGGAATAATATTACAAGAGAAAGAAAATTCCATGAGTTTATACTGAGTCAATTTGAAAATACCAAAGTCAGATAAATTAAAGTATTCTGCTAAATGCACCAAAATTATGCCAATTAATTGTTAATAGATATTTCGACATGCCTTAACTTAAGATCAAAAATTGTAGCTGGACTGCAGACCTGTTGCTGAACCTTACATAGATATTACACACATAGTATATTTGATGAATAGTACTAAAATATAATAGAAATTATAGTGCAAGTCATCGTCAAATAAAAAAACATTGTAAGATATAAAATACTATTGCAATTCAGTAGCTTTAAATACCAACATATAGTACATAAGAAAATTTAAATTCGGAATACAATCTAGTTTAAAAAAAATGGACATGACCGCATGCCAATTTTGGGTAAATTCGAAGACCCTGCGTATATGCCAAAACAAATTATATTTAAACGAGCTTGACACTTAATTTTTTTATGAAATGAAAGTGCTGTGCACTCAAAATTTATTTAAGATGGATTATTTCAGGTATCTATTCTTCCCAAAAGAACGAAAATGATGTTGAGGAACACATCTTTTTCGCAAGGTAGGAAAATAGTAAAAGGAAGAAAAACTGATTCCGGAGTCGAAATTCCAGGATAATTGTCTCCTGCGTAGAGATTCGTCTATGATTTTTCCTCAAAGATGTTTGAAATGGTTTTCCCCAAATCGAAACTAATAGGTTATTTTAAAAAAATCGGTGAAGAATTAACACTCCTTACTAGGACCATTCAAAAGAATAAATAAAAAACGCAATGTTGCAAAATTCTAACTAAATGTACGACATCAGTATAGGTGAACAGAGACTCACCTTTAAAAGGGAACAATCTGGCTTGCCCAACAAAATGGAAGACACGTGCTTGACAATATCTTATATCCGCTTTACAGCGACAGTAGTAATTTGGTTACCCAACAACCAATTTTACCACATAATTAGTATAATTATGGCCATCCATCTGAATTACCATAGTACTCAGGCACTTAATAGGAGCCATCAAAATTCTACAATATTGTATCACGTGTTCAGCTCTTGTTGCTTCGTCGATAGTTCAAACGAGAAGAGGATTGTTCTCGAACAAGAATCAACTAAAAACCAAGGTAATGCAATTCCTCAAAAATCCGTTAATTAGCACTGACGTCCAAAAATAAGAAGGAAACATAGTGAAATATTACTAGCTAGATAAAAGTCAAATTTACTAATTGTGAAGAATAATTAATAAAAGAAATATTAATTACATCCTGCTTCAATATTACTACATAAATATGTCTTTCTAAAAAATTATATTCAAGACAATCGTCTGAACATAGCCACAATTGTGATATTAAAAATGTAATTAAAGAATGCAAAACTTAAAAGAGAATCCAGAAAATTTAAGCTAATTAGAAGTTACTTGAAAAGATACAATCAAGGAAAGGAGATCTAAATTACGAGTCTATTACGTACCAAATCTGGCTATGTATCCAATAAAAAAACACTCGCACATGGAAATACGTAGATGTGACCAAACATAATAAAATGGAAAACAATTCTAACCTTCAAAAGAAAATGATGACGGTATTTCTGCCAATTTATAGATAATGGAGAAAAGATCAGCTGTACAATGATAAAACGATACAAATGTAATGGTTATAAAATGCCAAATCTCCCAATTAATCCTTAGTTACATTGTAGCACAGATAATTTAATCAACAACGAAGTGTCCTATCGCCTAAAAGGATTACCAACGTAAATAACCTGAGCTGTCCACGGAAATACAGAACGGGTCGCAAGTGCAATAGGGATGTGAATTATCTAAGTATAATTTAGTACGTAGTAAATTAAAACTATCATCGCAAATAAACAATAACCTCGATTGAATAATGTTCCTTTACAGAAATAAACAATGAGTACCTAAATTCAAACACACAGAATAAATGCCCATATCCAAGAGTGATGCTATTAGAAACAATAAACAATGATATTACGGCACATCTATCTATATATTGAGCCATTCATAAATAATGTACAAAGTCAGCTAAAATTGCAGCTAGGAAAGAACAACCCGTTACAACTTCCACCTATAATTCATTAGCAATTCTCTTTACCGACTAATTATATTGTTCTATAGGTATGTATCAGCACCACGCACAAATTTAAAGAAAAAGTATATTTAAATAATTCCATACTTATAATTAAAGACCAGGTATCTATCTCATTTAACACGCCACATAAAACTTTTTGTTTTATGTCGATTTTTGTTTCATTAACATAACAGTTTTACTTTTAAAAGAAGTCTGACGTTCGAAGTATTTATTTTAATCACATTTGAATTAATGCAGCATAGGTTTGTCGATTTATTCGACTTAAAGGGTATTATTGATATCCACAAAAAAACATCGCCATATGTGAGGCCGGGTATATTTTGGTAAGAATACAATAACATTGACCATCTGTAAATAGGAACTTTTATTAAAAGTTTCGTCAGGAATTTTATCGATTTTTTTCGAAAGTTAATGGACTGGAATTATAGCTGTATTTCGATAACTATAGAATAAACAAAAATATGGACTGACTTTAACTATATTTTGGCCCTAAAAATTTGGAAATTTTAGATTAATTGCGAAGAAATTTCTCTTTTTGATTTACAGTTAGACATTTATACGTATTCTTCAGGTTCGCATAGTTTGGGCGCTATTGAGCAGTATACCTGTACTTATAAACATATTTTCAATATAAAAAAGGTATCCCTTACCACAATTAAAAATCGTAACCTAAATACGTATTTCAACAATCAAGTTAGCATCTTAAGTAATTAATATCAATGTTAAAAGTAAACATGGGACACAGTAAAGCTTATAAACTGTTCAGTGTATACGTGGAACATGGAATACGTGAAACTTCGCGGTACTTTGGCTTAACTTTCCTATGCCACATGTTCAACACTGTGAGTATTAGTTACACCTACTGATGATGGCAACTTAGTTGTCGAAATATGTAAGTAAGATACGATTATTAATTGTGGCAAGTGGTTCTATTTCATTTTTAGTTTTTACTTTACCACGATCTCCAAAGAAAGACTTTTCATTTTCAATTGTCGTCAATTTCACTACTTTAAATATTTGTATTTGAACAATATTAGAGTGGAGAAATAAGCAGAAAAATAATAATAATACATTCAAATTTCAAAGAATGAAGGCATAAGAGTGTAAGTTTCAGTGCATTTTAACTGTTCGCAATTGCAGTATATTTGCCTTTACTTTTATTCTCAAGCAATTCTTCATTTATTATTGATTAAATGGAAACTAAAACTATATTATTATTTAACAAATATACCTTCACATGGTAAATTAATGCCTATAATAACCAATGCCAAAAGAACTCCACTCTAATGTCGTTTATTTTTAATATTTCTGCAGAAGGTAATATTAATAACTTACCTTGTTTACTCTTTTCGCCAACAGGTAATTGGAGGATATCAGATTTAGTAGTGGCAGTAACTGTGGGTATCGTCATCGTTTTTAAAATTTCTGATGAACAGCATATTATCTGAACATCTTCCTTGAGACCGCAAATTTGCGGATAAATTCCCAACTGTAAATCCTTTAGAGCATCCTGGCAAAGATGCAGTTTCTTACAAATTCCAGGAACACCTTTTACATTATGGGTACATGAACTATCTTTAAACAAAAATAAACTATGAAATTCTTATCTCCAGTGGATTACCATATTTTTAAATTTCATCTTCCTGAAAGGGCAAGATGCCGCTGAAACCCCCTAATTAATTTTATTGAAATTTAATTCATAAACTCCGACATCTCACATGAATAATTTAATATTATAAATTTATTATTTACTCTATGATATCTTGAGAGAATTAAGAAAATTATATGATTCTACTGGACAGAATAGGATTTCTTCCATTAAACGTACATCTTCTTTAGGAAGGAAGTTCTTAATTAATAAATTTCGATGCTCACATAACCTATTCTTCACTATCCTTCGGAAGGTTTTTTTTAATAATTGTTTTGTCAGATGCAGGCCATTTGTCAAGGAGCATTACTTTGAAATTTGTGCAGCATATCTGGCAGGATGTGCTAACAATTCCCAAGAGCTTTTTGACATTTACATTTGTTTTATGATAGCTTTGAATACCAGTAACTTATTTTCCATCGAGAGCTGAGGGTATTTAGCAATCGGACAATATATTTGCCCAAACTTTATTCTTATTTCTCAAGGCAAACGTTTTTCGGACGGCATTCTAAGATGTACATCTCCTCGAGATTATGTTAGGCGTGTAACGTCTAGTGTAACCACGGTTCCTTTTCTAATGTCGAGTTAAAGGCCAATTAAAGGTGCATCCACTCCCAAGAACAATTATACATATAATAAATAACGTCAATTAACTTAGATCTGAGACAGATTGGCACTAGGTCGAAGCACCACATCCAATATTGGCAGATATTTTTCTACTAATTGTAAATAAGGGATCAGTCAATAAGAACGGTGACTGTCAAACAATTCATGTTGTCATACTTTTGCGTTCAGATTAATCTCTTGCTTTGTAATTTATTTAAGTGATATTTCAAAATATTTCTTCATAGTCATACATACGGACATGTTCTGAAGATGAAAAGGTCAATATCAGTGCCAGTTGATTTAAGTTTGGTGTTGGAAGAGCTCAAGTTACCGAAATAGAAAAAATAGATTCTACACCTTACACCGTTTTACTTGCTATTTGATTGATTATAATTGTAAGTGTAATGTTTATTAAATTCCTATCTTAATTTCACATCAACTTTGTTTTAAATTTTTACTTTTTAACATTTTCTTGTTTCTTAGAAGCAATAGGTACTTATATAAACATCTTTTATTTCTCATTCATTACGTTATTAAAACTGGTATTTATAGTGTTTTTACCATCATGCTTTATATTCATTCAAGATTTTACGTATGTTCCTGACATTTAAACTTATTCTTTTTCTATTCGGTGATCTAACACGGTTTTTGTTTCTATTTTTAGATATTTTATATGTTATGTTTGTGAAAACGTTGTGAATTACCGTAATTCTTTCTTCTTTCGTTGGTATATATTACTATCTAAAGATGTAATAGTATCATCTCGGATAAGTTCTTCCATTTTCTTGTCCATTCAACGTAATGCTTACAATGATATATCAATTTGTAAGATATCAGTATAAGCCATATACAATGTATTTACTTGCACATAGCACACTTTGTTTTAATTCATCATTCTAGCATTAACATGGAATTGAAAGTTATATGAAAATCTTATACGATAACCAAAATACAAACATAAATATCCCGTTTATTTAATTCTTAGATTATAGTTTAGATTAATTTAAATTTAAATTATTTATAGGCTTATGCTAATATGTAATATGTAATGCACTGTAAAATTCCATTGCGTGAGTAGACATCACATGAGCACAGGTCTCTTACATACATGTTGTTCAACATTCGACTATTTCTTTATTTTTAATACTTTAACATACATAGTAATATGCATGCGTTTATATAATAGCTTATTTAATATTCATGTTTATAATCTGATATTTAATGTTGTATTTTAATTTATTTGAATTAGAAAAGCACAGAAATATTTTTTTTTGTTTATTCTCGACTCTCTCTTAATAATGACCATCTCCATCTAATGGTTACTTTTACAATAAATTTTAGTGACCACTGTTTAGAGGTTTTGTTGTAATAATAGTAAAACTTCTAATGTTCTCTATCTTCACTTACACTAATTCATAATAGAAAAGTTATTTTGTCAGATATGTATTTCTAATTCTCAGATATAGATTTCTAATGAAGATCTATTTATGTTGTCTTGAACATAAATCTTCATGAGGTGAATGTTGAATTAATACTAATTTATTTGGAAAATTCCTTACAATAACAAAAATTTTGACAAACCTACCCACTACCCAAGTAAATAAATAAAAACTAACCTTCATGTTGAGCATTTGCAATATTTTCCAACACAGCTATTATAAATATAACAATTTTACAGACAATCGACTTCGACATTGTACAGTCTTTAAAACTCATGCGAATAACACACGTCTACAAGTCGAACAAATGTTTGGTGGGGGTTCTCTCGACGTTAGGCAATAGCGGAAACCAAGTTAGTATTGTTCATAGTTTGATGAATTTTAATTGTAGCATTTGCCATTATGTTGGCTAAGGTAATCAATCAAATAACTGCTACTAAAAATGTGATTAAAATTTAATTTTTTCTTCTTACTTTAAGGTAGGGTAGGTGCACCAGTAGTTGACCATTTAACAAGTTTTTTTTACAAAAAGGCTTGTAGTTAACTGATCTTTTAATTTTTCGTGAAAACCAAAAATACATGCAAGAAGTACCATGTTTTGCTATTCTAAATATTGCAAGCAATCTTAACACAAATGGTTTACTTTTATTAAAAAAAAAAATTATTAAAAAAGTTAGGAATCACACGTGATTGACCACCGAGAATTAGTAGTTGACCACAAAATTGACCCAGAAATTGACAATTTGATAAAAGAAAGTAAAACATGTTTTTAAGGGAAACTATATATTTATTTAAAGAAAAATGGGAACTAATTTTCAAATAAAAACTTTTAAAAAAATTTACGCCTCCCAAAAACTTCAATATTGCTTTTTTTAAAATAAAACATTGTATGTTCTTCTGAAAATATTTCACTGACATCTTTGGAGAACTCAAATTTAGAACAACTACAGGTTGTACTAATAGCCCTTGGTTTTTTTTTTTGACAAGTTGCACAGTATTTACGACACAAATACAATTGACAATGACTTTGAATCAATTTTTTTCTGTCAGTGGAAATTTTGAACAAAGCAGTGAGACCCTCCTTTGCAGATTTAACTTCATAAAAATTTTCATTCCTCGGGGACCCAATACAAGACCTTTTTTTGGATTTGCAGCAAATCCTGATTCATCAGAATTGAGAATTCTAGTAGGATCATCTAAAATGTCCTCATAATTTTCTTCAATTAAATACGTTCGAACGGAATCATGACTAGATGCCTTACTCGTGCCCCATTAATAGATTCAGTATGACGTTGACAAATATCTGGGTGGCGTTTTAAAAATGTCGAGAACCACTGTTTTCCAGGCATACCATCACGAAAATTTGTGAATTCAAACGTCATTGTAAATAATATCGCTGACAATTTCACAGAGTGTTCTTTTTTTGAGGATAAATCCCTTTTTAGCACTTTCTAGTAGCCACCTGACCAAAAAGGCTTCCTCATCTATGGTTATAGTAGTAAGAGGACCCATTTGTCTTATGTCCTTCACTTGTAACTTATTTATTAAAGTAGAATGAGGAACACCGTACAGCCTTTTCTGCTTGCCTTATATTGCAAACATTATTGGAAATGTCACTTAGAGCCTCCTGCGATTGTGTTTAAGTGTATCTAAAAAAACGTCTTCTTAGTTTCAGACATTTTTCTGAAAAACAAACATTTTACTAAACCAATAACAAAACCTTAACTAAAGTAAAATTAATATACTAGTTGTTGACCTAGACAAAGAACCAATAGTTGACCACTACAAAACTGGGGGCAACTGCTAGGTCCGCTTTAAAATAGGTGGTTTTTGTAAATAAAAACATTTTTTTAAAAAGTACTCAAAACTATAAAATGGACAGACACGCAAAAACCTTAACTTATTTGTAACACCAGTAGTTGACCTAAATGGTCAATTACTGGCGCTATAACAGATGTTGGGTTCCAGTAATCAAACATACGTTATTCATAGTGAAAAACCACGTTTCAATAAAAATATAATAAAAATAATTAACTACATTCATCTACCTACTAGCCTGTCAACTCATTTTGATAATAAAATATACTATATAAATGGATGCTTAAAGATTAGTAAATGTTATCTACTTACCACACTTATTGCTACATAACCTATTCACTGTCACACAGAGAAGAAAAATTTATAACGAGTCAACTGGCCACTCAACGCGAAAACTTCTTAGGTTGGTTGCGATATCTACTAGACAATTTTCGGGTGCTGGTCAACTACCGGTGCTACTACCCTAACATAATTTTTATTAATCTGTCTTAATTTTGATCTAATATTTGTTTATGATAGAAAGAATATTGGTAGCAGGATAGGTTATCTAATTGCGTGAAGTAGCATTTTTACTTGATCAACATCATTCGAATTCTACAACAAGAATTCTTCTTGTAGAAGTATTAGGCCACCAAATAAACTTCGTGTTATTCCAAGGCAGTATACATACTCTTTTGAAAGTATCCAGCAATTTTTTTGTAATCAACTTTTCCAAAACAGCAATTTCCAAGGAAATACTACTGACTTTCATCCTATTATGTCTGGAATAACGAGTTAAATATAATTTTCACTGCTTACAAATTAAATGTTTAAATTTCATAATATTTCTAGATATATTCCGAGGGAATATAAAAACCTAAGAAAGAAAGAAAAAGTGTGGCGCCAAAGGAATATTAAAATTTAAATAGAAATAAAACTAATTGTTAAAATCTTCACTTTTTTAATAAGTAATCGTAGAACGGCGACAATTATTTCACCAGCACAGTAGCTAATTGTTAAAATCTTCACTTTTTTAATAAGTAATCGTAGAACGGCGACAATTATTTCACCAGCACAGTAGAGTTTGTAGCGTGCTCTTTAGCTGTAAGTAGCTGATGAAGCTGGCGAAACAATTGTCGTCGTATTACGATGAGATATTAAAAAAGTGAAGATTTTAACCATTAGTTTTATTTCTATTTGGAATATTAAAAAATAATTCTCGATTATTTTGATATGTTTCTGTATTTATTTATTTATTTACACTTATTCCACCTAAGTTCTAAGACCTTTTTGAAAAACTCGGGGACTTGATCACAAAATAATTCTTCAACTGCTGTCATAACCTCTTCATCGCTATTAAATTTGGTCCCCATAATACTTTTCATTAGTTTTGGAAATAAATTAAAATCACTAAGAGCTAGGTCAGGTGAGTATGATTGATGCTCCATCAGCTCAAAACCTGCATTGTCAATTGCACTTAAGGAAACAAAGGTCTTATATACTGGAACATTATCCTGATAAAACAAAATTCCACGTGTCAACTTTTCTCTTCTTTTTCTTTGATGAAATTACGAAGTTGATTAATTAGTTAATTAATTAATACTAGCCCGTAATTTTATGTTCTCGTTGCAGGTAATCAACTAATAAAATTCCCTTGGCATCCCAGAAAATGGTGGCCATAATCTTACCTGCCGAAGGTTAGACCCTAAACTTGCGTGGTGGTGGAGATCCTCCATATCGCCACTCCTTGTTTTGGCTTTTCAACTCGGGATCGAAGTGGTGAACCCAGGTTTCATTAACGCTAACAAAGAGATCCAAAATTTTTTTTGGATCACTGTTAAATAATTTTAAATTCGCATCTGAAGTCGTGACTCTCTCTCGCTTTTGTTCGGGTGTCAACATACGGGGTACCCATCTTGCAGACACCTTATGAATTCCCAAACAGTAATTGATTATTGTTCCAATTGTACCGTTTGTGAAGCCTGTTATCTCTGCTAAACGTCTACTAGTTAACCGACGATCTTGTTTAATTAAGTCACAGACACGATCAACATTTTCTTGAGTGCATACAGTTTGGGGCCGACCAGCACCTTTTGCTTGTTCACAAGCTGTTCTTCCACATCGAAATTCTCGAGAGCAATCTTTCACCACCTGATATGAAGGCGCATCATCCCCACCTACACTAACCATATCTTCATAAATTTGTTGTGGCGCTAAACCTTTCTTTTGCAGATATTTAATGACAGCGTGAAGTTCGTTTTTCTAAATTTTTAATAATCTTTGAGCAGCTTCTATTTTAACTCAAGACAACTTTTGACAAATACAGCTACACGACTCAACTTTTTCACTTCGTTTGACAGATAAACAACGAATGAATGGTGTTGTTGTGTAATCTTTATTTCAACGCCTACCATGCTAGGGACAGTAAATACTGTACATACCTCGTACTTATTAGTCTAAGGCACGATCTTAGCAATTATGTCATCAGAAAGAAATAAACTCGAGCATTCTAAAATTTGTGTTTCTAGCGGCACTTTTTACACAAGATCGCATTGTCACTTTATTACGGGCAGCATTTTTTTTTACTTTTTCTTTCCCGGTGAACACTCCATAATGTTATTCCATATTTGCCTAAAAGATAAAGATATATTTGTATTTTTTATCAGAGACAATGTAAGATAAAGTAAAAAATAATGTACCTATTGCTTTACTTACCCACATAAGTAGGCTTAAAGTTTATAGACGTACATACACTTCCTCCACTCTCTCCGTCTGCTGAAGCTTAGCTGTCATTGTTTTCAATTGATAACTCAACAATATCTACCTCACATCATCACTACTGTCATCTAGTGACTCCAAAATTATGTCGGATTCACTTTCTAATTCCTCATACTACTGCAATAATTATTGTTCTTGTTGCGCATCCATTGTATGTATAATAATAATAATAGTAAAATATATTTTATGTATGGCTGTATTATTTTTACGTATTTGTGTATGTAATCAGACATACAGAAATCAAATTTACATACTTACAGGCTGCTAAACGTAAGTGGATGACAGTACTGTGCAATCAAATCTGGGACAACTAATACCAATGTCTAGTTGAGTTTTGCAAAAGGAAACTGGGACTTTATATCGTAAATCTTACTTCAACGCTGTGATGTGGTTATATAAGTAAAGACCGACATTCTCGGTCGACTCACAGAGGCATGGACTAGCGAAGGGATGGGAAGATTCACTTTACAAGCGACAGGTTCGTTCGAAGAAGTTATAGTACGGTTGTCAAACCGAGCAAGTTTAATTATCAACTTCAGATGCTAAGCCATTGGACTCTAGACAATACACCACGTATGCTGTGTATCGTCTAGAGTCGAATAGCTTAGCATCTGAAGTTGATAATTAAACTTGCTCGGGTGTTAATCTCATCAAACAATAACGAGAAAATATGATAAATAAAACTGGCGAAGGCTGTAGAGACCTCGGGTTGTACGGTCTTTCTAATTTCTACAACAACATAAATTGCCAAAAGTATTTAACAAGGCAACACTGTTTTCCAAACAGAGTTTTCCGTGTATCTGTCATGTATACAAATATTAATCTTGCGAGGTAACCGGAAGGTCGTCCACGGATACTCGTCTTTGATTTTAGAAACTTATTTGAAGTTGAAGTTTTTCAGTCTTTTTCAAAGAAATTAAAAATATATTTATTTATAATTTCTTTGAAAAGACACTATGTGGCGAAACATGTAAGATTGCTTTAAATATATACATATCAAAGTAAGCCAGACCTTAAATCGTCGACTTACTTAATCTACTATATATATAAATATATATATATATATATATATATATATATATATATATATATATATATGTATATTGAAAAGATGCTGAAGCGCTTTGTAATAGTAATAATATATAAAAATAGTATTGATTGATATTAATTGAATAGTACTGGAGTTGTACTTCAAGTTGGGTGCCTTTATTTTAAACTTGTAACATTAGATCATCAGCTTTTCTCATGTAATCTCTCAGGTTGCGACTAGATGTTGGTAGAACATGCATAATATTTTACATAAATTGGACTATATCTCGGCTCTTCGTCGATCAGTTTACCCCTATGTGTATGATGTAAAATAGTTTAATAATATTACAAAGTTATCTCTAGCTACGCAATGATAAATAAAAGAGTTTCGTTAAAATAATAAGTGTAAATATTTATTGAACGTAAGTTATCTGTAAACAGTGTACAAGTAACGTTCCTAACGACAAAACAAGGAATTAATATAGTGTGCACCTTTGAACTAAAGGTTATATTTTAATAGCAATGTTATTGCAATGTATGTGGTAATATAAATAAATAAACAAACAAATTAATGGTAAGTACTACAGTTCCTAATAATAAGTTTCTTTTCACAAATTCTGAGCAAGATGGAAATATATTTTTAAAGTAAAATCAAGGAGTTAGAAATTTAATAAAATTTTGTTTAGTTAATAAATAGTTCTAAAACGACTTTTTCCGAAATAAATTGAATTAATTAAACCTGTGCCTTGCAGGGAGCGTGCAGGTATGTAGGATGGTATCAGCTGGTCAGGATTTTCGGTGTACTGGACCAAATAAAGGTGTTCTCAGTTCCACGATGCAGGTATGGACGCTGTTCGACGGCGTAGGAATGGCTCATAGCCGGTGGCCAAATAATACGTTGGACGATTAATTGCCGGTCTCAGGTATCATTGACTCCAAAAGTAGTTCTAAAGTAGCACCAAGGTTAAATGCTTCTTTTCTGAGTATTTTTATAATTCTGTGACAGGTATTTATGGTTTTATTATTAAAATTTACATTCGGAGTAGCACTTTTTTTCTGGCAATCTTTCTTTCCAAAGCCTTGTAAGAAATTACGAAAATAGCCTTGATTTTTACTTTTATTACAATTGATAATAATTTGAATGTAAATGAAATATTAATTCAAACAAGAAAACAAAATTAAATTAATAATTTACAAATAGTTACAACGGGCATTCCAATGTTAGGTTATGTGTAATGTATAGAATTAAAATAACCTATTCGCGTGTTTGTAAAGATTCAAAATGTGGGCGTGTCTAATTAGTACCGATATAAAATTTGAATGTAAATAAATTAGCTATCTTGTTAATTTCGCGTAAATGACTTGAATTATGAAAATTACAATTAAAAATATCATATGTAAATTTTGAAATAAATATAAATTAATCAGAAATATACAAAATTATCGTAATATTAATTTACTAATATTTCGATACTAATTTTACAATTTATGTCCGACAAATGTAGCCATTCTATTGAGTGTAATTCCTGTATTAATTACTGCTTTTCCATTTGCAGATAGCTGGAATAATGGTGCTATTTGCCTCATAACAATATATATAACGGGTGTTCATTTGAAAAGTCAATCTAGTAGCATGTGATTTACTGAGAACATTTTGAAGTATGTCGTAAATTAAAATTTACTACTTAACCTACGAAGTCGTATATTTTGACAGTTTCATACATACAAATAAATAACAAATGTGATTGACATTATCAAATGTCATTTGGATTTACGTTTACGGAACAACAAACACATACTAATATATATGCGTCTTATTCTATCAAAATTTCAAAGTAACCTAGATTGACTTTTCAAATGAACACACGTTATATACACTCACTTTCATATGAAATACACCACCCAATAAGAATTGGACTACAATTTTGAAACTTCTGTAAAATAATGCTTTATTATTAACTAAGAAACGATGAAAGTTTAGTTAAATAGCAAAACAAAAATTAACATTTTACAAGAAGAAGCTAGTAGTGGTTTGCATCCCCACGCGTAGCTATGCATGCATTAACTCTTGTTCCATGCTCTGTATTAAGTGGTCGATGTCCTCCTTGGGTATCTCGTTCCATGTAACCTCTAGATGGTGTCTAAGTTCATCCAGATTCTCAGGAGGCCTGGGTAGTTGTCTTAGTCGTCGACCCATCATATCCCAGACATGTTTAATCGGCGACAAGTCCGGTGACCGTGCAGGCCAGGGCAAAATCTGCAATCCAACCTGCTCCAGGAATGTTCTTGTAGCCACAGCAGTATGGGGTATTGCATTATCCTGTTGGAAAGTGGCATTCTGCAACGTCTGCATAAAAGGTACTAACACCGGTTCCAGAACGTTTTCGATGTAACGACGATCGTTTAGTGTGCCTGGAATGAACGTAAGGGGTGACCTTCGTCCAGCACATATCGCCACCTAAACCATAACCCCAGGCTGTGTGTCGTCTTTGAACGAACTCCAAATTCCGTCTTTCTCCTCGATATCGCCGCACCCTTCTACGACCATCATTCACCCATAAACAAAACCTTGATTCATCACTAAAGACGATGTCATTCCATTGATGAACCCACCCTTGCCGTTCTTGACACCATGCAAGTCTGACTGCTTTATGGGGAGGTGTTAATGGAAGCCGAAAGTAAGGACGGTATGAATGAAGCCCAAAGGAAGAAATTCTTTTGTAAACAGTTGCCATCGACAAGTGTCGGTTCAAAGCTCTCATCCAATCCACAGCAATCGACTTTGTTGTTTGAAATCGATTCTCGGTAGCCATCCGCCTAAGAAGTCGGTCTTCACGTGCGTTGCTTCTTCGGGGGGGGGGGGGTTCAGCAGGACGGCGCCCCTGAATATCTTCTTCGGACCATAAAGACCATATCCGAGCAACTGTAGTGTGGTCCCGATTCAGCCTTCTCCCAATCTCTCGGAATGAGGGACCCGCCTCTTTCATACCGATAATTCGGCCCCTAACAAAATCATTAATATGGGTAAAATTTCGACGACGTCGCACTGGGGGCATTACAAAGCGTCTACTTGACAGTTTGACAATCAAATAAACTAACATTTTGTTGGCAGAAATTCATTAATTGGTAGGAAGAAAATATTGAAAGTTGGAGATAACAATGATACAGGAAACATAATTGTTGAGTTTTTTCGGCGGAAGCTTTCATCGTTTCTTAGTTGATAATAAAGCATTATTTTACCGAAGTTTCAAAATTGTAGTCCAATTCCTATTGGGTCGTGGATTTCATATGAAAGTGAGTATATTTAGGCAATTTCTAAGCCGTTCATTTAATATATCAATTGATATATTCCTGGAGTTTTTTGGCTTCTATATGAAATATTTATAAATACTTCATAGAAAGGCCGAAAAACTCCAAGAATTTATCAATTGATATATATATATATATATATTGAAGAGATGCTGAATTATCTGTGAATAATAATTTGATAATAATAAAAGAAGATAATAATAGTAGATATTCAGTGATTTATGATGATATTAAAATTGTAAAGTATAGGAATTATACTATACATTGGGCGCCTTGGTTTACTTAAAACCCTATTGCACCCATTCACCAGCGCTCCCCATATGATTTCAGTATAAGCGGCTAGGTCGTCGGAGAGCACTAAATTTTATAACAAAGTTGAGTGTCTAGGATCTTCGTCGATATGTTTTCCCTTGAGTGTATGGTGGTGAATTGTATAACAAAATAGCTTAATTTTCTCCAGCTCAACATAGATAAATAAAAGATTTGATTTAAAGAAATGTGTATAAAGGTTTATTTTAAATAAGGTTTCTGTACACAATAACATGTAACGTGCCTAACTACAAATAATCAAATTATAATTGCGTACACGTGTGAATCAATAAAATAAATAAGGTTATGTTTTAATGGTTAGAATGTTTTAAAGTGA
Source organism: Melolontha melolontha (assembly GCA_935421215.2). Lineage (NCBI taxonomy): Eukaryota > Metazoa > Arthropoda > Insecta > Coleoptera > Scarabaeidae > Melolontha > Melolontha melolontha. The sequence continues at coordinate 9,002,560 of OW285240.1, read as the reverse complement.
GTTAGGTTATAAATTAAAGAATAACTATATCTAGGTAAGTACTACATTTTTTTATCAAATCAAAGGTCTTTCACAATTATCGATAATGTTGGAATGTAATTTTCAAGTAAGATTATGATGATTTTTATTTAGTTATTAAGAAAAATATTTTAAATGTAAATCGTTTTAAAAGAATCTCTATTTGAAATAATTTTTATTAATAAGACATGTTTTTTATCGTCTAAGGCAAGAATCTTGATGGTATGGATGAAGATTGGTCGATTCGTCGTGCTTTCACAGTTCGGAGATTTCTAGTTTTCTTGACCGGCTCTGAGCGTGTTCCGTCGATGTGGGATCCTTCCTCTTACCGGTGTTCGATCGAAAGATGCTAAGCTCGATTTCTGAGCGTACTTCGCCGGTATCGTCTTCAAATGTATCTCAAAAGTAGCCCCAAATTATTATTTAACTTTTGTGGTCACTTATAAATTTTTAACTCAGGTATTTCTTCTTTAATTTAATTTTAAATTTGGAGTTACACTAGCACTTCTAATCAAAATTTTATAACCGACGCTCGATAGCAATTATTTCATTCAAAGCCTATTTTACTTTTGTGAAATAGTCTCGAATTTTACTTCAAATTACATATTATCATAATATAAATATAAGTAATGTATTGTTTCCAACTTATGAACAAAATTAAAATAATAATTTTGAAATTGTTGACCAGGATATTTAAATGTAGGGTTATGCGTTATGATTGACAGGAAAATAAGCGTTTCGCGAGTTAGTTTACATTTGAAATGTGAGCGTGTCTAACTAGTATCGATACAAATTTTTGATGTAGATAAATTAGATATCTGTAATTTCGCGCTAATGATTTAAATTATAAAAATGACAATTAAATAAATATTAAAAAGTAAATTTTGAAATAAATGTAAATTAATTTGAAATGTACAAAGTTGTCGTAATATTAATTTATTTACACTTCGATACTAATTTTACAAACTATTTTCGCCAATTTTAACAATTATATTACATGTTATTTCTGTCTTTCCTTTCGCAGTTAGCTGGAATGAAGGAGTAATTCTACAGCACAACAATATATATATATATATATTGATATGATACGCTGTGGGCACTATATTAAAGGGCCTCACGTTAAAGCGACAAATGATGAATAGCTGAAGAGGTGATAATAAATGTAATGAAATAGTTCAAAAATAATAATTTTGAAATAAAAAGATGGGCGCCTTTATATAACTCCTCAAACTGCTCTATCTCTGTACAAAATTGCCAACTAGTCGGATTGCATGAAACTAAATTAAAAAGCTTAATTAAATGTAAAATCTCAGGCTCTTCGTTGGTAATTAGTAGTTGCTTCCATAAAAGTAAACTATTAATGTTGAAGTTGAAAAAAATAACTGCTACAAGTAAATATTGACAAATAAAAGATTGATATGATAAAAAAAAATATAATATTTATTGAAATAAAAGGAAACTGTAATAATATAACATGTAAAGCAATGGGTGAAACTAAAGAAACTATGTATAAGAAAGACAACAAAGTGTTACTTAAGAATAAGGTGGTTATGTGTGTATTAAATTAAGAAAATGTGGATAACGATATTAATAATCTTTTTACTACAATGGTGAGTACCTTTTGAATTAATATTGCTACTTTGACATGGTTATATTTTTAATATTAAAACTAGTATAGGACATTGTTGGTTAGGGTAAACAAAATCGAGAAATTTTATTTGTTTATAAATTTAAAGAATTAAAAATTTTAATAATAAGTACGCTATATCGGTAACCTGTGATTATAGTAATCCTAATGTTTATTTTGTCGAACGTAGGCTTCAAATGGGATGATTCTCGGCGATCGAAAAAGTTCGAATGCTGTACAAATCGTTGGCGGCGTGGGTGGCTGTTTCCGATGACGCTTTCGAAGATTTTCTCCGGTCTTGGTCCCTGATGCCTAATTTCTCCCTGCATTCTTATCTTGCTGTTGGATTACAGGTATCGATGTGGATTAACGATAATCAATTTCGTAGATGTTCTGTGATTGTTTCTTGATAATATTTCTTTAGAATTACTTGTGATTATAGATGAAACTACGTCTATGATGCTTGGTTGTACGTAAAAACGTAAAAATTGGAATATCTAGTAGAATTTCACTTGTCGATTGTGTTTATTTAAAGGCAGGATACTTTTAATTACTTTTTACTAAATTAGCGTTATGAATTAATAATATTTAAGGATTTCTAAGGTTTGGTCTAAAAAATGCGTCTATCACTTAATAAAATTCAAAAGATGATGTCGATAGCACTTGTCTGTTTTACCAAACTTAGCTATCTAATGATGCCAAAAAGTCTCGATGTTTTACCTTATTAACATATTTAAATAGATGGAATTTGACTAATTTTACTATTCTAACATATTTTAAAAATTATTTAATAAATTAACAAGTTAGGTTAAGGTGAAACTTAATGTTACAAATTGAGTACTGCGCACGATAAATATTTACATTTGCGAGATGTCAATTTGTAGGCGTGTCTTACTAGCGTCGATATAAATTAAAGATGCATATGAATTTGAATATGTGTTTTTCGCGCTAATATTTGAAATTTGAATTAGAAGTAATTAATAAGAAATTAATGAAAGAAATATAGATATAGAAATTTAAGAAAATAATGTTATCGTTATTAAAATTCGTATGCACTTCGACCCTACTAATACTTAATAATATCACTTACATAACTTTTTATTAACCTTTTTTACTTTGTATATCTTATTTTTCCCATTTTAGATGCAGCTCAATGTGTATGCCTTGCATCACTACAATATATATATATATATATATATATATATATATGAAAAATTTTTGTGAAAAACTTATCTGCGCGGAATGTGCATATATCGATATTTCACTGTTTTTTACAGATCATCAGTGCACCTTACCGAAGACAGACATGATATTCACTTCTATACTACGTGTATATATACGAACTGTAATGAACTTCATGTGTATGAGAATTAATAATTATTAAATCTCATTTTACATGCGAAAAATGCAACAAATTATAGCGACAATCGCATGTAAAATGAGATTTAATAATTATTAATTCTCATACACATGAAGTTCATATATATATATATATTGTGAAAGGTAATTTTAAATTTAATTTAAAGTAAATTTGACTATAAAGCAAATCCTCATTTAAAAGAATTTATTATTTTGATATAATTTAATCTTTAAACCACCTGTTTGCGGTTTCGTGTAGAACATGAACTTCCTCATACTTAATATCATATTCTATTTTAATGATTATTCAAAACTGCCAAGGAGATTAAACATATGAATTTGCATTTGAATACCTAAATGTGTAATTAGATTTAATGTACTATTTAAAACAATATGTGTGCGGTTTCGTTTCTAAACTAAATTTCTCCTTCCCGAAATTGAATAATATTATATTAAAAATATTATTAATAGAATATCTAACGTATTTCAAAAAGAACTTAATCTCAGTAGGCACTGAGTAACTAGTACTTGCAAATTATTATAAGCTACTTGCCTTTTGTTTATAACTAACTACAAAAATAATCCAATGTCATTTTGTGACTAGCAATATAATTTTTTGTTACAAATATTTTTTATTACTTAATAAATAATACTACTAAATAATGTTCACATTGGAAAAAAATATCTTTATTGTTGGAGCATATTTCCGTAGTGCACAATTTCTTAACGGAAAATGGCAATATTCCTGCGCAGAATGTAAGCGACAGTTTCACTTACAGTTTCCTAATAGAGTTGTGGATAATACCGCTTAAAATCATCACATTCATCTAGTCATGGAGAAGTTTAGGGCTACAGTGTTAAAAGGCAAAAGTTCTGGTAGACCACGTACACAGCAAAATATTGTTGAACACGCAGAAAACCTTGTTGGAGAAAACCCAAATACAACAGTTCGTCGTTTATCAGTTGAATCAGTCAAATGAACGCATCTTCTAGTACCGTTCATAGAATTTTGAAGCATTGTTTACATAGGTATCCATACCAAGTATTGATTATTCAAGAGATCTTACCTAGAGATCACGCTAGTAAACTTAATTATTGCAACTTATTTCAAAAAAACTTAAATAATAACAAAATTTTTTACTGATGAAGCATAGTTTCAGTTAAGCGGGTTTGTAAATAAATGAAATTACAGAACATGTATATCCTGTTAAATTTGGTGTATGGTTAGCTGTATTTCGTATTAAAAAATAGGACCTTTTTTCACAATAACATTAATAGCCAACGATACTGAGAACAGCTATTAAGACCACTTTTAACAAAAGTGGAACGAGGCAAATTCAATGGAGGCTACTTCCAGCAAGATGGGGCTACTCCACATATAACTTGTGAAAATATAGCGCTTTTAGACTATTACTTCCCTCATCGAGTTATAAGGAGATGTTTGGCTAAGAAGGTCACCAAATCTTACTTCGTTAGATTTTTCGATTTTCGGATTTCTAACGAATGAAGTATATAAGATAAGAATGAACAACTAAATGACTTGATAAATACAATTACAATTACATGTAATGAAATAACACCAAATGTATTGTAGAATATTTTAGAAACGTCGTACTGCATTATGCATTTAATAGAATGACCATTTTGAACATTTGTTACAAACTATTATAAGTGAAATTTCTACAAATTAGTTATTTACCTTGGTTGTTTGATTAATATCCCATCTTTAAAGTTTTCTTATTAAATTAATTAATTGTTATTAACTTCATCACCATATCTCTCGATGAAAATATTTGACAGTGACAGGTAGATAACCTCCACACAATCAAGAATGCAGAACATCATAATTTATAGGAAGAATTCATGGAGAACTAGATATAATTCTTTTTAAAACACGTCGTACATACATATATATATATATATATATATATATATATATATATATATAATTATAGAAAATTTCTTGAGCCTACTAAAATAAATGCACTAATATTCGGGTTATAGGTCTGTTATATAAGTGTAAATTATGTATTACAATTTTGTAGCATCTCCTGATGAAGTCATTAACAAATGACGAAATATTGAGAATGAACATTTGAATTTTAAAGTAAACAGACCGACAACCGAAATATTAGTGAATTTATATATATGTATATTTATACATATAAAGATAATTATTTCGTGACCTTTGTATGTTATGGTAAATTCAATTTGTTGGCGATTTAAGGTCTGGTTTTACTTCAAAATATATATATTTAAAACAACAACGTATATGTACATGTATATGTGTATATATATGTATATGTATATGTATATGTATATGTATATGTATATGTATATGTATATGTATATGTATATGTATATGTATATGTATATGTATATGTATATGTATATGTATATGTATATGTATATGTATATGTATATGTATATGTATATGTATATGTATATGTATATGTATATGTCGTTCCATCAGTCCTGCGTCCATACATTGATGATATTGCATGTAATTCTGCGTCTAATGAAAATTCCATAGACAACTCTCATTTGGCATACTTGTTTAGCACAAATTTTTTTATCGGGATGCAAAAATATCGATATGGTGTAAAAACACGAATAATTTAGTTCGCAAGAATTCGATTACTTTTGTGTGATGGCGCTGTAGTAGTGCACGTATATATGTATATGATATTCATAATTCCGATTTTTCTGCGTCCAACCGACTTGGCAAAGCTTAGGATCGGCTCTTTTATTGGTGCTTCCTATATTTGTGAGTAAACTGTTTGGGTAGTAATCGAATTTATTTCTATTCAAGATTCTTTAATAACAAGTTTCGGTTACAGATACATATATAAATAATGTAAACTGTTTAATCTTAAATTGCCGAGCTTAATTTAAGATTAAGCAGTTTAGTTAATTTATTTAATTGTTAGAAATACAAGCATGAACAGGACATAGAAAATACTAAAATTAGTTGCCGAGTCGCTAGCTAATAAAAAATTTAATTTACTGCTTCCACCGAAAATTACGAAAAGAACAAGTTACCACGAACAAGAAATAAGTAAGTATTTAGTAAATATGTATACCAGCATTTTTAGTTTTAAGTTCTTTAGATAACATTACACTAACTAATTCAACAGTGTTATAATATTAAGTCAGAAGATACAGGTAAAAACATACGCTTTCGTCGAGAAGTACTTTTAGCACTCATTTTTAGTATATTATTATTATTATCATTAATAAGCCTGGGCAAGGAGGCTTATCAGTCCAGGCTTAGTAATGATTAATTTTGGACAAGGCGGTCGTATGCAATGACGACAATTTTTCCAGAAGACGAGCAAGTTATATTACAGAGACCGGCCACATCGGGCTGAAATACCTACAACATTTGTAAGTACATCACGCAGTTGTTCAATAGCACTATTCATTCGGTTAAGTGCACATGTATTTTTTGTATGCGGTTAACCGAATGAATAATGCTATTCAATAACTGCGTGATGTACCTACAGATGTTGTAGACTATTTATTTCGTCCGTCGTAATGACGTGACGTCATTTCAGCCCGATGTGTCCGGTCTTTCATTGTATTATATTGTTATAAACATTTGTTTGATACCGATTATTTTCTTTACAAACTATTATGAATATTATTAATGTGTTCCCTACAAATATGATTCGTAAACGTGATGGTTCGCATTGTTGTCATTTAAAATCGCATTCATTCGGATCATCGATGGCCAATATTCATTTTATAGTTCTTCCAATGATTCACACTTGGATATGTTTGTGTATGCTTACTAGAGACCGGAGACATCGAGCTGAAATGGACGTCAATACGACGGACGATATAAATAGTCTACAACATCTGTAAGTACATCACGCAGTTGTTGAATAGCAATATTCATTCGGTCAACTGCACATCTATTTTTTGTGTGCGGTTAACCGAATGAATGGTGCCATTCAATAATTGCGTGATGTACTTACAGATGTTGAATACTATTTATATCGTATGTCGTAATGACGCCATTTCAGCCCGATGTGTCCGGTCTCTAATGCTTACACATAGGTTTTTATATACATATAATATTCTTCTTAAACTCATGTAGAGTTCAATATTGTAGTTGATGTTGAATAAACGTTTGATACGAATATTTGTATTTCCTTTGAAGTCTTCGAACTTATAAAACTAGCATCTATTGCTTGGTCTGTAATTTACGAACCGCTTTATCTAGGTTTTATTATTATTAAAGCAATAGTATATACATATTGCTATGGATTTTTAATTCAAAATAAAATATTTAAAAATGTACATTTATTTGGGAAAAGACTGTATATTGAAGGTGTTTTTAAATTTTCGAAGGTTAACTAGAGTGAAAAAACTTGATATCCGAGGTTGATAGGGGAGTATCTGGGAGGCGACTATAAGCTGTGAACGATAGGGTTGCTTTCTTCGATATATATTTTATATATTTAAATTGATTCGGTTGATTGTTTGAATGTAATTTATAGATGTATTAGAGATTTAAATTCTCGAGATTTAAAGAGTTAAATTCTCGTAATTATTTGATGTTTAAATTGATTAAGCACCTTTGTTCGTAAGAGTCTCCATTAAATAGTTTTTGTAAGTATATAAAATTTTTATGACGTCTTAATACTACAATTATATTTCTATTGTATTGAAACAAGTAAATAAGACATTTAATTATTAAGCATACAAATAATACAGTTTAGTATTAGGAGTCTTTGTTAATATTATAATTGAAAAGTTTTTTCGATTGGATTCAGGGTTTTTGTGCATGTTAATACACATGCGTAGTTTTTGTTCGTTGTTCAGTATCTGAGTATATAGTGTGGTTCTTCGGGAAGAATTTAATATTAAACTTGATTATTTTTAGATAAGTTTTGTTCGGAGTCATTAAAGAGGATGTTTTCCATCCATTTAGCTGTCAATTTTCAATGAATGTTTTTACCTCAAGTATTTTTGTATGATACAGCATCTTATATATATATATATATATATATATATATATATATATATATATATTTCTTTTTTTTTTATTTTTGTATTAAATATTAAGTCACCTTTTAAACTGCGTTTGTTTTACTTACTCACTCCAATTTTGTTAAATATTAATTTTATATAAAATAAGTAAATAAATTTTTATGAACATTTCACTGGCGCTCAACTTACATTTTAGACACGTATTTCCTAAGTGGAACCCGAGAAGTTAGAGGTCTCACATTTAAAAATTCACCGGCTGAGAAACCTAGTTGGGAAAACTAGTTATGGATGATGGCGTGCTAAATTTTCAAGCCACTATTCATAGCAATATATATATGAATATGTACATTTTACATGCCTCAAACATAAATAACGATTATATTTATACATATTCGTAAAATCATAAGCAGAACGATAAATTATTATTTTTATAACTTTTATGAGAGAATTGTTTCCATTCTTTGTATTCAATAAATGGTAAATATTTGCTTTATACTTACAAAAAAAAACAAATGAATTACTATGTTTATACTTTCAGAAGAAAGTGATAATGGTTCAATTGTACCTCCTACTGAAAGTGATTCATCTACAGATTAGTTGCAGAAAAATTTAAACTATGAAAGCGAAGAGTGCAGTCCAATTCACTCAGAGTATCTTCCTAATAATAGTGAAGATACAGAACTCATCCTCTGATGATGAGAAATGTCAATCAAAAAATAAACAAACAAAAATTGTGCAAATAATGAAATACCAATAACAGCATATCACGGTCTAAAATATTAAGGATTTTAAATAATCTAGAAAGTGCTAATAATGAATGTTTAGAAGACGAGAACAAAAATAAGGAAAATAAATTAAAAGAATCCTAAATAAACCGAGTATATCTAATCTGATGAAAAAGAAATGGAAGAAAGTAATTAGAGTGCCCGATCACTGCTACTATTGCGAATCAGAGGTACTTAATTTTGCCCTACATATTCAGCGGAACCATTCTACAGAAACCGAAGTTCAGAAAATACTTTCTTTCCAAACCAGCCGCCCAATTCGCAAAAAAACTTATATCGAATCTTCGAAAAAGAGGAAACTCTTAAAAAATGTTGATACTTGCGTATAACCTGTTAAAAAATCACATCTTAAAAAAGACAACTCAGAATGCGTTCCCTGCAAATATTGCTACGAATATTACAGACCAAATCAGCTTTGGCGCCATATTAAAATCTGTTATTTAAATACACAAGGAAAAACTAAATTTTCTCATTTGAATGACGCACAAGATTTATTAGTGAAACATTTACCTATTAATACACATCTTCGAGAACCAGTATTTCCGAGAATGGCGGCGGATAAGATATCACTTACAGCTAAAATAGTATATTAAAAAACGAGTTTCATAAGGCACCATTTTGCCGCACGAGATCAGTTTAGAAAACGAGCCGCGATAGCGGCGAGTTTTCTAAAGAGCGAGTGCGGCAAAGGCCTTATGAAACGAGTTTTTTATACTATTTTTTCTATTTTGCGTTTTTTACATTAATAAATTGCTTAAATTGGAATTATTTAATTTGAAAGTTCAGAGTTTAATTTTTATATAAACCATGCAGTTGGTCACATTGATACTTGACATTTTCAAATTTAAATCTTGCTATCCGCGAAGTATATTATATTACATATTATTTACTAATTTTCGTTAACATTACTTGATACTTCATTTAAAAATATAAACATGAGTGACATAGAAACATGTATATGTTGTTGTCAATTGTATACAACATACGTTGTTTTTGAAAAATACGGACATATATCAAATCTGTCAAATGTACATAAATTATTAAAATCAAATGACAGCAATGATATTTATTTCTGGATTCGAACAACGCCAACATTGAAAAATGAAAAAAAGCGTATCGAAATGAAGCTCATTTCGATACTGTTTTGGGTTTCATAATGAGTTCATTTCGAACGCAAAATAGAAAAAGAATTTATTAATTTGTAAATTTGGATTTCGATATTTAAGAAATCATAGGGCAAAACATCTCATAAACGTGTGTTCTCGGAAAATAAGGGAACTTGCTAAATTACTAATAGAAATAGAGAAACTAAATTCTTCAATAACAAATTTGTACGACGCTTTGCAACCAATCTATTTTGATTTGTTTGTAGAAGCTACGAAAATTGTAGCAAAATTTGATCCCAATACTGAAAAGGTTGAAGTATATCAATACGTTAAGCACATTTCACGCATTTGTTACAAATGAAACAGACATGCAAATATACACATCTGTAACTGTACACATGCACAATACACCTCGTATTTTCCAGCATTTACTTCAGCTTAAGACACGTGTTTCTGCCACCATTAGGCGTCATCAGTTAAGCTAGTGAAGTAAATAAAGCTTAAATCGCCTATAAGGACATTTTGCCAGTAATTGTAAATAAGGGATCATTAATAGCGATGTCTATCAAGCGATCTATGTTGTCATAGTTTTGCGCGCAGATTAATCTCTTGCTTTGTAATTTATTTAAATGATATTCGTATCAGAACGTATCAGAACTACGACATTTGAAGTTGCTTTAATGCAGTGGCGGCTCGGGTTTGTTCACATAGGGAGTGCATAATTTCAAAATTAAAAAGTGTAATACAAAAACGCTTACCCAATCCTTATAAATTTCACCGACGTACTGTTCCAGACAGGTACTGTTTATTGTAGAGTTTGTTTTGAGCGAATAATAAATATTACACTACACAGTTTAATTACATCTGACGATAAACGAAGTCCATTTTACGTGTCTTTGACTTGCAGAACAGTTCTATCACTTTTTCATTAAAGTTTGGGAAATCATTTATACATTCTTTTTCACAAGATAACATAGTAAGGGTATTTAATCTCTCTTCTTTCATTGTATTTCTCAGGAAAGTTTTTATTCTCTTCAGCCGTGAAAACTGGCGTTCCGCTTCGGACGTTGTCATTGGGATTCTAATGACAATTTTTAAAAGCTTAACAACTTCATTAAAGGTGTCGTTTAATCCATCCAGCAGAAGACCTACAGCACCGACTTCTATATTTTGCCTAAATTCTTCTCTAGAATATAGAACGCTTAATTCAGTTCGTAGTCTGCTGCTTTCATTGAGGCATGGATAAAATTTTACTGCTTATTTAAGGCAATCTTCCGGAAATTTTTTTTGAAAAGAGGGGAACTGTTTAAAAGAAATTAAGTTTGCTAATATTAAGTGCCCTGTATACCGAAATCTAGTTTTTATTTCTAGCAAAATAATATCGCACACTTCAATAGTTTCCCTACTTCTTTGGCTACCATCAGTTACTCTTCGCCGCTTTGATGGTCGAGGAGTCAGTTCTGGGTAATTTTGTTTAACCAACTGATTATCTGTGTCAGCGATTTCGGTTCGAATTTTTCCAATAGCGCGTTCAAAATTATCTAATTATTCTTGATTTTTAATGCATCTGTATTGACATTTTGTAATTGATTAAACAATATGTCCACATGTGGCATAATTTTATGAAAAAAAGTTAACCAATAAATAAAATTTTCCTCCTCTAAAATTCGCAAATTGGCACCAGCTTGATGAATGGTAGTTTGTAAACTAGCTTCTCCCTTGATTTGTTCTAGAGCTTCAATTATTTCTTCTCGGTGCTCATATATTGTATTCACTGTCCTAGAATTTAAGTTCAATCTTATTTTTGAGGAATGAGGTAAGCTTTTTCTCTGAAGGAATTCTTCCAATCTTGCAGCTCGTTGTGGTGAAGTGGAGAAAAATGTACATAATCCCATCAGATTGGCAAAAAAATTCTGCAATTACTACTGCTCGATGTAGCATGTGACATAATTAGATTTGTCTGATGTGCATAACAATGTACAAAATTAGCCCTTGGGTACTGGTCTTGTGCATGTCTTTGCACGCCGTTAATAGCACCACTCATGACTGCTGCCCCATCATAGCTCTGTGCAATCAGTTTTTCTGGGTCATCAACAAGCAAACTAATTTCGTTAAGGGAGGGAGGCAGATAAAGAATTAGCATCATGTCCACTAGGCAGAAGAAATTTCCAAAATCTTTCGACCGGTCTCGCGTTCACAATATATCTTAAAACAACCACCAACTGAAACTGATTGGACACATCTGTGGATTCATCAGCTATCACAGATATAAAGTCGGTTGCTTTAATTTCATTGGCAACTTGTTCATTATACACGTTCAACATTGCATCAAGCAGCTTATTCTGTATCGTTTTTGATAATCCCTTAAAAACCGGTGCTGCTTCGATGTGATCTCTGAGCGATTTATCCAATTGCCGAGAAATGCCCTTGTTATTCCATGTTTGCTGTTCATCATGACCCCGAAGTGCCAGTTCAAACGCGCCACAAAATCTAATGCAATTTATTATTAAATTTAACAAATGCCTATTTTTTGTTACCTTTTCATTGTGTTGTTGAATTGATGAACCTAAAACATTCTGAATGTTATTTTCTCCTAACATTCTTAGACTAAATATATTTTTCAAATGCCCTTCGGAATTTGCATGTTTAATAATTTTAGCACTAAGATGAATTAAGTCTCTTTTCCGTTCTTTGACAAAGACGGTTCACCACCAAACAAAAGACACGGAAAACAAAACAAAGTATTTTTAGTTTCACACCCACAAATCCAGTCATTTTTCTGATAAATATTCATTTTGAATTTTCTTATAACGTCTTTACCTTTAACAGATTGTTTATTTTCTAAACATAATTGAGGCATTGGCCGTTTAAGATTTTTTACTGCGATTTTTTCATTATACGTTAACCGCGAAAACGCGTTGTTCTCTAAAAAAGACATGCAATTATTGTAACAACGCCCGAAAGCAGTCTGGTTCAGTTGCTCCAACGCTATGTATTATACCACTGCTTTAATGGCTGCTCATAAAAACCCTAAAGTAACGTTGCAACTTTTATCAGAACAGCTAGACAAATTCAATAAATAATTTAAACTATGACATTTTAGGATCAACACTAATTAAATCTACATATATTTCATAGAGTGCAGTGTGTCTACTTGTGTCTGTAATTGTGCCGTTAGATGGAACAGGGAAAAATATTAGGCAGTAATTCTCTTTGACATATAATTAGATATTTACTGTGAAGTTTGGCAATTGACGTAAAAGCTTATTAATAAATATTCCAAAGCTATTTTATTGTATCTAAAGCGGTATTTAACTTATTTAGTTAGTTTATATTCAATTTTACTGATATATATATATATATATATATATATATATATATATATATATATATATATATATATATGATAAACGTAATGTTAATGAGAATTAATAATCAATAAATTCTCACATTACTGCCAATGCCGCTCTAATTCGTTGCATTTATTGATTATTAATTCTCATTAACATTACGTTTATCACAATTAGTATATATACACTTCGTATAGAAATGAAAGTCGTGTCTATTCCCGGATGTAGGTGGACCGATTATTGGTAAAACCATGAAACGCTGGCGTCTGCACATTCCGGGGTGGATACGACTTTCACACATTTTTTCATATATATATATATATTACAATTTCTCCTACATCTCGCTGAAATGAAAACTTTTGTCTCTTAACGAGAACCTTGTTGTTAATGTGGAAGATGAAAAGGTCAACACCAGTATCAGTTGGCTTAATTTGGTGTTGGAAGAGCACAAGTTAACGTAATTATAAAAAAATGCGACATAAACAAGTGTGTTCGTGTTTCTTTCTCATATTTCAGTTTTTATTATGCCGTTTTAACATGCTATTTGACTTATTATATTTGTAAATTTAATGTTTAGTAGAATTTATTTTACATCAACTCTGTTTTAATTTTTTCTGTTTAATATTTTCTTCTTTCTTATAAGCAATACTTATATGTATTATTTACTTTTATAATTCTATTTCTCATTCACTATGTTGGCAAAACTGGTATTTATAGTGTTTTTACCATTTTCTTGTCCATCCAATGTATTACTTCCTATGATACATCAATTTGTAAGATGTCAGTATAAATAATATACAATGTATTTAGCTGCACATAAGATACTTTATCTTGACTCTCCTTTCTAGCATTAAAATGGAAGCTGAATGCTAGACGAGAAATTTATAACGATAACTCAAATACAAACTATTTTGTTTCTTATGGTTACTTAAATTATGGAAGTCTGTTTGAGCATAAATATTCTGCTTATTTAATTTTTAAATTATAGTTTGTATTAAGATAAATTAAAATAATTTTTTTAGTTTATTTAATAAGTGTGTATGGGTACATTTTACAATTGCATTGTGTGTGTAAACATCACATGAACACATGTCTTTCACATACATCTTCATTACATGTTCAACATTCGACTATTTCTTTATTTTTAATACTTAAACTCAAGTACATCGTACATAACAATACGAACGAATGATTTAATATGCATGTTTATAATCTGATATTCCATGTTATACTTTGATTTATTTTAATAAAGAAAGCACACAAATAGAAACAACTTTTAGATTGATCACTCTTCTAATAATGACCTTCTTCATCTAATGGCTAATTTGACAATATATTTTTGTGGCCGCTGTTTAAAGATTATAAGTAGTATAAAGGTTATGTTGTAATAATAGTAGAACTTCTAATGGTCTATGATCTTCACTTGCATTAATTTATAATATTAAAGTTTTTTTTGTTAGATATGTATTTCTAATTCTTAGATGTAGATATCTAACAAAGATTTGTTTATGTTGTCTTAAACACGGATCTCCATCAAGTAAAAGTCGAATCAATACCTCCTGGATTACTTTGACCTTGAAATTCGCGTAATTTTTTAGAGCTTCCTGCCATTAGTTCGTCATACGTTAGAATCCACTCACCACGTGACAGCATGTTGTTACACTCCGTATATTAAAAATGTTTTAATTCAATTTTAAGTTATATTTCATCAAATATTTTGAATTTAAAATATTAATTCTTTCTTAGTCTTTCTTAGACATTTTCTGCATACATTCGTTTCCAAAGATAATTTACTTTTCTTTCTAGCATTAAAATGGAATTGAATGTTAGACGAGAAATTTAGATGATAACTTAAATACAAACTATTTTGATTCTTATGGTTACTTAGATTATGGAAGTCTGTGTGAACATAAATATCCTGCTTATTTAATTTTTAAATTATAGTTTATTTTAATTTAAATTTAAATTATTTATTAGTTCAATTAATAAGTATACATATAGGGGTACATTTTACAATTGTGTGACTAAACATCACATCGTGACATGTGTTTTACATACATCTTTATTACATGTTCAATTTTCGACTATTTCTTTATTTTTAATACTTAAACTCAAGTAAAGTACAAAACAATATGTACACATTTATCTAATAGCTTATTTAATATTCATGTTTATAACCTGGTATTTCAAGTTATATTTTTTTCAATAAGAGAAACACAAAATAAAAACAACTTTTACATTTATCTCTCTCTTAATAATGACGTTCTCCATCTAATGGCTAATTTTATAATATATTTTAGTGACCGCTGTTTAGAGGTTGTGTTATAATTTTATTATTATTTATTATTATTATTATCTTATATTAATTGATAATATAATAGTTATTTTGTGAGATATGTATTTCTAATTCTTAGATATAGATATCTAATGAAGATTTGTTTATGTTGTCTTAAACACGGATCTTCATCAAGTAAAAGTCGAATCAATACCAATTTACTTAAAGAATTTGTTTGAACAACAAAAATTTCATGATATAATAAAGCTAACTAAGTAAATTAATGAAAAACTAACCTTCATGTTGTGCGTTTGCAGTATTTTCCAACACGGATATTATAAATATAACAAATTGACAGAGAATGGACTTCCACATTGTACAGTCTTTAAAACTAATGTGAACAACATACATACATAAGACGAACAAGTTTTTGTTAGGGTCGTCTCAACATTTGGTAAGAACCGAAATGGAATTCGGACTGTTCTTTGTTTGGCGAATTTTATTTGAAACATTTCGATATTTCATTTAATTCAGATATAACACTCGAAATAGTCACAATGAACTAATTCGTTGGCTGATTGAGGTAATCAACGGAGCAATAGCTAGTGAAAATGTAGTTATAATTTCATTCCTTCTTCTTACTTTAAGGCAACATCATTTTTAATAATCTGTGTTCATTTCTACAGAATGTTTTTATGATAGTTACCAAGAATGTTCGTAACAGAATAGCTTTTCTAACGGTATGGCTTGACCAATATCGTTCTACAAAATAAATCGCGTTGTCCGCGGTCTGGAGAAGTATCAGGCATCAAACCACTAAACTTGGTGTTATTCCAAGAAAGCATACACTGGCGTTTAAAAGTATCCAACAATTTTTTTCTAATAAATTTGTCCACAATAGCAATTGCTAAAGGAAATACTACTGACATTTGTCCTATTAAAGAATATCCAGCTAAATATAACTTTCGATGGATACAAATAAAATGTTTAAAGTTCATATCTAGTAATGATTTACCATACAATTAAGAACCTCTACAATTAAAGTAATATAATTCTTTAAAATGCACTGATAAACAAATTTTCGTTTGTGTTATTTTTATTTAGAAACTATGTACAATTTTCGTTTCTTTTATAGTTTTAACAATAGTAATAACAACAAATTTATTCTAACACGTCAGGTTTTAAAAAAAAAAAGTAAATAAAATAATATTAATTAAGTATACATTATATGGAACCGGTGTTGTCCTGTTTAAAATGTTTTTCTTCTTACTTTTCTTTATACTATTCTTCGGCATTTTCTGATATCAGTGTCTAATTTCTATATGTAAGAGTGAATCAATTATCTGAGTATCGAGAATCCGCTTTCACACCCTGTTATTAAGCTCTCTTGCTATTTGCTGGTAATCAGTAAAGCTGGGAATTATGTGCGCACGGAAGCTGTATTATATGCGCATATATGTTCGCAAAGTTCCATGTAAATATGCAAAACTTTTATTAAAGTATGCAAAAATACGTAAAATTTAAGTGATAGTTACACAACTAAATTATTGTCAAAATATTAAATACATGTATAATAATAATAAGAGTAAATAATCAGAATAATTGAAACATACATGAGTGGGTATAGTGGGTAATAAAACCCCACCAGTTTTGTATAATACAAAGGTCGTTGGTTCGCATTGATTGTGGACAGAGCGAGGTACTTCGGCTGTCTGACAACAGGCAGCGCTGAATTTACTTCTACGCTCGGTCTGGATAATTTCTGTGATATGGCGATGTGGTTCTTTTTTGTGAATGTGTTTGAAGATATCCTTTCTCTAGCTGGGGCGTACCGATGAGCCTGTGGAAAGGCGAAATACGTATCTGCGTCTCTGGGGAGGGATATGTTCGGACACGTTCACAAAAAATATTAATAGTGAACCTGTATTTGTGTTCTTCACACCAGATTTTTAATAAGAGTAAATAAGCTAAACAATGTAACTGTTTGTATTTATATTTGCTTTTGTATAGTATTGTAAACATTTACAATTAAATGCTTTCTCAAATCTCAACTAAAAATGATCTGCGATCCGCCAAGAATAGTATGCTGAAAAGCTTCGCTCAAGGTCAACTGATGTAATTGGCGCATACTTATGTTTGGCAGGTTAATTGATGGACCCATCTCAATAGTTTCATCGTAATTACCTTGCAAGATACTGGATATTCTACTAAACTGATTAAAGACCCTCTTTTTTTCTCTATAACTTTTGTTAATTTAATTTTGAACCGCTCTCCTATGGTACCTCTCACATTATAAATGTTATTCTTGAAACTTTGAATTATTTCAATGGATTCACTGAGTTCTTCGTAGTGCTTCACTAATGGAAACCATAGCTCTTGGCGCATTTGCTGTTTATTCAGTATATCTTTGCACTCTGCAATTGTTATCGAGTCGTTTGAAAAAGAGAAAAATTAATTCTCCTATCTGTTCAAAGGTATCTGCATAAAATACAGCGGCATTAAGCCACGTGCCCCACCTTGTTATTATGGGTTGTAGGTGGCAATTCCAGATCAGGTAACTTATCTTCGTATGCTTGAACCCTCAGCTGTACTTTAATAAATACTTTTCTTGTCAAATTTATCAATGAATTAATATCTGGAAATATGTAACGTATTTCTTCTGCTACTCTAGTTAGGAGACACGGGCCAAACATGTTACGTGCATCAGATTCGGGTAAAAAATCTTCAAATTCAATATATGTCGCAGCATCCAATAACATCAGTAATACTTTGACACTTGGAGCGGCATTCAGCAAAATAAAACCTCGTTTAATTATCGTTTATAAATCTTGTTATAGTTAAGTTATTAGTTTTCTTCAATTCTTTCTGTACCAAATAAAAAGAATTAGCAGGTGCAATTTTCATTTAAAATGCCAATCAATAAGTTGGCAATATAGCGTCCACAACTGTCTATTGTCTCACCGGCTAGGAAATAAATATAATTTTCTCCTGTTGATTATTTTCACCTTAAACAATAGATTAATATACTTTTTTCTTGTAGTTGAGCGACTAGGAACTGATAGTTTCGCATACTCCCTAAAAAATTGTAAAAGTTGAATTATCCATCTTTGAAAGTGGAATATTTGCACTCAAGAAGTACGTTACGCAAGTCATAATGGAAGCTATTCTGTTCTATATTTTTGAATGTTGAAGTAAACGATTGATCAGAGTAGCTTGGGTGCATTTTTAAATCTCTGTGATATCTCTTTTATACAAATCAGTACCTACATGCTGGCGTTAATTTAAATTTTTTTGTGGCATCAAATCTACAATAATTAATTGCAAGTATTAAAATATGAAATTAAACATAAACAAATATAAACTTACAATTTTACCGCGATACTTAAAAAAACACACTGCCATTATCTACAAAATTCAGGGTAATCTTTTATCCAGTTGGACACATGTGCATATGATTTTCGGCATATCAAAAATAACAAGGTTAAATTACGTGTACATATACTTTCGAGAAATACCTAAACACAACTGGCGATATGACTGACCTATTGGTCAACTTCACTGCTCGTAGATTCATTGGAACCTCCCCAACTTAATAAATACAAATCTAGGAATTTCCGCTGATCCCAAAGATCTGCAATAATTTCGGTAAACCATATCATAAATAAAAAACGTGCATTTTCATATAATCCCAGCTTTAATAATGTAATCAGTTTAAAAGCTAAGCCGAGACCGATAAGTAATTATAATTTTTTACAATTAATATCTTAATTACACAAGCATTTGGCTGAAGATTACATTTCATATTTGTCACCTTAGCGTGGCGCAACTATATCTGACACATCTATAAGAAATGACACATTCCAATATATATGTAATATATATTTTATAGTTGGCAGTTTTATGTATTAATTTGAAATATTTATATGACCAAAAATATTCAATTTCCCTAAATATGAATAAATTTTAAAGAGCAGCAAAAACAAGTCTTCTAGCTTTTCGCAAATGACATT